>CM052334.1:18255657-18274608 GCA_028455595.1 Lasioglossum vierecki | reverse complement strand
AAGTGATATTTTTGCATAAGTTTTCTATTTCACGTACTTTGATTTATATTTAATTTTTCCATGTAAAGAGCAATATTAACCTAGCGGATCTGATGCAAAACAGGCCGTTTTTTTTTATAAAGGCAGCTGTTTTTTTATAAAGCTGCGACAGGTACATGTTGCCGAATAATGTAAATTACGATTCGCAAACGTAAAAATAGGACTTTTGAGGGCGATCGAGGCCTACATTGATCTTTCATCTAACGTTTTTGATTACTGAAAAGACCCATCTTTGCTTTATCGAAAAATGAGAAGGCGACAAATGTCGGGAAGAAGTGCTCGTTTCAGTCGATTTTCGAGAGCTACGCCCTCTTTTCTCGCTCACTTTTTCTGAGCCACCTCACGCCCGTGACATATGAACTGCGCGTGGCGAATTAGGGCGACACTCTTAGGACTGAAATTTTGAATACGAAAAAAATTTGCTGTGTCTCCAATTGCGAGCCTAGGATGCGAGTGTTTCACGATATATTTCACGTGTGTGAATTAATTCGTGACTGTCACAGTTAACAAGCGCAACTGTATTTTGAAATTAAATCTTTTAAAATGTTTTATTTATTTATAAATAATTTTGGAATCAACTTCTTTAATCACCGTATTGTTTTAGTTGTTTGTAAATAATTGATAAATTAGGGAAGAACGGGCTATGGACTAATTTATAATCTAATACTAACTTCAGTGTACGAAAGATATTTTCATGTCTAATAAAAGCTTCTACGACATGTTCTTGAGTGTGATTTAGATCCATAAGGATAACAAAATTAATTACATGGATATTAAATAATCAAAATGGACCAACAAATGAAGGCAGAAGCTGTTCAGATTCTTTGTAAAAAGTCTAACGCGATATTGCAAGCGAAGGCAAATAGTGAAATGTTCTTTAAAAGACTGAATGATTTCTCTGAAGAAATAAAATCTGATTTGGTAAAGGATTGATGGAATTTATATAGCGAATCAGCAAGCACAATGCGATTTTTCTTTTCACTTCCACGTGTCTGTGTTTTGACAATTTCGCCTACAAGTGATTTTTCCACTGTGCACGCACTGAAGTCCACCGTCATTGGTGCATGCTCGTTGAATGCATGCCCGGGCAAATTCTGCTCGCTGCAATCGAGCTTTAGCAGCAGTCACTAACCCGTAAACTGTTCTATGTGTAAAAGAATGACTTGTGTTCAATGTTTTAACGGAATCTCTGCTAACCCTTTCAGACCCGTATATTATTCAACCCAATCAAAAACGTTCTACTTCCGTTTTCACGTTATTTCCTACATTACATTCTACATTTTTTCAAAAACTCCCACTGCATATCCTCGTCAGAATAGCTCCACCTTTTTTTTTTTATTTAATTTAAGGCCCTGTCTAAGATTCATTCCCCCACGTCTAATCCGAGGACAACCGCTCATGTTCTTGGCTATTAGAATAGCTCCACCTATCCACGCTCAACATCGTTACGCGCAAACATGCAGTAATTAGATCGTCTTTATCCTGAAAAAAGTCGTAGAAGAGAACAGAAAATTTATATTTTTTTCTGTGGCAACCTTTATGTCAATGCTTAAATATTGATTGCATCCTGATGCAATAAATCAAAGGTTAACGAAAGCATATAATAAGTATATTATGTACATTAATTTAAACTGGCAATAATTATTATTTACGCATGGAAATATTGCATTCGAAGGAAATTCTTTCATAAATTTTTTCATGAATGTAACTAAAATGCAATTAACATTATTTTGGTTCAAAATAATTGTCCATTATCTGTGCAGTAATACAATGTCTGCATATATATTAATATGTAATGTGCGATAATTATGTACATGTCGATAATGAAATTGTTAAGCTTTTATGGTTTAAAATAATCCGAACAACCGAAAGCTCTTTGAAATTGTCAGCGTTCGAAATGAGGCGAATGACACGATGGCTTGTCGAACGGTAATACAATGTGTCTAAACGCGCTGTTGGCAAGGAACAATTTCATTCGTTAGTGTATCTACTTTAAATGACATTTCGTTCATACATTGCTCCTGTGCGCAACAATGCTCGTGCTCGAAATAGGTCGAAAGCTTCTATTTAGTGCCGGAATGGCTTGCAATATCGTTCCACGGAAGCGCAAAACACAATGTCCCCATTTAGACGGTGGGCTAATTGAAAGAGTAACTGGAAAAATTGGGTATTGCTCCTTTTATACAAATTTTCGACACATGAAAGACTGGCTCTCGAAACTGCACCAAACTGTATATATTGAGAAAAACAACTATTCCATATATCATTTTCATGACAAAATTTTCCTTCGAATTTATAATTCATTAGTTTTCTCAATTTTACTATAATTAGTAGCCGGCGGATCTTTATGTAACATTAAATTTTTTACTAAAATTACAACAAACTGGAGTGAAACGTACATTTATTTTCTTTCTTAATATGTTTAAATTCTTCTAATGTTTCTACTGTTGTAAATTACATTAATAATTAGAAATCACTATTATGTCGATTAAAATAAGTTTACAATATTTAAATCGTCCTATTCATTTGATTTAGTTTTTGTGTCGTTATAAGATTAATATTTACAAAAATCGTAAAATTGAGCTAATATTTCATTCTTCGCCATAACATTCATTAATGTCTTAAGTAGATCATACCATTTTTGAACATTTTGCGGCGCAGTTTTAATGGAATTAGGATTTCGTGTATTTCGTTATATGAAACTCTCTTTTATCGAAAAAATACTCTTGGTCTGTAAGGAAAAGCTTTTAAAAAATTTAATCAACTTCAATTGTTTTCCAGATTGGAAAGATAAGTACAAAAGTTCTTCTAACACATAGCAGTGATGAAATACTATTGCTGCACAGTTCCACAACAAGAAGTATAAAAATGCAATTCGTAACACTGAATAAGTCGCAAACATTTGCGTGAAATTTTAGAAACCTGTAGATAACCGTTCAGATTAGTAATATGACAAAGAAATGTTTTATTGGATTGGAAATTATGGTATTTTATGTGGATGAAAATCATCCTAAAAATATTATTTAAATTTTTACCAATGATATTATTCTCTTAATTTAAAAGTTTCGAAGAGCTGATTACTTTAAAACAAATTACATTAAATCTTGATCTAAAATTTAAGACAAAGTCGTTTTTCTTAGATCCTCTGGTTTCCGTTCTCTTCGAACAACACTTTACCGTATTATGTCTTCTCTTGACTTTTTGTTTTCATTCAGGAACAGTACTTGAATGTTAGGTATAATAAATAATCAATTGTATCGATCGTAAATATTTAATACTTATGAATTAATGTTTTCGGCGTAACGGTTTCGATCAATTTTTAAATAAATAGCTGTTATGCAAATATGCCTGACGTTTCGTTCCCGTTTGAACCTTTATCGATGGTTAGGTATAATGCTGCAAAAAATTATTGTACAATGACAATGGAGTTATTGTGTATGTTATTATAACCTAATTAAGTGTCAATTAATGATAATCTTATGATACATTTTTTCCAACTGAAGAATCTTGATAGTGTTTAAAAAATTTTCATATTTGTGTCAGTAACATTATCAAAACAAAATCTTTACTATCTTCTTCTATAAAACTGTTTATGTTGCCTTACAGAGCATTTAGAAATTAATGCGATTAACCAATTGTAGAACAGTTTGCGAAGTGTATGAATGGATTGTTAATGAAATAAAGGAGGTATTGTCAGAAGGAACATTCGCGATTTCGTCGTGTCCCTATGAACGCAGTGCCATTGCAAAACGCCATTTAAACACGCAATAATGACCAACAACAGCTCATATGAGTGGTTTTGTCGCACGTATAAGCTGCGTGCGTATGTGTGAGCATAAACGGTTATGAAGCTAAATAATGGGCTCTTTAACGCGTGAAAATTCTATTACTTTGGCTCGCACACTATGCGTACCATTATGCTCCCACGAAAGCAATTTCTATTGCGTTCTATTTTAGACAGGAACATAACTGGTCCGTAAGGGCTTGCATACATCCAGATAGATCTAATTGTAAGTTAGTTAAGGTAGTTTCGGTCTGGAAAACAATTTCTATTATGTAATATCAGGTTGATGAGTGAGCCATGTCGCTTGTGCTTCAAACGCAATTGCATCTTGAAAATGAACTTCACAGTTGCTTGCTGTAAACTAAAAGAAGATGCAATAACGAAGTCCAATACCATCGTGTATTTGCTTACAATCGAAGTACATTATATTTCATAGTAAATTGCGTTTCTAAGAACATGTCAATTCTAAACGTTACTATAGCCGAATTAAAGATTGATTATTTATGTCCATGAAATAATTGTCTGGTATATTCATTCGAAGAATGGGAATCTTCGTCTACATCTGGAAATAAGATTCTACTTGTTTATTTGTCTACTTATCATTATTATTCGGAGAGGGTCTGTCAAATATCGTAAAAACTGTTGATCTGTTGGTCGATATTAACTTTGAAAATATACATTGCACAATTGTTTACCGTGAGTTTTTTATCCGAAACAATGCACAACGATTGGAACCGTATAAATACATTGACCTTTTCATAGCAGAAGTACAATCATTCGCCGAGAGCAGTTGTTAATGCCGCTACGGGTCAATATTGGTGTCAGTTAAATTTGGGTTTCGGTGTATTCTTGTCCGTTAAAACAATGTTGGTGAAACCTGTGTCCGCAATTTCAATGTACCAGCAGATTGTACAGCCCACTACAAGCATAGTTGGGTTTATTAGGTCAAATATTCGTGATGTAAATCGCGAATCGTATGACACGAGTCATCGATCAGGACATACTCTTCATTTGAAACAAACGTATCGTTGATTTGACGGGTTTTGCTTCCCCGTACATGTAAATCTTGTCATTCAAAACTCTACCACTATTTGATTAACAATCTCGGTTGCTATTTATATGGCAATCAACTAACATGTACAAAATAGTTTAACCGTTCTGTAGTCAACCAAAATGTATAGATTAGATAAAACCTTTCTGTATTTAACATGTTTGCACAAATTCTCATTATAAGACTATAAATTAATATATCACAGTCCAATGAAGAATGGGTATTCAGAGAAATTTTGTAATATCTTTTAGAGGAACAATAACTAATTGTTGAAAGAAATACTATAAATCTGTATCCGATGGAGTATACACAAGGATTAAATAATCATAATCTGTAACTAAAGTAGAAATTCGTGAAGAAGAAATTATTAATGCTTTAAAATTGATATAAATTATATGCCTATATGTTCTCCAATAGCTGTATATTAACAAGACCAAAATAGAATTTTATTTGAGTTTGAGGGAAATTATTAACATATATTTTTATCAGAATCTGTTCTGAATCTTTATCAAGAGTCAGACACGATATTGTAAGGCAAGCGGTTAAAGAACTTTGTGATAAGTAATAACAATTTTGAAGTGATTACTTTTCGAGCTACTCATAAACATTACAGACTCGCTTCGTGTACGCTTAAGTCTACTTGAAGAAACTACCTCTGTTTCGTGCTGAAGTATTGGATCACGAAAGCGCAGCTAACATTAGAAGGGTAGACTCTTCAGGGCCACGCCAAGAAGACAGACGATCGGGGAAACGTTTCACCTGCTAGCTGAAACCCCGCCCATTCAATGTGATGCTCATTCACTGCAATTTTTACTTACTTAGCTATTACAGTGGAAAATCAAGTAGTGTGACTAGTTGTATAGCGGATACTGATGGCTTCGTATATATACAGTCTGTCAAAAAAGTCTCCTTACACCATTTAAAATAATGTAGCTTTTTAAAAGTAGTCAACGTGACTTGATTTTCTCAAGAATTTAGGAGAAACAGTTGTCTAAATGTTATGTCAAAAATATTACAACAAATTTGTTTCTCGATCGGAACAATAATATAAATTATCGATTTCGGCGCGGCTCGATCAATTTCAAAACCAACAGCAAATGTGCAATTTTTTAATACGTTAGCATAACGTTTCGATCCCGATGTGGATCATTTTCAAATGCAGAAACATATATTGCGTCTAAAAGAGAAGAAACAATTGTAAAAATATGAAATATATTGAAAGTAATTTTGTTCGAGTTTATGAACAATTTTTTAGGAAAAAATTGTTTCAATTTACTTACATGCTGGGTAAAACACAATTAACATGAAAAAACACATGTGTGAGAAATTCATAAACTCGAACAAAATTACTTTCAATATATTTCATATTTTTACAATTGTTTCTTCTCTTTTAGACGCAATATATGTTTCTGCATTTGAAAATGATCCACATCGGGATCGAAACGTTATGCTAACGTATTAAAAAATTGCACATTTGCTGTTGGTTTTGAAATTGATCGAGCCGCGCCGAAATCGATAATTTATATATTAGAACAAAATTGAACAAATTCAACAAAGTATTAAATTTACAACTTTCTGATCTGCATCTATAATAAAAAATTACGTTCTGTAGATCTGCATCAATTATATATAAATACACTATGTAAATGTCATCAAACGCGGTATACTTCGGCAGTGAATTAAACAGTGTTTCCATTTACAATCTTTTTCTTAACTTTAATAGACTCCAAGACATATTCAAATATGTATTTCAGCCCTAACATCGAAAGCTGTTTTTCTCCGTAAATAGTGACGATGCTCCATAAAAAAGAGTACATGTCAAATATTTTTGTGAGAACTACTCTCCAGCAAAGTTGCATAAAAACCGGAGAATGTTACTCTGGCATGTTCTGTCGTAAAGTCTACAATTTACCGAAGTCCGTAGGCCTCTTCCTAGAACACTATACCTACGTGAAAACACATACTTTACAGCTTTAAAACTTCAACTACCTAACAAGTGATCATAAAAATCTCATAGAATTATAGCTATTTGTATAATGAAAAATGAATTTACTTCACTGACACTGGGCCAAAAGGTATATGAATTCAAATAGTCGATGTGACGACACTATCCGTTCTGTTCTATTCCAAAAAGCTTGGTATGTTGCTGCAACTCATGTTGAAATGAACTATATTTATAAATGATTTCTATGTACGTACATTTCTCAGCAAGTTTCAGCAGTACAATTGAAAAGGGAACGCCGCTTTGTGTAAAAAAAAGAACAAAAATGTATCAAATGTTCTCGTACCAAGTTCCGTTTCCATGAAATTGATTTTGAAAATTCGCCGCGTGTACAACAGAATAGTATTCCGCTCTCACAACTACGTTATTGGTTTTTTTCAGATTCCCCAGGAACCATCAGTAACGAAATGACGCGATAGTAGTGCAAGTTTAAAATTTGCAAAGCCAACTCTTTATCTGCATACCACTCGTATAGTATACCACATGGGACATATTGATAGCACGTCCATCCTTTGTTTTCCTATGAACAAGTATGTATTCCCTATGCAAAATATTTCAATGCAAAATATCGTCAGCTAAGATTATCACTTTGATTTAATGCGTTGAATAATGTATTAATAATATATAATATATAATGTGTTTAAATATTTTTTGGACCAACTATATATAAATCGATTGAGAATATAAGTTAAGTAAAATTAGAGAATATATATGTATATTATATGGGTTTAATTGTTGATTATATAGACTCATTACATAGATTAATATATTATCTAATTTTGTTTAACTATATATATTATATGGATTTAATTGTTGATTATATATAGATTTATTATATATATAATATTACTTATATTATATAATATTATATATTATATTATATAATATGTATGTATAACTTTATTGCCTCCCCTTAGGGTTACAATCCTTGTTTACCGTCCCACTTCCTATATATTATACAGGGTGTCCCAAAATTCGTGCACTTCCCGGAAATGGGAGGTTCCTTGGGTCATTTGAAGCGACATTTTCATTTAAAAAATGACGCCAGCGGCTTTGTTTAGGAGTTATTAACAAAAAACACAGACCAATCAGAGCTCGGCTAGAGCAAACGGAGTCCGACTCAGCGACAGGTCCCGCTTAGCGTGGCGGCGCCATTGGCCGAGCCAGAATCAATCCGCTGTAGCGGATTTAACCTCCCATTTCCGGGAAGTACACGAATTTTGGGACACCCTGTATAATATTATGTAATATTATTAAATTAAATCATTAAACAATTAAATCCATATAATATATATAGTTAAACAAAATTAGATAATATATTAATCTATATAATAAGTCTATATAATCGACAAATAAATTTATATAATATATGTATATAGTTAAACAAGGTCATAATAGATGTCCAGCTCAAAGTCCCAAATGAGAACCCTATTATGAGCAGAAGGGTTAAAGTTGTTCTTGGAGCCAGTTAAGTACTGATATTCTAATCAATTGCTTCGGAATCGTAGCTTTCACTTTCAAAACGAATCCACGATGACGCATGTTATTAATTGACCAATCGATCATACTTTGCTAGTAAAGTTTACTTGTAACGATCGTTCCCGCCCACACTCGCTCACCCTCATATTCAACCCCGTTGATTCTAACACAGTGAAGTGGGTCGTCGTCGGGTTAATGACTCATTAACATAGCTGGACATGATAGATCTGTAGTAGTGCAAGCAGCATGTTATGCTCCCTACCCTAATTAACGAGGACTAAATTTTCCTTCGTTTCCACGTAATTGAGGTACTTACACTACTTGAGACACAATCTTGATCGGATGTTGCATATCTGAACAAGTACAGGATTCATTGTAAAATCGATCAATATTTTAAAATATATTCTCTAGACTTTTATCTTGGATTTTGAAATAAATAAGTATATCGTGAACAGGATTTGTTGCGAATTTATACGATGTTTCAGCAGGTTTTGACAGTCAAACGAAAAACTATTGCAAACGAAAGTTCATCTCTGATTAAAATATCTTCCTTAGACTTTTATATTATTCTAGGAGGCTCCGTCCCCTGTTCGTTTCAAATCCCCGCAGCACTTTGCGGCTTCGCCACTCGGAGTTATTGCATGATTTTACATAATAGAAAGATAGCTCAATTTAGTAATAATGCATAATATTATAATAGTAATAACAGATTTTAAATTATGTGATTTATTATTCGTTCACCAACCCCCGCGGCTACCACTTAGAGATTTTGCGAAAGGAATGGTGAACATAAGTGAAACATAATTTCGTCCAAGAAACGAAACCGTTCACTAACTCTAAAGGGAAATGCCGAGAGCATTAAACATTTATTGTTAACAATAATACGATCGAGATAAGAGACATATTTATCTAAAGGAAAATGTTATTCAGAACGATGACTATATATCTAAAGCTCATTGCAATGAGGGGAGGATCCTTTTCTCCAAGTTCACCAACACTATCATTGTGACAAGTTCATATGTACAGTTTTGACAATTATTAGAAATTATTCTATCGAAGTTATTCTATCAGTATCTCCTAGAAAAACAATAAGTACTATTTTATTTTCTATAATGTTTGTATTATATTTTTATAAATATATAACAGTTGTAGAGATGTCTGCAGGTAAAAGGTTACTATAACTGCAGAGTATCCACTGTCCGGTGACGATCATTCCATCGCAGAGTCCAAGTAGTCAGCAGAATCGTGTCTCGCTAGGCGAATTTGGTCCAGTTGCTGAAGTCCGATCATGACCTTGTTGACAACATGTCGACCAAATTTGTCTACCGCAGCAAAATTTCGTCGACTACTTGGATTTCACGAAGCAATAATCGTCATTAAACTACACAGTCGATTCGTAGGGTGATTTCTGAACGAAGCAAATCGAAAGTTAAAAATTCTATTAGAGTTGCGTAATAAAATAAGATTTTATTCTGGTTTTGTTAATGTGCTGCTATTGGAGAATATATGTATAGGCACACAATAGTTATAAATTTTCTACTGTTTACCATGTTTTTATTAACTCGCTTTCTTGTCTGTCCGGTACAAATTTTGCGATTGATTTTAGACTAACTTCACGGTGAGCTACAAACTTGAATCTTTAAACGTAGCACAAAAGTGGATGACAATGCAATATTAACTCTCTTTATTGTCTGTCTATTCGTCTAAAAAGCAGAAAATAATTATTTAAATAGAAAAAAATTTAATATACAACATTTTTAAGACGGACTAAAAAGTATAAAATAATTTTTCCTAGCCCCATACAGACAATCCTGAAAATTTATTTGATTCAATTATTATTCACCTATTAGATTTAATAACAGGTATACCGTTAACGCAAGGCGATCTCTAATCGTTCAAACACAAGATTATTAATAAACTTGCGGTTTTATAGTGTTCTATCAAGAAGAAATTAACATTACTTTAACATTTATTTGTCATTTGTTCTTTTTTAATATAGAATCTAATTCCATCTAGCTTCATCATGCATTCAGAAGAACAAAAATGTAAAAATTTATATATTTCTATTCATAAAGCTATAATTAGTGCTCGAGGTAATAGTTACTACATTCATGAGAATTTCACGACTAAATTCTTGAAACTTATTACAAAGGAACGGGAACTGCAGCTTCTCTAGCCTTCAGTATTAATTAGGGAATTCATTAACGGACTCGACTTAATTAATAAATCAAAGGAAGACGTTTAATTATATTTCAAATCTACATTATTCATATCTTCTGGTTGATAAAGTTTACTTTGCCGACGTGTTACTGCGACGGTTAGCAGTTATAATTGTATGAAATAAAATTAATTGACAACCTGCAGAACAGTGGAAGGTAGGTAGTTTTCTTATCAAGTGAAACACTTCTGGAAATTATATTTGAAGAAATGGTAACTTTAAAAACCTGTTAGCTGTTACACTTGGATCTCGAATATGGACATAATTGATTATCGGATCTTTTTGCATTTATAGCAAAATTGACTAGATGAAATTCAAAATAGTTGGAAAGCTGATCGCATTTGTGGAACATAGTTAAAGAATTGAAAAACAAATAAAATTACACCATTATAATATTATAATATATAGCGCAGTGTTTCTTACGACCTTAATTAGCATTAAACAACCACCAGTCAAAATGATCGGTTGAAATGTTTATTTTACAATTAGAGAAATAATAAGAACGATTTCATAAGAAATGATTGTATAGATCTTTAGTTAAAGCTTATATTATCCTTAACTGAGAAGTCATCGACTTAAAATTTTGAATGATTATCTTTAAACCTAAAAGCATCGTTTTGCACGCGATTTAAAAAAAATGTCGTGGATGGTCCTCGATGGAAAACAATAAGATTAGGAACGTCCCAAGATCTTGATCACGTCATTTGGCAATGCCCAAAATATGAAGACGAACATGATACACTACTTTCCGACACAAGTACTGTCTTCCAATGTGGTCCAGATATTAAAGGTCTGTTAATCATTTTCGATTTTATTAAGCGTTGTGCACTAAAAGTTTAATTTCATTGAATCAAATTTTTTTTTAATAAAAAAAATTACTGTTAAATTAAGCTAAGCTAAGAGGCGCATTAAGCCATTATGTAATACGCTAATGGAATTCATGTATTGAATATGCTATATAAACCACATCTGGTTTAAAGCATTAAATAAATAAATAAAACATTAGGAACGAAGGAAGAAGAAAATTCTTCCGTGAGTACAGTTTTCGCTCACTCTGTCATACGCCTCATAGTTTTGTTGCCGTAGGAGTGTTGCACGCAACATGTCTCGATGGATTGAACAGCTTGAAGTACATTAAAGGTGAATAGGTTTGAAGGAAGTGACAAGGGAAGCGGCGGAGCCGCAATCTATTGCAACCGGGTCATTATTCATCCACGCTTGATACATTATTTCACACTTCGGCAACCGCCGCTCCGCACCGCGTCGCGGCGCACCGGGCCGCAGGGCTCGCGCGGCTCCTTCCCGTGTTTACGAGCTTTTCAGCGGAAATGGAAAATGTCGGGATTTCGCTGGAGTACCCTGGCACAAAATTCGTCGGCGTTCACGGGCGAAAGTAATTTGCGACGCTCGCGTTGCATCTAGAGTAGCTTCCGCCTTCGGCTGTTGGCTGCGGGCAACTTAAGCTCTTCCTCTCTCTGACGGCGAGCTGCCTCCCTAGATGACAGTGACCGCCGACGAGGACTCTCCCAGCGTAGACGTGAATTTGCGGAACTTTGAATCCGGCGTTTTATCACCGATCGTTTAATCGCATCGCCTATTCGCCGATGCACTCTGACGCGGGGTTACCGCCAAATCACCGGCAATCATTTCACCGACGACGTCATGTTCGTCGACCATGTTTATTTACCGACAATCGTTCCATCGAGAATTATTTCACCGACATTGTCTCTTGCCGATCATCACTGCGCGTATTGCCATTTATTCTCGTTGACGCGTCTTTATCTACACATTTGTTTCAGAGCTTAACAAAAAATAATCAGGCGAATGATAAAAGTTGTCGTAACGTACTGTTCGTCCACCAGACGACGGTTAGACATTGTTCACGTTATCGGTGTATCCTGACTTCACTACCATCGCAAGCAATCTAGTCAAATGTTCAGCATGTGTATACTAATTTTTCTTTACGGGCTCGAAGAAAAAAGTTTCAGGGTATTTTCTATGTTGAAATTAAAGAACATATTCTAGGGGTCGCACTTAACGGAGACGCCCTGTATATAAAAATACGCAGAAGTTTTTAGTCTTCAGTCGTCTCGATTAAATATTGTTTCTTGCAAGTAACGATGAATACTTTTTCCTATCTTCGGCTACAATAAATTACCGAATAATACAGTTTTAATACTTTTATTGCAAGCCTGTAAATCGTTTTCATGCTTACTGTACATCTGAAATTCGAACTTGGCAGAGAATCAATTTAAAAGTTTTTTTATTAAATCTAGAAGTTTCTCAATCCGAAGCAATGTTTGCTTCGTTTTCAGTGGTTTCGTGAACTTTATGTAGTCTTCCTCTAATTTCAACACTTCATCCATCGGCCATTGCAAGGCAGTGTTTACAATTACCACGAGCAGAAAAACAGAAGCCATGTTGCGATACATTGATTAACGAAAGTTTTTCAAGCATTACGTTTTTCATTGAAAACATTCACAGTATGCATCACGATACTCTTAACTCTTTACATTAATTACTAAACCAAGAATTCCATGTATTTATTGAAGAAATTAGTGAAATTCAAAACATTTAAGGATGTCCGCATATTATTTTCATCTCCATGAAATTTTAAATAGAAAAAGATAGTTTCAGTTGGCTCCTGTATCTCACAATCAGTGAAGAAAATTTTTATTTTGTATTCTTTATTGTTTCTTAATTTCTTTTTGATTTTCTCGTTGACGGTCAAGCAAATATTCATATTCTCATTCCTGTCTCAAAACCGTTCTTGAACATTCTTTGTCCTATTCCCCATATCAGCGCTATTGCCATTCTTGCTTTTTGTAACTTCCCTTATGTGCATCTGTCCCCGTTTTTCTAGAAATTATTCTCTAAGTGTTTGAATTCCTTCACTTCTTCCAGACTGTTGCCCTGCAAGTCCCATTCTTCTGCCCTTTTCTTTCCTCTTTCTTTATGTAAAATCAACATCCTTGATTTCCCCTGTCCAGACTTTTCTATTCCTACTGTAACTCCTCTTGCTTGGTTTTTCCTCATAGTCTCCTCCAGATCCGCTACCTAAATTGTAAACAACATTGGACTCAGTGGGCATTCCTGTCCACTTTCGTCGTCCAGAATTTCAATGACATTTCTCCGTTTACTTCTATAGTATTTCTTGTTCTTGTTCCGAATCTAATAGTCTAATGTTGAAAAAGTTATCGGCTTTTTGAGCACGTCCGAATGTTTGAATGAGAATCACTGTAATTCTGAAATTACAGAAATAATTATAATAATTATTATAATTTTTCCTGAAATTCTTTGAATCGTTCTTCCTTAAATTTTTCTCTCCTAATTAATTTATAATTTTTCTGATCCTGCTTTACTTTGAAGTCGTCAAGATCATCGAGACGTTCTTTATAGTGACGATACGTTTTTAGTATGATGCCGATGTAACTGACAAAACATTCAATTTAGCCGTGTTTAACCGAGGATCGTGTAACCCGCCGTTTCACGACCAAAGGGGCCTTCTTGTCTTACGAGCGAGGTTGAGATCAAAGCCGCAAGCCGAAGTCATCAAGGAAAGTGGGGACAGTAATTGATGTTCCTATATTTACAGATTCTCCGTGACGAGACTCTCGTCCTACGACACGTCATTGCGCGTTCAGGATCCTTGCCCTTTGAACTAGAGGTTCTAAATAGATTACTTGTATATTTTCACTGGAATTATATCAAGCGATAAACCCTCTGCATTTAGGTCTGACGCTTTTGAAAATTATCAATCAAAATCTGTGCTCTCAATTTTTTAAGAGTTTCTATCAGGAGTCCTTCGAGTGTGTAGACGCCATATGGTTCTTTTAAAATGATATAAAACTTTGCAGAACTTTTAGATCTTCTCTTTTCAAGTAATTCTTATCTTATCTTATCTTTTAAGTATTTAGAATAATCAGAAGAAACATCATTTTAAATGGCATCATTTAGTGCACGATTTAAAAATAAAATTCAATGGTCAAATTTTAAAGAATACACCTTTATTGATAGAACATTTTTCAAGTATTTCATCTGAAAGTTAGAGAGCGTCAGCGACTTCGATAAAAGTTCATGCATCGCAGCTGAACAATATTTTGGACATAATAATAACAAATATTAGATTTTCAACGAAGTCTTTTTGAGTTTGTTTAAAATGATTTAGAAATTGCGAAAGACCATTAGTGACACATATTTAATGCGATAGTATTATCGCAAAAGTTAAAAACACAATGTTTTCTGAATTCACACTTAATTTACGTTCGAAACTTTCCCTACAACAAATCTATATGGAACATATTAAAATGTATCTAAGAACTAGATTGTTGCCTATAACGTTTAAATTTTTAACATACAATCGCGATTATTATTAGGCAATTACATTAATATATCTTTTATTTAGTAATTTATCGATTCTTACATAAACACACGAGATAAACAAATTTTCATATTTTTTAAGTAGAAATAAATGTTACATCACTCTTTATATAATGTATGTATATATACAAACAAATTATGTTTGGTTGCTAATTTTATTTATAATAGCTAAGTGTCTCTTTAGTGTTTAAAATGCATCGAATAAAACATACACACATAATATTTGTAACATTTTTGAAACTTTGCTAGGAAATTTTCATTCCCTGAATTAAGTAATTAATAGAAGATGTTTATTGAAGATTAAATTCAATCGAATTTAAATAAATTTAAATGTGAAGCTAAAAAGTTGAGCGTAATTAAATGCAAATGAATTTGAATAAATTTGATTAAATTAAACCTACGTGTTTACACTGTTTACCATACCCCATACGAGGAATATGTACATCGGCCAGTTTTTCATAGTTTTAATTGTAAACTATTAATCTGAAGTTTTGGAAAATTTTAGAAATTTCTTTATTTAATCATGTATTATTACAAAAATTGTGAAAAATCGAAATAAGTTCAGTCTTTTAATTTTTATAGAACAATGTATACCCGACACATTTTGTAACCGGTACGGTTAGTGTTAATGTCTGACTATTGCTCGATATTTCTACTTGCGATCTGGAGACTGTGGATAACCATAATAATTTCTAATAATAAAATAATAGTGAATAATTTTTATGTAATATGGTTAACACTAGGTTTACAGGCTCCTTAAAAATGACGGGTTCTAATATTCTTAATTTGCGATTATTAAGATTATAAAGATGCTTTCGCGAAGAATTATTTACCAAATTCATTTCTTTGGATACATATTAATGGAAAAATGGCCAATAATTTCGGTAGACACATTCTTGTTATGTTTATAAAATAATAGGAAATAGTTATTTCTATAGCCCCGTAAACCTAATATTAAATACGACGCTAATAGTGTTTCATAATGAATATTCATTCACACGAGATTAGCCAAAATTATGTTAATACGTGCATCATTTATATCGAACGAAAGAATTTAGGGCGACATCCAATTATTTCTGACCGCAATAAATGAGTTCTTCGCGGGTGTATTAATACGAAATCGACTAACTCGGTAATGTACTTGGACAGTATAATTGATAGTGTATTATTCAGGCTTCATCAAACCGATCTTTCTCATAGTCACTTATTCCTATCGTTTTGTGGCTTCATTACCCACCGACGCGACGAGAGCGCTGCACAGGGATTATCAATCAAAATTAACGGGTTGCATTGCAGGCAGCAGTTTCGTGAATCGTTCGTTCGGTTGCCTAGCACTGTTCGTTAATATGTAATGTTCACATTATAGTTTGCACCTGCGATGGAACTTACAGAAAATGAACATTGCTGTTTTCATTACGTTTCCATTCACTTAGCGCAGTTTAACGTTAAGTGAACCTTCAAAATGTATTTTCAAACTACAGTGATCCAATGAAATTAACGGAAAATAGAAACGCAATGTGATAGTAAAATTTCTTCTCAATTTGCAGGTAAAGGATTGTAGTAAAGTTTGGAACACGTTTGGTTTTTCAGCCATAAAATTTCATAGGATGAGACAATTTGAATAGCTTATAGAAATTAATTTCCGTACATGTAGTTGCAATATACACTAGAAGAATCTATAATGTTATATAAAAATTGAATATTTCGGTCATTTCGCACAAAAAGGTGTTAACAAAATATTTTTATTTACTGTTTTAATTCAAGAAGATACTTAAACAGTCATAAAGTGCACTTCATTATAAATTCATTATAAAGTTTTTACTGCTGACATACTTTCGGAGTTATTGTAGATAGCAATAGTTAGTGCTTCATCCTGTATAATGCGTTATGGTTACTGTTGGCAACAAGGTCGGTCATTCAGATCTGCTTCATTGTTACCGGCTAATTAGTAATTAGTTGTCCATTAAGTGTACCAAATTAGCGCTGCCAATACTCGTGCTGGTTTTTCTAAAATAGAACGTTATTTGTAGAGTTCAGGAGGAATATTCCCGTGAGATTTGATTGTTAATGAGCTGTTTTGGAAAGATGTCTGATCTTTTTCGCATTAGATTGTCTAGTATTCAATTGTTATAGTAAATGGGTTTTCAAGTTTTAAAATGCAGACCAACAAGTAGAGAAAACAGTATACCGAAATTGTTTATAATATTTTATATTTTATGTTTTACAATTTATCATGAATGCATAAAATCCGCTGTCAACTAAGAAATAATATAATAATAATATAAGAAGCTTATTGTTATTACTACCTGCAAGTCAGAGTTGTGCTAATTTGTAATTTAATTGAATAAGAGACCAGAATTGCAAGTAACATTGTAATTTAATTGAATAAGAGACCAGAATTGCAAATTACATTGTAATTTAATTGCATAAGAGACCAGGATTACAAGTTACATTGTAATTTAATCGAATGAAGCGACTGAATTTCGAATACGGAATAATGGAATACAATGTAAATGAATTACTTTGTAATTACAATTCGTGAGGTCAATTGTCAAAGTCGTCAATTCTTATTTAACACACTTCTGCTGCAAGTATGATAGGAATGTCTTTTCTCGCAAGCTGTTAGTAATTAATTAAGAAATCACGACCGTTATTCTCTTAATATTATTACAGCGATTACTTTGAATTCTATGAAACGAGCTCTTTCAGCAGCTTTAGTCTGAAAAATTTCCCAACCTCTTCCTTTAGTGCACAAGAATTTCTCAGTCTCTCCTTGGAGGATTTGCCTTTAATTAAGCAGCACTCTTCCAGAGATAGCAATGTAGTTAACTAACCTTTCTCTGGTCAGCATGTTATTTAGCAATTACTCGTTCGTACCAAACGTATGTTGCAGGTTACAATAACGTAGATGAATGTCCTGGCTGTAACTCACTGAAGCATGTTTAAATACTTCTTTCGGATCTTTCACATTTCTTCTCGCTCTGTAAAAGATGATATGAGCACTGTTCATTTAAGACTGTGCATGTATATTTAGTTTACATATTACAACAATATAATAATGTGACAATAAGTAACAATGTGCTTGGACGCTTGCTTGTTTGTCATGCGCGACATCTTCTCGGTGGTAAGATATTGTACAAGATGTCTCGCGCATGCTCGGCGATTTTAACCTCAGTCTTTACCGAAGCCATTTGAATTTCAAATTCTCGATAAAATAGGGTACCTTGAACACCCCGTAAAATATCGTTATTTTCCGCCAATATACACTATCGCTCAAAAGTATCCGGACACTCGTGAAATGTGTAATAGCAACGCATAAAGGTAATTTAAGCATTTAAAATAGTAACTAAAATCGATCTTCGTTACTTTCTTATGGAATGTCTAACAACGTTTCAAGTTAAAAACTACATATATATATATACCGACTCTGCCTCTAATGAGTAAGTATCGCGTTGTTTGTAATGTTTGGTAGACAGAAAAAACTGGCAGCAAAGAAACGCTGTAACAGCATTGTAATGCATAGTAAATACAAACGTACCGGTGAACGCGTCACAAATTCTCAATCACCCCGTAACAAATTGGATATTATTCCGGCTGCTGTTCCGACATTGGAGACAGCCACTTTAATGACTTTATATTCACGCGGCAGACAAACGGTAATAAATTGAAATTGAATTGTATATTACGAAATCGCCATAAATAATTGGAAATATAGTGTCCCGGAGCAAGAATAAACCAGGAAAGGTGACAGACGGAATATCATAAATCAAGATTGCTTGATACTTCATGGTAAAGTCTGATCGAGAGCTTTAAAGCACGAATGTATTGGCTTTAAAATTAAATGTAAAGTCTGCTGGGGCGTGGTGCATAGTGATATGCATTACCAAGAAGCATTTAAACACTGCATTTGCGACTCTCGAAAAATGATCGGTATTTAAACTGATATAATTTAAGCCTGGACTCATTATAAAGTTTGGTGTTCTCACCTTCGCAAATGA
>CM052334.1:18245306-18255557 GCA_028455595.1 Lasioglossum vierecki | reverse complement strand
GGAAAAATTATTTTATACTTTTTAGTCCGTTTTTAAAAACGTGGTATTTTTAAAAATTTATTTTTATTTAAATAATTTCAAATGAATATCTATTTTTAAAAAATGCTGAAAATTCAAAGGTCTTCAAAAGACTCTGAAAGAATTTTTAAATTTGAAGATTGAAGTTTCCCCTTCCAACGACTTCTTAAAAATTATTGTATAATATTTTTCCACTATTTTATGGAACAAAACCGAGGATTAAGTTCCGCCGTGTAAAACTTTCATGATTTTTTCAAAATCAATTTCGTAACCAAAAATTCCGAGAAATATCACAGTTGTGTATACTGTTAAGTAGAATGTTCGTCAATTTTTTGTTGAACTCAAACAACAAGAAAATAATCATACTCATTATCATAATTAATCATAATTTTTCGGTGTTATAAACATATGATAAAAAACAATCAATCGAAGGGTACGTTTTTGTTAAAATAATAGGACTCGTCTAAATTTCTGACACGCTCTGTCATTACAGATCATTATCCGGAAAGTTAGTGTTAATGATCGTTTAATTGATGGCGTATCATTCAATTTTTGTGACGGAAAATAATCTCGATAAAAAGATTGGAGATATACGGTGGCGTATTTCTGTCTGCTGCTAATTAAATGTTGAAACAGCTCATTACGAACAAGGTGGCATTAAAAAGTAGATGCGGAGATAAGGGTAATGAAATAATGCGCGGTAGTTCGCGGCGTTCGTAGGTTGTGACGATTTCTGTTTATGGTGAATTCATTTAAATTGCGGGAACGTGAAAGCTTTAACAGTGCAAATTATATTAAGCGGTGATTAGGGGTTCGCCACGTTGATATAACGTTAAACGGCTGTTTGTAATAGCCTCTTTTCCTTCTTGACTCCACACGCCATTGCCGATGCAAATAAGGAGATACGCGGTACGAATTACTCAAACAAATTCATCAATTATTAGCGTCACGATTCGTTGCCGTTCTCTGTGATCAACGTGTACTTTGCGATTATTATCGGCGTTATGCTAAAAGTTCCCGCGGAAAATGGGGAATCGAAAAGTAATCTTGTTCCTACGTTCACGTTCGAACCTTTCTCTCGGTGTTTGTTCAACTATTCGTGGAAAAAGTGCGCGCGGATGTTCCGAATATACGTTTAAAACGGCACCTCTACGTTTCCAGTAAACATTTTTGGAATAATGTAATACTCTGGGAAAGATTGCGCACGATTTCCATTTGTCCGGAGCAAAAAGCATTACGAATCGTTTAAATAGCACGTAGGTACAGTACTGTGCAAAAGTCTGAGGCCATCAGGTTTTGTTTTAAACTTCAATGAATCTACAGGGTGGTCCACGCAATTGTTTCAGGTCGTAACTGCGTTATTAGCACATTTATCAAATGTTTACAACATATTGAACAATTTCTTCGATAACGAAATTTTTTGAAAATATCTCGACGACTAATAATTTTTTTACAGATTTTTTAAACAGATTCATTTTTATTTTTTTTTTTTTTTGGCAAAGTAATCATAGATAAAATTTTTTGGTAAAACCAGTACTTGAAATACTGAAATACTTCTCGAAACTGGTTCATTAACTCGGATCAATACTTAAGTAATCGCATTTTACTAAAATTATAGTTCAGAATAAAATAATTAATTGGACTTGCTGGTTTTTTTATTGTTTAGATATTATATTGTGGTGAATGTCCAAAAGAATAACATTTACTTGATTATTGATCAGCAATTTCATTTGGAATTAAATTGAATAGTATTTATAATATAACAATATTATGTAACTCTATAATTATTGATTGCTTCTGAAAGTCATCTGCACCATGATCCAAACAATCTATTACAATAATATTATTATATTCTATCATAAAACTATTAAGTCGTAACATATTTTTAATCTGTATCATTTGTCTATGTAGACAATGGACAATAACATTTTCCAAAAATAGTATTAATAATTCACGTCAATAGGAATTATTCTTGGTACGGTCATTTAAAAACACTTAGTTAAGGTTCGTTTTCGTTGCTTCTTCTGAAGTGAAATTGGTGTCTAAAGAATTGGTGTCTAAAAAATTGGTGATAAATTTGTGGAGGTTGTTAAATGCACATTTGCCCACACTTTCCAGGTGATTAAACTAAGGATTCGTACGACTTAATTACTCGCATAAACCACGCACATGCATAGAGAGTTACATGGGGAAGGAAATTATGTTGTAGTTTGCGAACGTTTTTAATCTCGTATCAGCAACAGTTCCCGCAACGCGAAATTAAGTATACTCGTTAGCGAGACGCTGTTTGCTAATGGGAGAAAGATTCGGGCTTCCCTGGTTTCTTATCTTTTTCTACTAGACTCTCGCGATATTTCGCATTAATTCGCAATTGCGTGACCAGGTCACGCATTGTCCCGAACAAGATGAGACTCTTGCGGTGTTTTACATGAACGAGTCTTTTTCAGAAACGTAAGATTGACTGCGGAATGAATTCACCACTACGATCTAATGTTACATTTTTCATTAGCATAATAGCCGGATAGACTCGACGTTGTTCCTCCGATTCTATTTCACATTTACTGTCAACTAACGATCTTTAACGGATTCATACTCTGCGAATATCGAAGTCATTTATTTTATTTATTTATTTATTTATTAAAATATAGACGCGTAAGATACAAGTTACAGGTCACTTTAATTTCTTATTAATGTTTAACCTTCTCTCTGTGCACTGCTATTCCAATGTTAACAAGACTACAGGTAGAGCGTAGGTTAAAATTACTCATTTGGATATTGAAAAAGTTTGTAATGAAACGGGTAAATAAAAGAAGAAAATTTATTCAAGAACTTGTATTGCAACAATTTTAAAAAATGGGCGCAGGAAAATATCCTGAGAGCAAGAAAGTTCCGCCATTCTGGAAGATTTATTACGTTACATTCGCTAGCTTATGTACAGGGTCCTTGAAGTACATGTTGAAGAATATGTATCTTTAAGTATCTTTAAGAATAATGAAAGCGTTCGAATAGAAAAAAATGTTCTATGACTTCAAAGTATTATAACTTAAAATGATGATTAAAGTGTAAATAGATTTGTACGTTATTCATAACATTGTCTCCATTGAATAATTAATTAACATTAATACTGTACAGTATGATGAGTACATTATAAAATTAACTTGCAATTAAGTAGTCGCCATCGAATTTAATACAAACAAACACTTTGTCAAGATCAAATTATTTTAGACTGTGTCGTAATAGCGTTCATCGCGAGGAACAATAGTCTCAAAGGGACCATCGATCTCAAGTCAGTCGTTCCCTTAATAAACGACTTTAAAGTCTCGTAAACCATTTTATTCCATGTGTCTACATAGGGTGTCCCAGAATGGTACAAAAGTGGCGGGGATGGCACCCTATAGACACAAAGAATATAATGGTTCACAAAAATTTAAAGTCGTTTTTTAAGCGTACGGTTGAATAAATTCTGTCAAAACCGCATCATAATACGTCAGTCTTAATTCAATTACGGACTAAAGTCGTAAAGTTAAGTACTAACAAGGGAACATATTCAGTTGATCCAAACCGATTTTGATGAAACTTATATGAGATATAGTTCTTCGAATGTGATCAAATTTACACTAAAATTAAGTAACAATAGATACGAGGAACTGCAAAAAACATCAAATTTTTAATATATTGTTTAAATAAAAAACGTTTGTTAAAATTTTCTTGCACGACTATATTTTCCATTAAGAAACACACAATTAAAAGAAATCGAACAAACAAACACGTCTCAAATATTTTTCGAGGAACTATATCTCACATAAGTTTCATCAAAATCGGTTTGTATCAACTGAATATGTTCCCCTGTAAGCACAATCCTGAGCATTTGTCGACGTTCAATATGTACAAGAAAGTCTTGCAAACTAAGAATTGATATTCCGGTGTAATTGCCTCGGGTTACCTTCTGTGTTTTGCTAGTTTCAACTGTCTTAGGTATACTCTGGAGTGTTGGCCTGGCGATGGTAGGGTCTATTGTTGAAACAGAGATGTTTTGGTATTGCCACTAGTTATTCTGGTATCTAACGTTAAGGGATGCCTGACGGATACAGTCAGACAAACAATCTGATTCAGAGTCAACGTACCGCCAACCAACACAGTTGCTTATGCCATGAATGCAGATAATTCACATCCGATTTCTAATAATATATTTAACAACATAAATAACATATTTTACAGTTGAATGTGAAATTTTTTATTTTACATAAAATTTCAGTCTATTAATACGTGTCGTCTTAACACGTGCATTATTGTGTCAGCTTACGAAATGCATATTTACAGCTTGATAGTAATCAATAGACTGCGGATCATTATGCATTTACGGCTTCCGAAAATTTTCAAAACAGGGTAGGATATAGAATTTGACAGAATTGAGTACAATTTATATCTACTTCTGATCTACAAAGGCAACTTCTACTGGAAATAAGATTCTATTTCGTTGTACTTTTTTAAATTTAATAATAAAGCTTTTCCATTAACCCAATTTACCAATATTTTCGATTAAACCAATGATTATTTATTACTTGACTAAACTTAGCAGTGGGTTTGGTTCATCGTGTTTGCCTTTACGTCGAATATAATTGATCATGGCATGATTTTGATCAAGACAGAAGGAAGGGAAAATATGCAGATCGCGTGGGAGCAGCGCACGTGTCAGGGGAACGCTCTTAGCAATAAATTTTCGCAAACTAACAGAGCGTTTTGGAAATTAACTATGTGATACACAGCTGCAACATTTAGGGCACCTAGATGGTTGCTCGACGCGGTGATCGGTATGTCGGTTTATGACGGGGCATTCAGTCGGTGATCCCTTTAATCCCTTTACCAAGGGTTGCTGTCTGCCACTACAATGTTATAAATTCCAGCGATACAACACTTGGATTACTACTTGCGAACAGTTCCAATCACGCGTTACCAAAGCAGCAGCAACCCAGCTAAAAAAGGACGGTTTTCGCTTTCTATTTTAGACTGACCGATTCTTACTGATTTTTAGACTGCGGATCTTTATGCAAACTGAGAATGTTTCGTATTGCTTGTGGGTACAAGGAATAACATTTTGGAAAAAAGAAAGGGGAAAGAACTTATTCGCACGCCAAATAGCTTCTGCGTCTCGTAATTGATGCACAAACTTTTTTTTTTAAATTATTTATTTATAAAGGTCGCATTAACATCGAGGTCATTAGCGACCACGTTGGTATACAGTTATAGTAACAATGTTTTGTTGTCGTAGTAATACATGAGTGTGTATATAATTAGATTTTGTAATATAAGTCTACATTTTTTAGAAAGGTGAGAACATTTGTGATGTTTTTTTGGTCGTTGAGGCATTCACTTAGGTTAGTTGGAATGTTGCAGGTTTGTCGTTGTGTCTGAAGGGCTGGGCATTCGAGAAGGATATGTTCAATGGATAATGGTATGTTACATGAGTGGCAAAGAGTTGGGGGGTTTTTTGATATTTTATGTATGTGTGTTATGTTAGAGTGGCCAATTCTAAGTCGCGTAGTGACTACTTGGTCTTTTCTGTGAGTAATGTTAGGGGAGTTATTGATGAAGATATTTTTTCTTATTTTATATAGTTTGTTGGGGGGGCATCTAGTCCATTTTTCATTCCAACTATTTCGGATTCTTAGTTTGAGTTCTCTTATTAAATCATTGGGGGCGATCGGAAAGTTTGCACAAACTTTTTATTTTGCATAAACATCTCGAGTTTAGACTCCGGACTTATAATTAGTTACAACTTTTCCTTTCTTCGGTCGATAGGTATTTGTAAATATTTGAATGTTATTGGCATTCTTGACAATAGTTAAGCTATTTTGCAAATTTATATAAAATATTTCGACGTTTCGATCCACAATTTGGATCATGTTCAAGAAACTTATTTTATTGTAATTGCGTCTGTAAGAAATCGTTTCTAATTAATACATAGTTGTTAGACCAAATGCAGAAAAAGGAATTAATACCTTTAAAACCCAATCAGCAGAGAAAGAAAAAAGAAGAAAGAAGAATATGAACAATTATAATTGTATGAATACTCACTTGCTGAACCCAAATTAGTTATTAATTTAAATTCTTTAGAGTTAATGAGAACGCATGTTGGTTCCATGCCGATGACATGTGGACTAGGCAAACGTGACGATTTGAAACTATTAGAAATCAAAGAAACAAATCCAACATACAAATGCTATTTATATACCAATCAAAACTGTTGGTAAAAAAGAAAAAATAGACATTCCATTTACTTTTGATAATAAACTATAGGAAACATGTTTTGGAAAATAGCGATTCATCATAACACATTACTGGTTCAGTAATGTGGCGTAATGTTCATGTAACAAAGGTGTTTCATTCCTTAGATTTACGCTCTGATGTTTAATCATATGAATCGTTTCCAATAAGATCCTACGTTGTAAATTTGCCTCTTTATCAACAATTTTAATATTTTCAAAATCATACATGATCAGACATTCAAGCTATTGTTTCATTTTTCTGCATTTGGTCTAACAACCATGTATTAATTAGAAATGAATTCTTACAGACGCAATTACAATGAAATAAATTTCTTGAAAATGATCCAAATTGTGGATCGAAACGTCGAAATATAAATATTTTATGTAAATTTGCAAAATAGCTTTAACCAACATGCGTTCTCATTAATTCTAAAGAATTTAAATTAATAACTAATTTGGATTAAGCAAGTGCGTATGCATACAATTATAATTGTTTATATTCTTCTTTCTTCTTTTTTCTTTCTCTGCTGATCGGGTTTTCGAGGTATTGTTTCCTTTTTCTGCATTTGGTCTAACAACCATGTATTAATTAGAAACGAATTCTTACAGATGCAATTACAATGAAATAAGTTTCTTGAAAATGATCCAAATTGTGGATGGAAACGTCGAAATATTTTATGTAAATTTGCAAAATAGCTTAACTATTGTCAAGAATGATCGTACCAGCGCGGCAATAACATTCAAATAATTAGTTACATTTCAGAAAATGTTTAAACGGTTATTGGGAGGAGAAGATGAACGTAATGGTCTTTCTAGAAATTCCTGTAGTTCGACATTGAAATGATTTCACGACGTTAAGGGGCACAAGGATATCGCGGTTCGTTGTAAATTGCATATATGATGTTGATGCGCAGAAACGAATGTCGAGGTGCTCGGGTTATCGCGAAGCTGAGCCGCGTGTTGTTACAGCGTCATATTGTTCATATGTTAATGAAATTCGGGCTGCCAAAGCCATCGCTTAGTTCCTGCTGAGCTTGATGCGGGAATAAACGGTAGCTGCAAACGAAACTGGGAGAGAAACAGTTGTAAACGTGTGTGCGTTCGCGGCGGATCGTGTTGGTAGATGGCTATGATTGATAGATAATCCCTTCTGTGCTCGGAGGCGACCAGCCAGTGAATCCGGCGCAACGCGTGCTTACACACATGCATCACGCACGACATCGGGTTAACGTCGATGTCGCGACCGATTGTTATTTACGATCATAATCAACCTCGTGCGCGACCTTGCAGCCCTTATCGCGTTTCAGATAACGTTTCCGTCCTGGACGCTGTTGGAAATCATATCCTACATCGCGAAAGTAGAATGCTACCTGTGATCGAGAGAGGGAGAGAGAGAGAGGGAGAATTTGCTAAACCGATACAGTAGATTATGTAAACTAAACAGTGACACATGACTGTTCGAATACACTGTCCATCAAAATCAAACTTTTCTCATGTTCAACAATTACTCTTGGACGATTCTTATAGAGTTGTTTAATGTTTTCCCCTAGATGCACAGTTGTGAGAATCATGGTCTGAAAAAACCAACCTATTCTATGGATTTTATCGCAATTCTTTCCGAGCAAACGAACATGAAATTTTATCACACCGTTTTGTTCTACATTTATTCCCGTACAGTGATAGAATCATCGAATTGTACAATATTTAACCGTAGTGCATCGTGCGCGTAATCAGAGAGATAAATTTTATCTATTCGAACAGTTACTATAACTATTTTCGGGTAATAACAATTTCACACTTTTCAACATTTCGGAATTGAATGAAAGCACTTTTTCGTGTAATTGGAGATCGTGTTCTGTGGTTATAGCCAAACTGAAACATTTGATCGAAGTTATTGGATTTTCCATACTATACACTAGTAGATCGTTAAAAATAATAAAACATTGGCCAACGATGAATTGAATTTTTTATTGTTAAATACTAATTGCAATACTAATAAATGTAAGTGTAAAACAAATTATGAAATTTGTCATCAGATTCTTTTCGAACGACGATATTAATTCCACGATATCGAAATAAACATTACTCATGTCATGTAAATTAAACTAACAATCCTAATATTACCATTTTTGATTAATGTTTTGATTACGTTAAAGAAGTTTGTAAGTTGTTAAAGTGATGACATTACAACCACATTTAATCGCCATGGTGAAATCACGTTACAGGATAAAAATTAAAGCACGACTCAAAGATCGTAGATAAATAGAAAAATGTAAACCAATATTTTGTTCAAAAATGTCAAAGTCATTATACTTAGGTTGCTAAATAATAGTTGTATTTCACAATTTTCTATTTCAAAATGTTAAAAGAATAATAGAATACAAATAATAATTCCTAGGTATATGAAAATATTGAATATGTTTCTAATGGCAACATGCTTTGTATAATGTAAATTCACCAAGTATATTAAACAAAGTAGCTCGATAGAATTTCATTGCAATCTAATTTTCTCTTATGATAATGAACTCTATCATTGCTTCTTCAACCATTCATTCATCACGACCCTTGCAGTAGCTATTCATTTATTATGAATGACACCTGTTGCGATCGCCTATAAAATTTAGGCTTTATTATAATCGTGACGCACTGAACTTGTAATGATGACACGTGCGAATTATTCATCCTTGACAAGTCCAGATAAATGAATCGTATTAAATACACACTTGTTAGGTGGATTCACCGGACACATGTCGCCGTGTGACAGTAAATGTGTTCATTGAATAAAACAATTAACGTATGCGCATAATAAATTCATAAATAAATGCATTACAAACAATAAAATTCGAATGTTTCTCTTTTTACCACGTTTTTTTCATCGAAGTACTCGCTTCTACATATGCATGGTTTGATATAAAAGTGGATCAGTGTTCATTTTTATATTTGCAAATTTTTATCAATTTACTATATTGTGTCTATAATCTCTGGATAATCATATTGCTTATCTACTTTGATTTTTATCTCAAAAAGGAACTCATCTATTTTTGTGAGGTACAGTTAATAAAATAAGTAATCGTACGCCCTTTAAAATAGAATAACTTTTTTATTATTGTAGGAAACGACCTGATGTTTATACTAAACGATAAGGAAGAAAGATTTCCCAAAAATTATAATTTACAAGGTTGCATGCAAAAATAAAAAAAGCATTTTTAAAAGTTATTTATTTGCGCCCTCAAATACACATGTTTTGTAGATGTATAGTAGGTACCACACAATGAAATTGATTCACATACACACGAGCTGCAAGCGGTAAAAATGTTTCTGCTTAAAATCCACAGAATCATACATTTTTCGATGCGTCTCGTTTTTTCCTGCGTCAACCGATTTCGATGAAATTCTTAGTGTACAATGTCATTTCTCAATAAAGAACAACTAGAAATGCTTCTGAACAACGTCATAGACGACCAGCTAACCGGGTTTGAGCTGGAGCTTTTAAAACAGCATTTACGTGGGAGGGAAGGTGGATTTACGCGGTGAAGCAGACGATCTGGCCGATATTGCGCAGGTTATTACGGTGTCCAGTTTAAGTAAAAGCGAATTCCAGGGTTCATCTTCCACTAGGAAAATGTCGACTACTTATGTGCTTTGAGTTATTGCCGAACAGAAATATTATATAATTACAAAAGTTCGTGCCCTATTTGAAAGGATACCGCAAGTCATTATTTGCTAAAATAACAGTTTCATTATTTATATTTTATCATAATAAATTTTTATTCATTTATGCCTTATAAAAATGTTCAGAAAACGCTGGAGTATCAAATTCGACAGAATCTAGTACGATTTTTATTTATTACCGATCTACAGAAATTATTGCCAATGAAGATGGGATTTTAATTTATTCCACTTTCTTAAAATGACAGTATTACTTTGTCAAAAAGAAAGAAGATTTTCTGGGGATCACATTTATGTG
>CM052334.1:18214169-18245206 GCA_028455595.1 Lasioglossum vierecki | reverse complement strand
TACAACCCAAATCATGTGGAAATATTAAGTATAAACATTATAGATTGGTATAGCAGAATATACATTTTTTGCACAAACGTGAAATAAAGAATATTCTTATTTAAAGTGTCCAGAATTAATTCCATCAGTGTAAGCTGGTAAACTGTTAAAGTTTTTGCGAAATTGAGTGTACGGTGGTACACATATAGACAAAAGCCTAACCGGAAGAAGTGATTTATTCGTGCATTAAAATTGTTAATATCTGGATCGATTAAATTGTTATTAGTTGAACGTATATGTCTATAGAAAAACAACTATGAGTGCATAATTTCACTTCGGAAATATTCGAACAGGATAGTGGTAAAGTGACTGTAATCGCTCCAGGATTAGTAAGCTTATTTCCTTTAATTAGGGTCCTTCGGTGCGATTCTGTCATGCATATCTAATCGTTCAAGACAGCAAATCCTCGCGGGACCTCGTGCAATTAGTGATGGGAGTATCACAGAGCCGATGGAATTAGTCACAAGAAATGGATCACTAGTTTGTACGGAACTTTAACGGGGTAGACTCGTTTCCAGGATTACAAGGATTCGGGATGCGGCTTCTCATTTCTCGATAATGCAAAGATGAGGTATTTCAGTAGTTAAAAGCGTTAGATAAGAGATCAATTTAGGTCGCGATCGCCCTTGAAAAGCAGAAGGCTGTGCATACAGCTATTTTCATGAAGTTGCTACAGCTACATACTGCCGAATAAGGAAAATTAAGAAAATTACTACGATCCTTCAGTTGCCGTACTTACTCTCAAAACGCGAAGTTGAATTTGGACAGTAATATTTGAAGCGTTACATTCTCATGCATTGAATTACGTGGAAATATACTAGACTACGGGAAAAATTTACCGAAAACGTGCGATTTTACCTGATTGCTATAAAAACCTCCATGCCTCGGAACGGTCCTCTTCACAGAAATTTGAAACTGGAAAACCCCGGAACTCGCATTGAATCTACGTAAGTATGTCAAGCATGTCAACTCAAATTCGGTTTCCATTAGCTTCATTTGAAAAATCAGTGTAAAAATGTATCGTGCAGCAGCTTGTACCTCGTGCGGCGCGAGACTTGATTCAGGTCTGGTCTCGTGAATGGGTCTCGTTTATATAAAACCAAGTCTAGTGTTATTCATTTCTTCATTTATAAATATATAATACTATACATATTTTATAAAAATTCGTTATTTATTAACAATTACATTTCATTCAAGACATTTTACTAAAAATCTAGGTAGTTTTGCGATCGGAAAATTGATAATATATGTAAGATGATTTCGGCGCACAGGTTCGATCAATGATAAACACTTAATTTATAACAATTTTGCAATTAAGATCTCAACGTTTCGATCCTGGTGAGGATCATTCTCAAGAGAGATTTTTGTGTCTGTAACAAAATGTAACTTTAAAGTAATACCGTAATTTAGAAATATGTTTTTAACTGGAAAATAAATTATTTTTCTCACTTGTTATAAGAAGTGAAGCTAAAGTTTATGAAAAATGTGTTGTTTCATTCTGGTAGATACTAGAATGATCCTTGTTGAAGGTTACAACGTAAACAGTAATACATCATGAACAAAGAAATGAAACTCGACCAATCAGAAACAACCGATCTATGCGCGCCAGGTCGATAATAGGCGGTAAATTCAAATATTAATATGATTCGTCTCAATCATCAAAATGCACAGTAGTATACCTCAACTGTGTTGTGGTAATAAAAGTAAGTTAACATTCAAAAGCATTTGCCAGAGAAACGTAGTTAAATCAGAATCAAAATTATAGTAAATACTATATACAGAAAACTACTTAAAAATTAGAAAAGTTTCGAATCCCCATCTTCTTAAATGTAAAACTTCTACTTCATTCTTAAAAATACCACCTGGACCAATGCATTGCTAAATTACAATATATAATCTCGAAATGAAAGTATCAATTGAATTTTCAAAGTCAGTGGTTTTCGTAATGATCAGCATCATTCCCTAGATTTTCAGAAGATAGGTTTAACGACCCTTTCAAGCGTTGGAGCAAGCAGAATGTAGTCTTTAAGTTCGCGTCGCGTCGTTAACGTGGCAATCTGGCTGTCTTTTAATTGGATCGTAAGTTCGTTTACGATCAGCTATTTTTCGAAAGGTTAACGAACTGTTTTACGTTATTTCGGGGGAGTATATCAAATACGTTCACATACAATGTATTAGAGAAACCATTAACCAAACGCATGACTTTTCTCAGACATTCGAGAATTTTTAAATAGACACTACAATTGTTTATTATCAACTACTCAGTACACTCTCGTTGAGTTCTCTTCACCTCTGGCATTTTTCCTGTCGTCAAAAATAAGCGAGATATTTAAGATAATCAAGTTAGGTATATAATTATCCTGTATAAACTGTGAAATTATAAGTGAAAGAGAAAGAAAATTTATTCATTCATGCATATCCCTTTAGTGTTAAGTTCGAGTATACTGTACATCATGCCCCTCACCAACTTGCTGTGAGGAACTTGATAGCTAACAGAAGTTATCTAACTCCTTTTGATCAACTAACAATGGATTTTTGTTAAATAAGCCTTCCCTCTCCTGTACCTTCTACCATTCTCCAGGAGAAACCTACAAAGTTGATCAAGGTACAAGAAGATCTAAACACCTGTATGTTCGATCATTTTATTGTTAACCCTTTGCGCACGGAGCTATTTTTACTTACGAAAACTATAAATTTCTTCCGACCTAGAATATTTCCATTCCCTGTGAATTTTTAAATTGTATGTTAGTAAGTTGACCAGTAATTAAACATTTAGTAATTGATTAGACATATTTAATAACATAAATAGCATTTTGAATAATGGCGCCTCAGAGTTACCATTTGAGTGCTAAGGGTTAACTTTAATTTTATACTTCTTCATAGCTAGCTAAAGATGCAATAAAAAATACAGTAAGATTATACATAAATACAATTGAATGCTAGTAATAAACTATCTGGGAACTACTTCACTCATACGTGAGTTAGGAATGTGCATTGCCGGGTACATTCAAGATAAAATGTATTAATTTTATGCAATAGTTATGCAATTTATCAAGGTGAACGCGTGGAATGTGCAAGTCAACAAAGAACGATATTTTAGTGATCCAATGGCAACCTCGAAACTAACGGACGTCTGTTTTAAAATGGAGGTCTACAGGGACGCGGGACTTATTTGTCGACTCACCCTCGTCTTTTGTGACAAAAACACACAGTGCACTTCCCAGGACAAAAAGAAAGGTGTTAAGATGTTTAGGGGCGGTCAATTCAAGCGGCACCTGAGTTGTTTCCCGGAGGAGACAGTTCATGAACTTGTAATTGCAGCAAGTTAGAAACGGTCTCGTTCCGAATCTAAGTGGTAGTGTCTACACCGTGTACTTGTCTATTATGGCAAGCATACAAATAAGGAAAATCATGATAGAAAATTCTTCAATATTCACAACGCATCCAAAAAGAGTATTTAAACAACACAATTTTCAATTTTCGAGAAATTGTCAATATTTCGGCTGTGATAATTTTGGTAAGATAAGATAGTACAATAATCACGAGAAACAATTGAAACGGCAGTTCATTGATTTGCAGAACGTTTAAATAATTGTGTTATTGAAAATATGTGTATTTTATAATGACAAAAATTTTTTTATACTACATTTGTTGAACTTGCCTTGAAATGAGCTACTTCGCTATGTAGTTAAAACTATGTCGTGGTAAGATGTGAAAAGAAAAAACCGATGATGACTTCCGAAAAATATTTTAAAGACAACAACAATCAGAAAAAATTTTTATATTAATTATTTTTCTTCAAACCATCGAATTACAAGCAGACAGTTTTTGAATTTCCCTTATTAACATGTTTAAGAATGATTTCTCTATATTTAATCACTTGGTTATACATCGTATGAAAACATTTCGCAATTCCACGCGGAAAAAGACAACAGAGGATGAACGCTATTTTTGAAATAGTATGTGAGTTAAATTTATACATGTACACACGTCTCTACACACCTAAAATGCTTACATAGCTGACATGCGTTGGCGCCGCACAAACATTTCCAGTACGGACAGTTCAAGCCGTAACAACTTTTGATACGTGTGAAATTTTGTAACATGTTTCCATCAAAAGTTTGTCAGCCCAGTAAGTTTCGTTGCATATATGAAAGGAGCACCCTTTTAGATTATAATGGTCGTAAGCACGAGTTGTTTGGTCAAAGTGAAACGATGATTCGAGAATAAAAGCTGGAATGTTGTTGTAACGTAATGAATATTCAGAAAACATTCTTTCAGAAGAGTTGTTGAGCTACTCTAGAATTCGATATGAAGCTTATTGCAATTACAAACACTTCGAGCTCGTGTAAGACGATAATATAATCAGATAAGAAAATAAACTGTATCAGAAAGAGATTCGATTTACCAATTTCATAAAATCGATTTTTCGCTAGACTAGTTTGCGTATCTTTATGCATTTATAGCCAAATGGAGTATATGAAATTCGAAATTGTTGAAAAATTTTACGAATTGAAGAAGTCAATATATTGGGTTGAATTTCTTTATTCAAACGACGAAGTTTAATCAATAAAATATTTTCTTATTTATTCTTTTTGGCAAAAGATCATCGGATGAAAGGGAAGTTATCTAATTCATTAAAGTTCATTGCTTGAATAAAAAGAAATAACATTTAATTAAGTTTCTATTTCTTGCAGTGGACGCAGACAATTTTTATTTTGCATAAAGATTCGCAATATATTGTTGTATATCTGTATCAATCATTAGGAATGACGTAATACCTAATCGTGGATTCCGAACGAGAAAATCCCAATACAATTTGGCAATATCCGAGTGACAGCATAATAAAAACATCGGAAACGAAGATTTCTGTTAATGTACGTTTTATTCCAAGGGAGTTTCGCGGGGCTGTCGGGAATTGATCGAATCAGGTCGAGAATTCTCGCGCTAAGCAAAGGGAAAAAATCGGAGAAGGTAATTCCCAGGATAAACAGCCACGCAGAAATTGAGACAGATACAGGGAAATGTCAGTGTATAGCACTCCTGTCAGAATAATCTCGCGGAATCCAAAGCTTACTGCAATTACGTAGAAACGGTAACGCAGACGCTGGCTCGACGAAGTCAATTCATATTTGCAAACAGTTAACAATGCATTGGTGTCTAAGTTTATTCGTTCGGACGACGAAAATGCAAGTTGAGTACATCGGGCACGTTACAGTTTTAATGTCGACCGTTCCGAAGTGCGATTGACATACCAACGAGGGAGAAATTTAATTTTGGTCCGGTATAGTCAGCATTCAATTATACCGAGTTATACCGGCTGGGTTCCCTAATTTATCCGAATAGCTTGGCATGCACTTAACCTAAACGCGAACCGTTACTACGACTGTGGGTCAATTAATTGGTGAACTTTGTTAATTCCTCGCCATCAAAACATACGTGCAAAGTTAACCTCTGTTCAACAGCGTTGTTCTCGAAGCACGATGCCCGTAAGAGGAGCGAAATTGAAACTTTGACAGTAATCTAAACGTTCTCGTAAACACCGTCGAAGTTCTTATTGTATTAGTTCGCAATCAATACGATAAATATTCTGCTACTCGACATTCACGTATCGCCAATTCAGATTGAAATCAATCGAATTTTTTTATTTACTTTCATCTGCTTTACACAAATTGTCGTATTTATTCGTTTGTCATTTCCCTTTAAATTAACTTTAACGTCATTTAGATGGCCATTACAGGTTTTGCATTTCGTATTCACCCTTTTTCTTATTTTTTTATTCATTTCGATTACATTATATATTTATGTCCACATGTATAAACGTATTTTTTCAATTTACAATACAGACCCATATATAAAAACTTGTAAAATGCAACTTTTAGTATTTTCTATACAATTCCGATCAAATGCAATTTTTCGAAACAATTTCTTTTCTCAATATGTAGTAAACTAATTGGTCAAACTTCTCAAGAAAGGTGAAATCGTATACTCTAATATTTAAAAAGTTTTTTTGAGAGCGTCCGAATATTAATGGAATCGCGGTATGTACAGTTTGTACAGTGTGCAGTAATCCTTACACTCAGCGTAGTCACTCTTACAAATATCCATTTTATTCGTGTAAGTGAATAGTTCGTTAGAAATGAGCGCGTGTATCAACGATGAGAAACAAGTAAGTCGAAACTCATTAGTAAAACTGTCTGGGTGATCTTGATTAAATGCAATTTGGGCTAATGGTTCGACAATTTTGGCGGGGGACCCTTTTCACGTATACTGTCTGCACTATTGCAGTTCTACGAATGGTCAGAATTACGTAATTTAAAGAGTCTTCATCTAAATGCTGAGTAATATGAGCATTCATCCAAAAATATTACGACATTAGAACTAGAACGCCGACTACTTTAGAAATGCAATTTAAACGAAACGATCGAAACAGCAACATATATAAAAAATAACAAGATCTCTGTATGTAAAAAACTTTTCAACATTTCACGAACATTCATTCATTTCATACGTAAAATGCTGGGTTGGATGTTTATTAAAAACCGGTTTAATTGAACAAATTTAATCAAAGTATTTAGTAAATATTGAAATATGCAACTTTTAAAAACGGTTATCGTTTGCCAATGGTCATTTTATATTACTTGATATCATGTTCCTTTAAAAAGATACTAAATGGAATACAAATTGGTTGCAAGGACTTTTAGTTATTCTAACTTTCATCATGTTGTTTTTACAGAGATTTTCATATGCTACAATGATAAACGTACCAAAAATACACAAATGATGAAATGATAAAGATAAAATAAAATATAGAAGGACAAAATGTTTGAAGTTCGAGTCGTATTAAAAGCAAATTACACTGCAAATAACTAAGTAACTTGTTCTAGGGATTTTCTATGTAAAACTATGTATTTTTTATAAAAAAATTGTTCATAGTACTGATATTACAGTAAAAGTCGTAATCAAACATGTAATCATTTCATGATTAATTAATAAAGCAATCACAAACATTGATTACAACTTCTGATTCCTTTCTTGTTCGTTAATCAACGATTACTGATTATTTAGTAATCGATAGCTACGATTAATAAATGGATTTTATATTAATCGTAATTTTCAGTCACTAATCGGATTACGTTTTGCCTTGGATGGTGCTTATAATTAAACTGTGGGTCTTTATGCATTTATGGCTTCTAAAAATTTTCAAAAATTATTAGAATATAAAATTGTACAGAATTTAATTCGATTTTTATTTATTTTAGATCTGTAAATACTACTATCATTGAAAATACGATTTCATTTTTCCTACTTTCTTGAAATTTCCCTGCAAAAATTAAAGATTGTATAAATCACCGCAGTCTAGTTATAATGTTTGTCGCAATGACTCTCGTAATTTAACACGAAATTGAACTAATGAATAGTAGAGACTAGAGACCAATTTTAATGATCGATCACCAGAAATGTCTGTAAGATATTATGAATCCATTGATCGTCGTATTAAATCTAACGTCTCTATTTGAAAGATGACCAACGAACAGCGATCGTATGGTGATCCAGGACATTTGTCATGACTACTACTTTTAGATTTATACCCTTCAAAGATCGGTTACGCGCCATATGCTATTGTCTCGCGTGTTTGATATCCATATTTCAGATGGGCCAATTTTGCTCACGAACTATCATAACTGGCAAAGTATGTCTGTATCCTTGATAACCTACGCCAACTCTCGGTTAATACTTCTTCGTGTTGGCCTACTAGATGGTTCTACCTTATTAAGGGACTATTAAATGATTGGTCGCTGTAAATTTGCTCTGTTAACGCAGAGAAAATAATAACTTACTTAGACACGTATGTAACTATTTAAATATACAGCTTGATATTTTAAATAATCTTTTCCTTCGTAAAAGTTGATAAGTTCATCTCAACGAACTTCGCCAATTCTAATTAACTTTGGACTGGTATGGAGCCCCGTCCAAAAACATAAAAGAGTACAAAATATTGAATATTAAATAAAACTAGTAAGTTCCTTTTGTACACATTCCATTTTTTAAACACATGTTTTATCATGATGTCTTATTTATTTGTGTTAAAAGTTCATACTTTTCTATTTCGATTTTCTAGTTTAATTCTACAGATAAAGTGAGAGTCAAAAGTGAGTATAATCCCTCGAGAACACGGCATTTACTTAACAATTATTAGATGATACAATAATACAAAAGTTATTTGAAAAACATAAAGTGTAGAATTCACGTTTTATCTAAAAACTATTGCTTCTAGAAAATCACTTTCCTGGACTATGTTTCATAACGGACTAACTATTTTTGCTGCGTATATTCACTTTAGACGCATTCGTAAACAAACCTACTTCAGATAGGCATTTGTTTACAAAACGTTGGAAACGTAATTTAAGTGATCGGGTAAATAAAATGTCTTAGCGTCTAACACGTAATTTAACAGACAACGAAAAAATATATTTATTTAAAACAATAACAAATTCTTCTTTCTTATATATCTTTTTATTTTCTACTTTTTAGTCTTTACTACCGAGCGTATGACCTGGGTTCTAAACGCAGTTTTTAAAAGAATTGTTTTTTAATATTGCTTTGTCATCTAGTTCTGAGCTATGTTTAAAGTTTCAAGTCTCTAGCTCATCGGAAAATGGTTTAAAATGGTTTTTAAATATACTTTAAATAATCAATTAACCCAAAGATCATATAACAAAGTTATTTATTATGAACGCAATTAGAATTGAAGGAAACATAATACATAAATACGTCTGAACGTTTTATTAAATATTATATAAGAGGAATGATATGTTTAATCAATATTGTCGCAAAGGAACGATTCTCTCTTTTTTTATTAACATCTTATTTCAATGTACTGCATGATCAAATTTAAATAGATCAAATCAGTCCACATTACACAACACAGCAAGCTAATATAATGTAGAATCTCATATGTATGGGGTGTATACTAATTTTTCACTCTCACTACAGGGTGTCCCAAAATTCGTGTATTTCCCGTAAATGGGAGGTTCCTTGGGTCATTTGAAGTGACATTTTCCTTTACAAAAATGACGCCAGCGGCTTTGTTTAGGAGTTATTAACAAAAAACACGGGCCAATCAGAGCGCGGCTACAGCGGATTGATTCTGGCTCGGCCAATGGTGCCGCCAAGCTAAGCGGGACCTGTCGCTGAGTCGGACTCCGTTTGCTCTAGCCGCGCTCTGATTGGTCTGTGTTTTTTGTTAATAACTCCTAAACAAAGCCGCTGGCGTCATTTTTGTAAAGGAAAATGTCGCTTCAAATGACCCAAGGAACCTCCCATTTCCGGGAAGTACACGAATTTTGGGACACCCTGTATAGATATACATATTTCTATTTTCTCGTCGGCTGAGTACAACAATGAAACAGCATAGCTCGCACAAAAGGCAAACGCCGACTACGCCCCTTAATTATATCTGCATTGTAACTAGCATTGTTACAATTAAGAGGATGTCTGTCATCGAAGAGTAACAGGAACGAATGTAAGTTATCGTTGCACGAAGGAAATTCCCATAATATCGGGCGGTTGTACAACCCTACGGAACAGAAGTGCACGTATACAAACGCGAGTCGCGATACACCCAGCCATGTAGAACACTTGTGCATCCAATAACAATCCAAACCCGATTTTACTCAGTTGCGCAGGCTGCGTTCTGGTTCTGCTGAGCTGGAAACTGCCTATTATATGGTTGTACCACCACTTCTATTTCCACATTCACCTTGCTATCGGCTTAAATTTGAATTAACTTGAATGCATAAGTATCCTCATTATTCTTAAAGGGAATACTTTATTTCAAGAGAAAATGCATCTCCAGCTGAATCGAAATTATGTGGCGTCTTCGGCATATAATAAGCCGTGCGCGTTTGAATATCGATGCGTAAAGATTTATAGTAAGTAATCTGGATGTATAATGTTACTCGTGCATGGGTTGTGCCACCCAACTCACCGTAATAACTTCAACTATTTTAGCATGTTAACGGCTTTAGTATGTTATAAGTTAATTTAAAAAGTATCAGAATTAGCCAACTTGGGTTAGATTCCAAATCTAACTTAATCTCGGAACTGAAAATCGTGTTTTAGGAAGTAAAAGTTTAGGTGGATTGGGTTAGGGTCTCTAGAATTAAAACTTAGAGTCTCTGTCTCTTCTTCCGTACTTTACTTTTTGGACAGGGTCAAGAAAAAGCACTCTAGGGTGAGTCCATAAGTTAGGATTGGCAAGGATCTGTTGAAAAATTTTTGTGCAAAATTAACCATACCAGAGTTTGACAAGGTCAGATGAGTGGAGCTATCTTCTCAAAGGAACCACGGGTCAAAAATGAACCGTTCTCTTAAAAATTGATCTACTACATTAAGTTATGTTGTAATGAAATTCTGAGCTGAGTTTATGTGTTATTTGAGCTTCAACGTTAACTTTCAATTCTAGTAATTTCTTAAGAAAGGAGAGCATTTCTATCTATTGTATGCCTATATATTCTCCAATAGCTGTACATTAACAAAACCAAAATAGAATTGTATTTCGATTTAAAGCAAATTATAATAACATACATATTATTACGTTTTTATTAGCTCGCTTTCTTGTTTGTCTGTCTGTTTGTTCGGTGGCAAATTTTGCAATTGATTTTAAACTAACTTCCTGATGAGCTAGAGACTTGAAATTGCACACATGGCTCAGAACTGGATGACAATGCATTATTCAAAAAAAATTTTTTTAAAAAGTCTTACCGTTTCGGAGAAAATAATAATTAAATATTTACCTTTTCATCCCCCCGCGAACTACGTGATCGCGTTCAGCGATCCCCACTTCGTTCGACAACCCCCCTACTTTACTATGCGCGCGCACTCTGACTCGTCCCCACTTCACGGACCCATTTCGCCCCGACGCGCGAACCATCGGTAGTGTAGTACATCATCGCGCGACGATCGTGACCGGTAGTGCATCATCGCTTTGTTTACCAAGTGAAATTTACAGTAAGCTTAGTGAGTATACAAATTTATACTTAATAAAGAGTGATAGAAGTATTAACACAAGACTAAAAAGCAGAAAATAATTATTTAAATAAAAATAAATTTTTAAAAATACCACGTTTTTAAAAACGGATTAAAAGTATAAAATAATTTTTCCTAGTGCCATACAGATTCCTAACCTCGTACAGATAGTCCTGAAAATTTGTGATTGTGAATTTTGAATAGCTGTGAAAATACTTGTGAGATTTAAAATGAAAAACGTGGGGCGCATGCGATAGATAATTGATGCATTTTGCTTGCGCCCCACGTTTTTCGTTTTAAATCTCACAAGTATTTTCACAGCTATTCAAAATTTTTATTAGTCTCTGTTTAAAATCTTCAAGGGGCAAGAGGTTAATATCTTCTGGATTTTGTATTTTGCCTGTTCATTTTTGTCATAAATGTGTTAAAATTCGCAGTCTACTTATTGTATAATATTATTTGAATATTGTTTAACCACCGATACGTTCTAAATAATGATTACATTTCCATTACGCGGTCATTTCAAATGAAAAAGTCACTTGAGCAAGGTATGCAAAGTTTTTTGGTGATTTGTACGGCACTATTGGGAAATAAAAATACGGGAAATAGCTATTCCAATTTGGAGATCACGGGTAAAACAAGGAACAAAAGTAAACTTATTTCACGGTAATGCGAAAAGTTTGGAAGGTGGAAAAATGTTCTCGCTGGCTCTTTTTTGCTCTAATCGATCGCCAGTTTGCCAGATGCCCACATTTATCAGAAAGGGGCATTACATGTGCCAGTCTCGGATGAAAGGATATGAGGAAACTTGATTTTCGATAGGCCCCTTTGCAACCGTAAATTCCAATAAATTTCTGGAACATGTACAGTCGCCGCGGAAAGTATGTTGACTGTATTGAAAATTCATCATTGCGCGTATTCTTAACAATAAAACGACACAATTAATATCCTTTGTTACTTACGACCTTTTCGAGCCTTCTAGGTATACATCCAAACAATTTTTTTATAACAGTTTTATTATTACTGTTCCAAACACTCAGCAGTGCTTGTTTAGAAACTGATTTATTACACCAAAATTTCTCACTTAAGGTCGGATCTCCTTTGTGCGTCTCGACGCAGCTTTTTGTTATTCTAGCGCCATTTATACTCCATTTTTCATACTTTATATCAGAACTGCGTCTAGGCATGAGCCACTGCGTCTACGCCAAGAAACAATATCACATTATCTTTTCGAAGAATATTCTAGAATAACGGAAAAATTTATTCGTGATCGAAAATTAATATAATAATTGAATGATATTGGCGCCAGGTTCGATCATATCGCAATATCCAGTCCAAACATCCGTGACGCAAAAAAAATTTTTTCCTCACTGTTTGCATCTGTTTCGTGATCCATAATAACGGAAAAATTTATTCGTGATCGAAAATTAATATAATAATTGAATGATATTGGCGTCAGGTTCGATCATATCGCAATATCCAGTCCAAACATCCGTGACATTGACGCAAAAAAATTTTTTTCCTCACTGTTTGCATCTGTTTCGTCATCCATAATAACGGAAAAATTTATTCGTGATCGAAAATTAATATCATTCAATTATTATATTCTAGAATATTCAACACTTATTACACTTCGATCTAAGTGATCCCACAGGCGTTCAAGTGATTTCAAATGGGAACTTTGGTGGGGCTATGGTAACAATTGAATATCATTTTCACTGAAATATTTCGTCGCTTGTTTGCATCAGTATGCACTAGTTTGCATAGTATCGCTGTTATAATAAGCAGTAGATCGAGTTTTATGATCGTTTAATTGACAAACGATTATCTTCAGTACTGTGTTCCTCTTGTCGATTCATCTCTGTTGTCCATGCTGGTTGTTAACAAGATCGAAACAAGGCCAGTCTATTGTTAGCTGGTACCCACCTCGACATTGTATAGATGAAGATGCAATTATAAGGACGTAAACAAAGTGAGATGCCGGGGTAGGAATATCGGTTTCGAAAGCAGAGACCGTTGCTCCTGTTTGCAATTAGTGAAGGCGCACCAAATCCCTATGATATAGTAGGAATAGCGGTGTGATTATAGAGAGATTAAATCTCCCTCCAGCTATGGTAAATAATTTTCAATATAAGGTTAAAATGTGGTAATTACACTGTCTCAAATTAATTTCGAGATTTCAATTCACCAATTTTCTCGTAGATACTTCTGTTTACCTATCGCCATCGGTTTCTAAGAAATTTTACGACAAAGTCGAATTCGCAACTTTCAGAACACACATTACGTAGAAGAGATACGAAGGTCATCAATATTTTTATAAATGTAACTGTATGTTTTTTCGAAAAAGAAAGAAGTTATTTTTTGGGAAAATTTAAACGAAATATTATTGATACATATAATAAATATTATTGATAATCAACATAAATAAAAAATAAGTAAATGATGAATACAGATAACAGTAACTGATGAAGTTGCACAATTTAAAAACGAGAAAAATTGAGTTATATTGGGGAAATTCAGACAAACTTTTAACGAAATACTTTTTAACCAAAAAAGTTTAGTTAAAATTCACTTGAAAAGCGTTACATTTCCTCGAAAATTAGAATTTCGTACAGATTTGACATTATCGATCGCAATGTTACTGTTCTGAAAAATCAAATTTTTCGTTCTGTCGTTCTTCCAGCATATTTTTCCAGTTGTATTTATTAACACATTTGCTACCAGTCACACGTGTATAACGACCACGATTTTGTATTTCGCTAACAGAAAAACAAATTAGCTTTGTGCATGTCGTTACTGGAAATGATAACGCATAGCACAATATTTGGAGAATTTACAACCTTTTTGTGACAATATTTTTTTCATGTTTTTTTACAAATATAAATTGCATTTGATGGAACGTGATAACTGGACTGTAGATTTTTATTTAAAATAAAAATGGTTTACATTAGCTGTCAGATATTGTAGTTACTCGTCCTCTTCTTAATAATTGATTTATATTATAAAATGTATCCAAATAAGTAGACTTATTGAATAATAATCGTTATGTTTAATAAGTTAATATGTTCAATAAGTTGAAAATAATATAACAATACTTTGAAATTCTTCTAATACTATCATAAAATCCACTGTCTAATGCTAACTATGATGGCTGTTGCCGAAATGAACGGTAGCAGCAAACATGTTAATCTTCATCTACTTAGGGAGAAATGATTAAACGAGTTTCCATTAGTTTGCAAGGCACAAAACGTATGCTATCTCAATTGCAGCAAGACATACGTTACTTAAAAAAACATAATACGATATTACTTACGACAGGACTGACTTAAAGTCGTAGTAATTAGTACCAGTGAAGTACTGTTTGACGTCTACATGAATATCTTATGGCTCCTCAAGAATGCCATTTGAGTGCAAAGGGTTAGAATATAGTAATTCCGTTCCGCAGAGATTTGTTTAGCATTGACTGTGTACCATAACGATATATGTATTGTAAGTTCAAAAAGAAGCTGAAGCGGTCGTTGGCCTGAAATTAACTGTGCAAACGTCGAGCCCAAAGTTCGCTCCCCACACACCACACTTACAAGACCTACTCCATACCGGCGATTACTCCATCCCACGAGACACGCATGAAAAATGTGTGACAGTCGCCGGAGCAGAAAAGAAACCACTCGTGGAATGAACGTTGTGTGCATGATTGTCGAACGTCAGAGAAAGCACCCCAAAATTCTGCTCTACAGTGAATCGTTGATTATCCAAACACAGAATGAAATAGCTATGTGTAGACTGCGGATGTTTATGCATATTCCAATGTCGTTTAAGAAAGTGGAATGAAATAAAATTCTACTTTCAAAGGAAACAGCCATTGTAGATTTAACAGAAATAAAGATTATACAAAATTCTGTCGAATTTTATATTCTAGGAGGCGTGCAAAATGAAAATTTTCTTCATCAATTGCCAGCCATAGGAATGATGCAAAATTTTCTTTGGTTGAACTTTAGAAAACCCCCCTTCCTTTCGATATGTGACATACGTCATTCTATTCGGTTTGACATGCTGAACACAAAATATACGTGTCAGTTTTGGCTGAAATGAATAGTTTTCGAGATATTCGTGAAAAACTGTAGTTACTATACATTGAATTTTGTGTATACGTGCACGTCCGTTCTGTGCGTTTCATCAACACGATGCGACCGCTCGTCAACTGTTTCTACAGATATATCACTACAATCGTTGAACGGTATATATACCAAAAGAGAACTTTTTAAAACATATGATGATGAAGAGTGAGTACATATTACAACAATACCACACACTCCCACCCAGTGTTTCTGAGAAGAAGATTCGGTTGGAAAAATCATGCGAATAGAATGAGTTGTGGTTAGGTCGAGGAGGGGGTGGAGAGGGCCACGCATATGAAAATCCAGGAGTAGTCTTTCAAAATTAAATGCTCATCCTATATATGTACAAATATAAACAGTTATTAAATCACTAATGTATAATGTATTTTTTATGTAAATAGTTGACGATCGTTCGCATCGTGTTAACGCGCATGCACAACACGGACGTGCACGTATACACAAAATTCAATGTGTAGTAACTGTAGTTTTTCACGAATATCTCGAAAACTATTCATTTCAGCCAAAAATGACTCGTCCATTTTGTATTCAGCATGTCAAAACGAATAGAATGACGTGTGTGACATGACGAAAGGAAGGGGTGTTTTCTAAAGTCTTACCCTTTTTTTTATTTTCAACAATTTTAATAAATTGAAAATAACATTCTTAGATTGTCGTTAAAATTCTATCAGTCGACAATAAATGAAGTTTTTCGTGAAACTATGGAAACTTCGCTAACTGCATGATCATCGCATAGTATCAGATTTATAAAACTGCTTTGGAAGCACACGCTTGGATCGTCACACGAGTCTCTTTAACCCTCGCTCGACGAGTACCAGGTCATTTTGACCCACCGCACGCGACAGTCGTCTGTTCGCTGAAATTGGTTTCTATCTCTATAACAAACAAATACATATGTGTTTACTCGAACGTAGAAGTGTACGCTTTGAAATAAAGTATTCCGTAAACAGAACTCGGTCTAACATAGAAGTCAGACGTGCTCGCAGTTCTACACACTGCAAATAAAGTGTTCCGTAGTCGCGATGTGAAAGCAATTGGAACTACCGATAGGTGAATCCGAAACAGCAAAGAAACATGTTCCAGACAATTGAACAAATTATGTTCCGGGTATTGGTGCTCGTTACGGTGAAAGTGCAAAATATTGGTCAAAGTGTTGATAGGAACATATTTTTAAATTCATTCTTATTAAAGAGCCTAACTCGCGGTCGAAAACAATAAATATAAAGTCAATTTAAATTAGAGTCTTAAACAATAAATAAATTACCTAATATATATCTTGGTACTTGAGTTAACCATGCTCTGCATAGTGTATCGTATCTAATGCATCAACAAATCTGGTACATAGTAAACTAAAAATGTTCCCTTACCATGTATGTTTATTTTTCTGAAAATGTTTTTTCAAATATGTTTCCCTTAAATTAAACACAAAAACAGACCTTTTTCAAGTATTTCATCCCAATTAACAAACTAATGCAGTAAAGGATTAATTTCGGTTAATTGGGTAGGTCTTCAAACAGTATTAATCGATACTTTTCTTTTGCAAAAATATCTACAGTCTAATGATAACCAATTAATTCGTTAAATACGATTTAGATGAACAGCACGCGTTTGGCAAAACACTAGCAAAATGATGAGAGTTTGAGTATTTTAGTTTAGTTTAGTCTTAGTTCTTTCGCATATTAGAACCACTCAATTTCACAGTGGAGCACGAGGAGCACAAAATAATCGAAAATAACTTGACCGTAGCGAAATACGCAAAATTTCGGCTTACTCAGTTTCTGTCGAAAGTTTCAATTATCTCCCCGTTAGTCCAATGTTCAGCCGGTAGCAGCGGTTAGAGCGCCTAAATGGAAATTGAATCTTCCGGACGGAACACAATAAAATTATACGATCGCTCGCAGGAAGGAACTCAGTCTTCGCGATCTATGCTCGTCTCGTCGCCTATTCTAAATGTTCATTGTGGAAATTGTAACGCTCGTAATTCCGGTGTATCACCGCCGATTATAGAGTATCGACATTACCGTTCATCGAACCTAACATCATAATATCGGCAACGAACATAAAAGCGTACAGCCGTATTGTCGATCTTAAATATGTAAGGTGAAGTGGAGTAAGTGCCGACTAGTTTTTGTAAAGTTCCACTTTAAAAACCTGTGTATTTTCAGTCTGTTATGTAAATACTTAACGCCTTTGCACAGTAATTACAGGTGAAATAATATCACGTAAGATTCTAATTTTCATATCATTTAATAAAAATTACGGGGCAAAAGCAGACTAGTGTTTTTCTCAATAACTTTTAAAAGATACAATAAGAACCTTTCATTTAATATATACTTGCTTCAATATTTGTTGTACTTACCTAAAATAACAACACAGAATATATAATTAACTTATAAACTATTGCACGTTCAGAGTAACCTCGAAGTTGTACATCTACTTCTTACGAGACTGTTTAGCACTGGTTGATTTAAGAGACGAAAACACCTTGATTCTAGTCTTGAACTTATAGTACATTCATAGATACAAGCTAAACAAATTTCGCTCGTATTATTATAAAAATAACGAATTTATGTACTAGCCCGGTTTAAGCACTTATTCTACGCAGAGTTGTGCAGAATTACAATTGAATTACTCCAGAATTATAATTACAAAGTAATTGTATTAAATTGTAATTCAATTATGTTGTAATTTATAATTCAGATCTTCAGTCAATTAAATTACAATGTAATTCGTAATTGCAATGGAGCACAATTATAAAATACATTGTAATTGAATTAAATTGTAATTCAATTATGTTGTAATTTATAATTCAGATCTTTAGTCAATTAAATTACAATGTAATTTGTAATTGCAATGGAGTACAATTATAAAATACATTGTTTTCATGTATTGTATTGTATTGTATTTCAAGTATATTGTATTGCTATTATACTGTAATTCAATTACAAATTGCATTTCAATTACATTGTGTTTCAATTATATTGTATTTCAATTACAAATCTGATTGAAATACTTAGTAATTGAATTACGTTGTATTTGAATTATATAGTAATTCACTTACGACGTAATTGAATTACTATTAATTGAAATACAATGTAATTCAAGTACGTAATTGAATTACAATGTAATTGAATTAGCACAACTCTGATTCTACGTCACCTTACTTCATTTTATGTGTCACCCTGTACGATGTAAATAATAACATTAGGAATGAAGGAAGAAACAAATTTTTACTTTTTATTCATTTCCTTCTACGTTTTGTAGTTTCGTCGCGGCGTGTATTATTGATGGCGGAAAACGCGGAATCCCCGAGTCCGCGGAGACGAAAGATTTCGAGAGTCGACTCCTCCTCTTGCCAAAAACACGAAAATGGCACGTAAGAACGAGGGTGCCACCGTGCCATCCCTGGTGCGACGTAAAGCATTTTCACGCACGATTCACACTTCGTCTCGATGGCTGGAGGATGAGGTTAGTGGCGGGAGGGATAGAAGGGACAGGGGGGAAAGTGGTGGGTGGTTATCGCTGAGTGTACATTGAGTTTGCCGTCAATTGCCGAAGAGTCGGCGGTTTTTCGTCTCTATTTACGGTTTCCCGAGGAATGGTGCGGATTTCCGTTCAGCAAAATATCTTGCAATAAATAAATACGCCACGGGGATCAGTATTTGCTGAGGCAACACTGATTAAAATATGAAATACAGAATGTCCTGTCATAGAACGTGCTCATTAAAAGCGTTGATTAAACAGGCAAAATGAAGAGAAAAATGTTCCGCAAATACGACGTTACAGTCGATCACTCAATACGCCGCACAGTGCGTCGAAATGGACAAAAATCTATATCTCAAAAACTGTAAGTGTTATAAAAAAATGTTTGAAATAAAAGTTATAGAGTATAGGAAAGCGTATACGATGATTATATTTGTTTGATTTTGTTGTAATCTTGAGCAGCTCTATGAAGGTCACTTTAAAAATTTCATACGGTAATATATATTTTTGATCATGTATTCTAATAGGTGAGGTTAAGGCATTTTCAAAACACTAAAAAAACATTATTTTTGTATAAACCGTTGTCAAGATATCAGCATCCAAAAGTGGCGTATCGCCTTTAGTGGTATTGAATGTATGTATTACTACGAGTGAAACAAAAGTCAAAATTAAAAATCGATTGTTTAGTAACCGTGTTTATTTTCGTACGATTTTATAATAAATAATGATGATAATTATAATAATAATAGTAACAATAAATAATACTTATATTTAATCTGTATTTGAGTCATCACTAGAGTCAACGCTATTAGAATCTAAATTTTCTATACATTTATTTGCCACAGAATTTGAAGAGGCGCGATCACATGCAGGGCCAATAAGATATATTTCTTCCGGGTGTCTTCCTAAATAAATAATTGTAAAAACTAAAGGGGCAAGATGGAGCAGAAAACTTTTGTAGAATTCGATAAAGGATAGTCCTACGAATATTTTCTAGCAAAAATCCCAAAACATGTTTTAGCTTTTTTGAGAAAAGCTTAGTTAAAGTTATAAGAATTTTCGATTTCGCGTTTTAATAAACGGATCACTTTGAAGTAATAAAATAATATAAATAATAATTGTACAAACCGCTAGGGGGCCAAAATAACGAGTACACACCTTGATCTAAATTATCCACCACAATTTATATAAGAAGGCTCGACACGGAATTCGTAAATTTGACAGTTTGACACGACGTGATGCTTCGCCGATCGGTCGCAGGAGACTGTCTATTTTATTTTGACAAAATCACAACGTAAAACATACATTTGTTAACAAAACATTACCGCAACGTACAAATCAATAAAAACATATATGACATTCAAATCGATAAAAACATATATAACACTTAAATATAACATGCACATTTACATCATTCTTACATCTTACATTTATTTAATTTTGCGCTTAACAATACGCTGTATACGTTTTTCCTTTCATGTACGCGGACTTGAAGTTATAACGCACGAAACAGTCGTGTTAGATTATGACGAAAGGAACGCATTCTGTGTCAAGCTATGTTCAGTTCTATTTTTTTCTGGCGATTGTTCTTGAATATATGGTATGTCTACAATAAATTCCTGTAAACAGATATACATTTTAAAAACCTTGATTTTTCTATTTTTGTCAGTCTTGCCAACGCACTGTGCGCCGACCCTAATCATTAGACAGTGAATCTTCAAGCAAAATAGAAATGTTCTGTATCGATTGTGGAAAGCAGCAGAGATGTAAATATTAATTCGGAAGTAGAAATACGTACATACGCGTTACTTTTATATTCAGGGTATTCGAAAATCTCCGTGTTTTTCATTAATAATTCCCCAACAAAGCTACAAAGGAAAAAGTTACATCAAATGACTTCGTGAATCGCCTCTTTCACGGAGGTACAGCATTTTTGGGATACCCTGTAATATGCGTTACATCAAAGTTCGCAGTATCGGTTTATTTTAATTTCAAAAGACATTCCCGATTCCCTGGGGCATACTTGGATAAATGAGACACTAATCGAAAAATCGATAAATGCAATGGACTTGATAACTTGTTATGGTGTGTACGTAGCAAGGTACGTTAACATTTTTATCGGAATTCGATGTACATCTTCTTTAATGCGACATTTAAAGCTTACTCGCGGATGATCCAGTGATTCCATTACCAATATTATTCCATGCATCGTAGATATCTGTGAATTATACCAGAGTATACGTAAATACCGTTCGTTTAAAGAAGTCTTATGACGTTAACGAAATCCATCGGTGTTCGAAAAATAAATTCACCCATGTTAGTTTAACCGGTGAGCTGGTGTAACAGTTATTGAATCTTAAGTATGATAAATATGTTAAGCTAAAGAGCGTACGCGAAGTATGCATACAGGAATCAAAACTTTCCGAGTTTTCTTTATTATTGAGCTTAAACGTAACTCCCCATGGGAGATTATGAAGCTTCACATTAGGGTTAACAGTGTTTAAGTAGTTCAGATTTGTATAGTAGTAAATAATATATTTTGATTTTTCAAGAAGGATAATAGAACAGTGGATTATAAAAATAGGAATAATTTGTATGTGATTACGCAATCCCTAAACAATGAAAGGTTCGTATAATGGAACAATTACTAAATTACAATACTCGTTTCATCTTTATTGATTTGTACAATACTGTTGCTTACGGATTAGCTTACAATTAGGTGTAGCTATTAAACGTACAAATAGAATTAAATCTTTTTTTAAATTTTACATTTGCATTTAACACGTTCCCTGCCGCGTGGGGCGTATACGCCCCACGCTGAATTTTCCGTTCAAGCCATTTGGTATTATCCACTCGCTTGGCATAACAATGTTCAGCCAGTTATTTGTTAAACTAATTCATAGAAAAATAAATTTATTGGTTTGTTGTGTTATGCATGTTAAACTATACAACCTTTCCTTGATAATTATGATTTTTGCACTATTTTAATTATTGTAAGGCATACGCCAGAAACAAAATAATACAAATGTAAAGGAAGTGAACTTGAACGGGAAGTCTTCAAAAAGCGGTCTGGCAGGGAACGTGTTAAGCAATAATATTTTTCAAGTTTCGATATTTCAATTTAATTTTACCTGTAAATGTCAATATTTGCTTAAAATTGGCTTCAGCGTTTTGGTGGAATGTTTTCTTTAGCTCGTAAGGATTCATCGATATAGTAAAAATTCCGAATAAATCGCTAGGCAATATACATTCTAATTCGGTATTTTATTTCGGCAGGTATCGGAAAGTGCGTTTTCGTAACGAGGTTTCTCCGGCTTGGTGAAAATCGATCAGCATTGCTCACGCGACTGTCTTCGTCGTGTTAGAAAGTTACAACGGATACTTCAGTGGTGACTACCGAATTTTCGTTGGAAGAGCATTAGCAAAGACAAAGGAACCAAAGTTGCTTACTCCGGTGACTCAAACGAGAACTGCCAGTCAATCGCGTCCCTTGTCAACAATCTACCGTCCGGTCAACAATACACATCATTACAGCATCAACGGTATGTTTAATTTTAACCTCTTTGTATTCAATAAGGTGAAATGCCCTAAGCCTGGACAACATTTTCTATGTTGCAAAATTTCCCTCCATGCTGATGACTAAATTTACTGACGGAATATATTCGCCGTGAACAATCAAATAATTCATTGCATGGGAAACATATTGCGTATAACAATCGGAGAATCAACAGAAATGTTGGAACTTTCGCAATATGGAGGTTTTCTACCTATTCAACAAGTTCGTTTTATTAATCGGTGTGACGTTTGTGTCCCGTGTGTGGTAATATTTTGTATTCAGGCAACTTTCGTATTGTCTTTACATGCGGAACGAGCAAATCCAATCATTGTACCAGAGCCGAGTTCCGCAACTGAGATTACAGTCTCCCGCGTTCTATGCTTGACCCATTCAATACTGTAATCACAGTTTCTCAAATACAATGTGTGAATAGAAAAATGGTGACCAACAGTTGCGGTTATTTTTCTACACGAATTTGCGTTTTTATTTGTTTCGAGCGTCGGTCCGGTCGATACTGTTCCTGGGCCAGGTTAATTATTTATTTAGTTTATAACAGTGAAAGTGTTGAGACATGCTTATAGTATGTGGTCAATTCGAGTGTCAATTTGGACAAAAATTGTTTTGTAGAAGAATTATACAAGATATATAATGCGAATATACGAATAATGAATAAAACATTCATAAATACTGGGTAATCGATGGAAATAGTGAAAGAAAATTAATGGAAGGATTAATGAAATTTTAATTTTCATTATATGGACAGATGGAAGATTAAAAAGATTCAAAACTGATAGTAGACACTACCACTAACGAATGAACAACTAATAATATTAGTTAGTAACTAACATCATTAGTTTACTAACTAATCCTTCTATAATCTTATAAAAGCTCAAGCCATTTGGTCCAATTTCGAAGAAAACATTCGATTTTACAGAATGTACGAATTCTTCTGCCACCTATCGTATAATAAGAAACTTAATTAACTCAAAGAATTTCTGGAACGTATGGAATTACGATCACTTCACACTATTTTCGCGTAATTTTAAAAAGTACGTAAACCGTCTCCGTTGCAATGCTATGGAATCAGTTTGACGATAAAGATTCGTCGATTCCTCGCGATTCGAAGAACGTCGAAACAGTAGTGTGAAAAGGAGTCGTTAAAAATAAAAGGACGAGTTTCCTCTCGTAACGACGATACGTTCAACGTGTATACGTGTAAAACGAGGTGAAGAAATCCTGCACAGGTTTCCGTGCAGTTACTTCGCCGCTGTTCCTTGGTTGGCAAGGAGTAATAAAGTGCTAGTGTCCAAGCTAGCGGAAATTAATCGACGCGGAGAAAACTGCAGTGCACTCGACGGTTCCCTTTCAGCAAAAACACAAGCAACCTCTTACTTTCTCGTTAAGAAGTTATTGGACGGCAGCGTAATGCGCGTAATGTCGCGAGAACCGAACGTTTAATTTCGAGATCTGTTAAATTACCGAACAAATGACCGTGTTCATAATTATCGTTGTACGCCTAGGACCTCTGTCACCCATACAGAGCTTATCGGGGGAAAAATTCTTTTTATTCACTGATAAGTAAAATTATGTATCGTCGCTTAATACGCGTCACGTAATCGTACTACATATGGCAGAAAATATTCGATCGAATTTGCGAATATGTTTGTTTAACGAAAAATAGTAAACATATTAGATGAATATGGTACAAGAGGTAGACTGCGAATGTTTGTAGAAAATAAAAATTGTTAACGTTAATTAACTATATATAAATGATACGTATGTGTATACTTTCTTAATAATTTTTACGGACTAAAAATAATGGACTAGTATTTCTAAATTCTCTAAATCCTTTTATTATTTTGCATTTAAAATATTAATAAAGTGGATGAATTTTTTACTATTGGGTTGGCAAGAAAGTAATTTCAGTATTTTAAGGTAAAATGGAAAACCGAATTTCTTTATCCAAACGATGAACTTCAATCAATAAAATATTTTTTTATTTATTTTTATTGGCAAATGATCATCGAACAAACGGGAAAATATCTTATACGTTAAAGTTCATTGCTTGAATAAAAAATTTGGCTATCTCTCTCCCTATATTTCACCTTAAATTAATAATTAATAATATGAAATAAATTATATGAATTAATAATAAAAACATTTAATAAACTGTCCACCTCTATGGGATAATTAGAATGCAGATCTTTATGCATTAATGATATATGCAAATTTTCAACAAAAATAAAAATTTAAGTAGAATTTAGTAAAATTAATTTTGTATCTACAAAGACTATATTGTCACTGACAATAATATTTTACTTGATTCCACTTTCTTAAAATTTATCTACAAAAATTAAAAATTGCAAAAACATCCGGAGTCCAAGTATAATTAGAACACTATCTAATGTTTCTAGCGATGGAGATGACGATAGACATTGCCAAAAAATTGTTCTGAATTCGTGCGGATAGTTAAACCCTTCTTTAAATTAATATTTTACTTATTTATTTCATTTGAATTAAAAATTAGATTTTTATTCCTAGAAAAACTATACAATATGCATAAAATCAGTTTGTAAGAAATGTTATATGCTATTTTTTTTTTTAATTTCAGTTCAGTACAATTACAAATTCTTTGGAATTCCTTCAGCTGGAGCATAAGTTAATAATAATCACAAGACCTACTTCGAACCGTAAAAGATTTCCTCCTTTGCAACGTGCTCTGAGAAGCAAGTATGATCGTGAATAATATATAGATAATGCACATACCCAAAGGATTTGGCGGAGCAATAATGGAGGATATTAAGTCTCGCGGTATCTCCAGAATATTAATCCGAGACGAGAGTTGCATATCAGCTGCAACGTTACCGCATTCATTTCCTATTCAATTATAGCCCCGCTCGTTCAGGAAACATTTTTACGACACAATGGTCACCGATGCTCCGATCCGTTGTCTCCTCCCTTAATTTCCCGTTTACGAGGAAGTTCAAGTGACGCGGAACGATAAATCATTCTTTCCAAATACGTGCACGAGACCACTATTAAGTACCAATGAAGCTGAAATGATTTATTGGCGAGAAGAAAGTTCTGTCTGTCCTAGGCGATATTCATAAAATATTTTCCGATTTCAAAAACGTCCAGTCTAGGAAAACTTACCGATAGAAAAATTTCTTCGAACGTTTAGACGTATACAGGAAATATTTTTCAATTAGCGAAACCAACTTTTTCTAATTATTATCGTCGTTGTTATTGTTATACTGTGGATTTTCACGCTACGTAAACATTATCCGAAGCATTCGTAGGAAATGGAAAACTATTTGAGAATGCATTTATTCTTTCAATAACTATAATAATTGGACTACAACAGCGTGACAATATTCTTAAATTGTTTTAAAGCCTTCACTGTTTTATTTTGCACTCATCCATTTTTTCAAGAAATGCATCAAATCCGTAGACTAATGACTATATTATTCCCCACTTTCATAATTATATGTCTGCTTTAATAAAAATGCTACTTTTACACAACCATATATGCACACATTTATTATAGTTTGTTACATTTACTATATTATATTAGAAAGAATGTAATAGGACGTAAACGATGCAGTTCTCAATTCCAGTTCTCAATTCAAGTTCAAATCCAAAAACACTGTTCTAAAACGAAGGTTCGTAGCGTTCTATTTCGACAATTCTAGACAGACTGTATTAACAATAACAATCAATGGCACTCCCAGTGCCAAGATAGCGCAGAAAACGGTTAATTAATTAGCAGACTGTTTCAATAATGAAGTACTTCTGCTTCAATAACAGAAGTGTTAATTAGTGTAATCACGTAACTATGGATACGATTTATTGTGCAGTTTGATTGCAATTGAAATAACTGCAATGCTCCGTAGAACGTTGGGGTTTAATATCTCCTCGACGAAGAGCAGTCGCATAAACTTGCAAGAACGTTATATAGTCTTTCCGTGGAATACCTTTAGAAACTCGGATGTTTCCATTGCATCAAAATATCGCAGATCGGCGCCAATAAAACTGAACTGTATTGTTGAAGTATGAAAACTTTATGACTTCCTGCGACAATGCACGGTCCACCCGTACGCGGAAATACGTAACTTATAGTGCGAAATTTATGATTAGCGTCAGCCAGTATTATGAAACATTCAACTGAGAACCTGCTTTTACATGAAATTCTTTTTTACTGTCTTGCCCATCATTTCGACACCACCGAAGATTGCGTTCACGATATTTTTCAGTAACATACTAATCGCTTTCTCACGTCACACAGTGTAACGTTTAGAACATTTGGGGTCGTTTAATTCCGAAATTGAACATTTTAAAAAAAATACGTTTTTACTCTTACCGTGAAAGCAATACCTCCGTAACCCAGAATCGATATTGTTTTTAATTTTTTATCGCATTCAGATATGAAAAATAAGCCTCGAATGAACTACTGCCTATACAAATGGTGAAAATACATCAATCGGCAGCGATACTTTACCTAAATAAAAGTGTGTGTATTTGAACTTCAATTTTTATAATATTTATTTTAGTGATTACTCAATCCTTTGTGTGGTGTGTTTACAATATTTTTAGTTTTTAAATATTATACATATAGTCTATTATGATTAATAATCATACGAACTCAAAGAACTTTTTAGTATGTACCAATGTTCTACACAGTAAAACTTTCTTATATGGGCGAATATGGACTTCAAACTATATAGTATATATACATTGAAGTCTTGTCTAGTCAGCTATCAAAAAAAATTCATTTGTTTTTCTCAGCCTTGCATAGCCACCCATGCAGTCGTCTAACACAATTTATCCGAGTAAGAAGAACGTGTTCATAAGCCTGCACTTTGATATATATAGTTTTGAATCGTTATTTAATAAATTGTTATAGTTTTGAATTATTATTGTTTAACTGTTATTGTGTTTGATTGTTACTACATTTGAAAGTTTTTGTTCTTTGTTTAGTATTATTCATTTCATTACTATTATTTGACATATTGTTTATTTTGGCGATTATTTCACTCCTTAAGGTAGGTTTTCGATACTTTTGGTGTGAAAATGTGGTATATACTTTAGAGAGCCTACATCATTTATGACTAGTAACAAACGATTAACATACAAAATTGGAGACTATTTTTCATTGTTTATTGAATATAGTTATGTAAGATTGTGTTTGCAATTTCCTTATATCATTTAAATGAAATAACCATTCACACAGTAATTTGCAACAGTTAAAATACGTATTTTCGGTCAATACAATAAAAGTAATGTTTTAACATTACTTATTTAACATTTCTAGTCACTAAAGTGACTAGAAATCATCATATTTTGAGTAGTGTTAGCAAAATATATGATAAAAAAAAGAAACGACATCATTAAGAATTAAACGACCCTAAATGATCGAAACGTTACACTGTGCGTCACGCTGTAGTCTAAAAGTCAGTTTTAGCGCGAATAAATTAAACAAACCAACTAACGTAAATCTGTTAAAATTTACAACATTCCAGTAACCACATTTTGTTTTTCTGCTTTAGTCAAGTGTTACAAATTATAACCTCATAATATCGAGTTCTTTCTAGAAGTGTGCATAAATTGTGTTAGTATCTTGTTATATATGATATTATCAGTATGGCTGTAACTGGAAACGGTAGGTTTACCTTTACTTCACACACTTTAGGAAAAATTCAAGAATTGATATCATTTAAGAAAAATGATTAGAATGTCGTAAGTTTTACAAAATTTGCACGCATTTGCAAGCGTTGCGAAATATTTAATTTGAAAGCTTATTTCATTTCGATAAACGGCAAAGAGAAAACGCAGTCCCACGCAATCCCATTATTATTTTATTTAAATATTTTAGTAAACGTATCTACGATCACCCGCTTAGAGTTGTTCGAAGAATGATTGAAGAATTTGAAACGAAAGGATAGCGTTAGTGGATTACTAGAGGCGATTTTTACCGGAAAGAATATGAGCGAACACAATATTGAAGGAATTTTAAAGAACTTCATCAAAAATATTGAGAAACGTTGAAAAATAGACAATAATTATAAAGATAGATTTCTGTCAAAAAATAAGGCTTGATTAGAATCGACCATACTATTCCCCTTTAATGAGACTGACATTCACGAACTTGTTTTTATTTAAAAATTCTTTTTATTATTTATTATTATTTATAATTTAATGATATGAATTAATACAATTGAATATAATAAATATATTAATAAACAAGTAGTCAGTATTGTAAATTATGTTTTCTTTACTTTACTCAAATATTTCGAAGTAATTATTACACAAAATGTCAATTTTTTTCCTCGCACAATAATTGATTCACACTATAACTGATTTCTAGACCACTGTGCGTCATGCTGCATCACAGTAATTACAACAATTCAGGGAGTACATGATTTTACAATCACTTTAGTTTCGGTAACGAGTCATATTTAAGCATTTCCGAAAATTTAATCATTTTGTAGTGCAGCTTAAATACCTGAACGCGGCTTACACTTTGAGGGGTCTGAGCCAACTTTTTAAGTAAATGTATTCACGCGCGTTGTATAGATTTCTGGGAGCTTCATACAATTTTCATACGTTGAATGGGTTTCGAATGGGTTTTGAATCGTTGCCGAGATACAGACACCAGCTAACTTGAGTTTCGCTCGCGCTTTCACGCATGGAACGCTGGGTTCGCGGTTGTCAGACACGAACTTACATTATCATTAACCCCTTCGTGGCGTGCGATGTAAATGTGTTTACCTACCAAAGCCAGGGCCTGGAGGCGCGATAGTGGTGAACAGATCAAACGTATACGCGTGTTAATGGCAATCGTGTCGTGTTTACCGTTGTTCCGATTAATCAGGCTTGCTGGCAAATGGAACTGTGCTCGTTGCTGTCCGTCTTTAGAAGAAAAATATAAAACGTCACCGTTCTTAACAATTTTCTTAAACACTGGACAAGATCACCAGATCACTTTAATTCCTCCAAGATATTAGAAAATACTAGTTTACTCGATACGGTGTAAAACAAATTATTTAAATATTGCTATTGATGGGAATTACGGAGAAAGAACTGGAGGTCACGATTTTTTTACTTTTTATCGGTAACTATTTAATTTACAGGCCTCCTCACCGATTTTGATGAAAAGTTTGGTTAGAATCGCCGTTAAGCAATCGCCTATGTTGATATACGAAAATCCAAGAGAGAAAATTCAATACAGTATTAGCAACAGTTTTTTGCGAATATCTCGAAAACTAAAACCGAGCGGTGGTAACATGTATAGGGAAAAGTTGTTTAGAATGATGAGCTTGACAACATATTTCAAGGTCATCAAAATCAGCGAGGAAGCCCCTGAAGTAAATAATTACCTTTTTATCTAAACCAGTAATGGAAATTTACACATCGAGAAATTGTTTAACCTGAAGTGACTCAGAGAGTGGCACCACAAAACATTGTTGTACCATTATTCAAAATATTGTTTTTACATTATTAAATATACTGGTATCTGATCAGTTATTAAACATTTCAGTATTGTATGAGTGTGAAGTGAAAAATTAATATACACATGTATAGAAGTCGGAAGCAGTATTGTTAATCTGTAAAATTGGAGAATTGTCAATTTAATATACCGAAGAAAATTTTGGCAAATTCATGGAAATCTTGTCTATAGGTGGGAATGCAGTTCCGTGCAGACTGTGCATGTATAATCTTTCGCTGCCGAATGCCGCAACCCGATGCAATTAATTATTTCAGTTAGCAGCCTCATTGAGTATTATTGGAATAGCAGTGTGTTATATCGCAGTCGATTGAATTTACGATAGCATTACTAACGATATTTCTCTAAACAAAAACATAGAAGCCGATTGTTTGTGCTGATCTTCAATTTCCTAACCGCATGTGCACACTATACGGTCAATTTCGATTTAGGATCACTACACAATAGATTTCTGCGCAGAATCCAGCTATCCCAGCGAACTCTTTTCACAGCAGGGATAACCGAGTTGAGCTTCAAGGCTCCTGAAGACATTGCTCCTATTAACCTTGATCGTTCTGATTTATCCGAGTGCTTTTTCTTACTTCATCCTATGTCATCACGTGCCGAAGTATCACAAGTCTGTTCTTCTAATGTGCAATACAATTGACGATTAATGCACAGACAACTTAACAATGCCAAAAACAAAAGCAAAACTAAATAAACACTGGCAATGTTTGGTACAGTGAAACAAGTATATTCGTCAATAAGCCACTTTGTTTAATTGTAACAAATTATGAAACAATGCTTACAAAAAGATGGTAATGTTAACATATAACCATTACTTATTTTATATATTTTTTGGTACAGTATATTTTATAGTCAGAGTAAGGATCTTTATCCATTTATGGCATCTGGAAATTTTTACGATTTTTATTTATTCAGATCTACAAAGACTACTGCCACTGATAGTAAGATTCTATTTAATTCCACTTTCTTAACACTAGAAAGACTAAAACATAGTATAAACCTGTATTGTCCCAAAGCAGTCAAAATGACTGCATTGTAAAAGAATAACTAATGTGTAAAGAAATTTGTTTAAAAGTAATTTTTAATATTTTTTATATTATTTACAGTCATACAACAAGTTATTAGTAAGTTCGCGGTCCTCCCACTCTATCAAAGCGTATCGATTACAGTAAGTGATCCTACAATCAGTGATCCTCCTTCCCACCTAAACTACGTTATCGCGCGTTCAAGAGGAATAAGGTGGGTAGGCAGGCCTGGCATAAAGATTCGAATAATAAGTCAC
>CM052334.1:18194706-18214069 GCA_028455595.1 Lasioglossum vierecki | reverse complement strand
AGGAGGCTCATAATTTGAATTCCAACTACAGCCAGAAATATACACAGGACGTCGTTCGAAACATCTTCGAGACTTTGAAGTCTCGTAAAATCGTGGAAAAAAATTGTTACCCACCATTGAATGCGTCCCTTAAAATGATGGTACTTTGTCCTCATGAGCTTTTTTATATGACCATAAATGACGGAGATACTTAGGTGTTCCCATTTAAATGGCCCATTCGGTATAAAATATGTGTTTAAAAGGACAAGCCGATGAAAGTAATAGTTTCCGAGAATAGTCCAGCTGAGGTCGAGAGACTAAGTTCCACGAAAAACCCGTTTCAAGTTTTGCGAACATACGCATCGCGAATAGCGCTCCATTTCGATACCGAAGTCTTTGATCCTTTGCGATTTCTGTACATTCTTTATGTACACATATGTGGAATCGCTTTTAGAATGAATTTTTAACCTTTTGCACTCGGTGATCCACGCTGATTCTAAACTTTTTCAACATCAAAGCTGTTAATGATTCAGCAAACAAAAATTTTACATACAAAAATTACAAGTTGTAATCCACTAATGTAAGAATTTGCAGCAGACGCAAGAAGTTTACTCAAATCACATATGACAATTATAATTTATAATAATTTAGAATATGCACCTTTGTCATGCACATTCCTCATTATAGTTTTGTATTATATTTTTCTACAACTTTATCTAATTTTTAAATATAAGTTTAGATTAATTCTTTGCATTTTGTGTATCGTTTATTCACGTATGTAAACAGAAACTATAAAATATTTAATTTATGTTACTTTCAGAAACGTTACAATTGTTTTCTTTTTCCATTTTAAAGAAATGATATAATTCTTTTAAGTTTATGTAGTTGTTCTACACTTGTCATGATTTCTGAGAAATAAAGCGTTATTATTAGAAGGGAACACAAAAATATGAATTTTGTCCACTTAGAATTGAGGAATCGATCATTGTGAGGTGGTGATATGTTTTATACCATATTAACCCTCATCCATACGACGCTTAGTGGTCGGAAAAAGGAAAAAACCCAAAATTATGAAAGTCGTTATTTCAAATATTGACCACTATTTGCTGATGGGCCATGAACCAATGTATCTTGCTATGAAAATGGATTTATATTTTTCTCTTTAATAATGGAGAAAAATAGATCTAAAGTAGATCTCTCAGGTTGTAGTTCGATTCTTACAGAATTCTAACCAAACGTTCGACGTTATTCTTTCATTGTTGGGGACATTTATAACCATATATGCTATATATTATAAATGTATGTAGTCTCAGCTTATGCTCGATGCAAATAATTTTCGAAACTCACAACCAAAATAACAATATAAAGCCCGAAAGTTGTATACATGTAATTTAATATTGCAGCTACGCTCTTTAGCTCTACAAAGAAAGCTACACGTTCCTACATTCTCTGAGTGGTATCTTTTGAAAGAAGACACCACCACACAATAGTCCTGCAAAAATCAGCTGCACGTTTTTGCACGTTTAGATGATATTAACGCTTAAAGTTCGAGAGCGCATGAAGTTTCAGCCACAAAATTGTTAATAAAAAATTAATAATATTAATTAATATCAATTAATATTAATTGTTAATATTGTTTGCTTAATACCATTTCAAGTTTTCAATTTTAATATACTGAAATAATAGTTCGTAATACAATATTTTCTATAAACAATTATGTTAAGTTCATAGTTTAAAATTTCGTTTAATAATATGAGAAGTGTGAAGATTAAGAAGTGATATAAAAAAAGAATTATTAAAAAATATTGAGAAATACCGAAGTTAGTGCGACGTGGTACCCGGGTACCTATTTTAAATTCGTATAAAATTCGTATAAAAAATTACCCCTGTAAATATGAGTTAATTACAACAATAAGAAATTTAATGTACAATTATTCGAGTTGAAAGTAGATTAAATGCTGTTTCTAACGTGCTTTGTCCTGTGTCGATAGCTTAATCCGTTGCCGAGATATAAGTGCTTGAAGTTTGCGCGTAAGATGAATGGGGTGGGGAGCCATTCTGAAATCATTTCCTGGAAATGCGTACGCACTAATAGTAATAGTAAAAACTGACTTGCCTCAACCGATAACACATATGGGTAGGTCAGTAACGTCTGGCGAGAGCGAGAGCAGCATATAGCACGAATGAGATGCAGATAGTCAAATGCCAAAAAGTAGCTTCGTCTTTCTGCGACAATATCTCAGGAACGAATTATCGTATCACGATGGAACAGACGCCACTTTAAAGCACAGGCTCCAAGCTTTCCAAAAATCCAAGTTCCACCATCATAGCGTTGGTAGTCTCGAAGTTACAGCAATTTGAAAATTGACTAATTTCAATACGATTTCTCCGTGTGAGTTTACGAATGTAAACGACTTGATCTTAGCAAATATTCTTCATTTAAGACTAATTATCATATTTGTAGTTACTGGTTAAATATTTTTAATGAATTACACTATAAAAACGTTAGTAAACAATTTCGTTCAAAATCTATTGTAATCGTAATTCTCAATTCTACATTTATGGAGTGTATATACGTAGAAAAGAAGTATAAATAATGTTTATAAATGTAGATTTATCTAGATAAAATTATCTACAAACTTTCGAAATATCATATATTTGGAATAAGATGACAGTAGAATAGTATTGCATTGTTGCACTATTCGAACTAATTCATTTTGACAATTATAATTTGGGAAAAGTAACATTTTAATGGAGATATTGATAATATGAAATGTGTATTTCTTCGCAACTTATTTTATTATAGAAAATTAATAGTAAGAACAAGATACAGTGATATTAGGTATAAAATACTTACTTGTGTGAAATCTCTTATAATATTGTATAGTGTAGTTGCTAATTGATGAGTAGTATCTAGCAAATTATTCTTACTTTCGCGCTGTGGTTTGAATGATAGTGGGAGTAATTCATTTTGAATTATTCGACGAGGACTAAAGTGTCATGGTAATGTGTCTAGAGCTATGTTTCACGGAATGTACGATAAATTGCGAGGAATACAACCTAGTCTTGTCAACACGAGGAGTCTTCTATTGCTGCAGGATGACACAAGACGCTATACTACGACAATTACGCGGCAAACTATTACACGAATACACAAGAGTAATGTTGTCGCATGCTTCATGCTCCAAGAACATGTCACTTGCAGATTATCATCATTTCCGAGCGTGGTAAAATAATATAAGTACGTAAAAATATTCCGAAGAAGATTTAGAAAGCATATTGAAGGAGATGAGGTTAATCATTTGCGGAGCGCACTAATTGGTTAACACTGGTTTAACAATGAAGATTATTAAGTTTTTAACTTATTAACATTACTAATGGAAACGCAATTGTGAATTTAAACGTAAATGCAGCACACGATACGTTATTCTCTCTCTCTCACACACACGCGTGACAATTCTAAGTGCTGCCAAGTCTCATATCTCCTACACACTCATACAAACTCCACCGAATCAACAACCTAACATGGATTATTTAGATTTTGTTTGCACCCGTGAGTGTGTCAGTAGGAGTTTCAAATATGTTTGAAGTTTGAAGTGTTATCGGCTTACTTTTTGAAATATCCAATTAAAAAGAGTACTCTCATACGCACTAGAAAATCATATTTTTGAATCAAGAACGACCAATTGAGGTTAGGGAGCTAAGGAAATATTGATCAACAGAATACTTATACAAACAACGAAAAAAAATTACTTTAGTTTATATAATATTAATGTACATTAAAACATATCGTACTCCAAAACAAAGTCTCGCACGAAAAAATTTTATTCTACACTTACATTTTACTCTTTCTTTTTTCATTTAGAGTCAGCTTCTTTACGATTGTACTGCCAGTTATCGATCACCCTCTATATTTAACGACTTCGAGGAAACCTCGAAACCGGAATGAAAGTCCCGTACAAATCCATCAAACTCCCGCCAATTTTCCCATTTCCGTGATATTCGTGTACATAGGTGCGCCGTAGATCGATCCAATTCATTGTACATAGTGTTTCACCATACGAGTTACAACCCAACGTTAACTAATTTATTAATACTATAATGACTTTTTCAAACTTCGTCGTGTCCATCTTTTACAATGTGTTAAACCTTTGCACTCGGAGTTATTTTAACTCGAAAACTTCTTTCGACGATATTCCCTTCAATTTGAAACGAATCCAACACAATTACCGTACTTTCCTGTTTATCATGTTGCGATCCATCATTTATTACAAAATTGTTAGGTACAACCAATCTACTAATTCATTCGAAGAAAACATTATTTTCATTACATGAAAATGATATAACATCTCATATAATACTTTTGTAATTGTACATGTTTCGTAATTGATTAGATGCCACCATAACTAATAATTGCACTGCGGATCTTTATGCAATTATGAAAATTTTCAAAAAATTCTACGATATAAAATTTGGCAGAATTTTGGACGATTTGAATGTATTTCATATCTCAAAAAGGCTACTACTACGAAAATAAGATTCTATTTTATTCAATTTAATAGAAGACTTTTTAAAATGCAATGACTTTTTGTACCGTGGCACAGTGGGGTATTTGTCCAAAAAACGGGAATAAAATATTGCAGCGTTATTTATGGTCATAAAAAAATAGGTCGCTGGATTCGTCTTGACGTCAGCTATGACATTGTGAAACAAAAAATGTACTTTAACATTTAACAAATCAAAATGATTTTTATTGTTCGTCGGAAAATATTTTTTTGAAATTTTAATATATAATTTTGTACATGTTTCAACATTGTTCAACTTTTATTCGAACTATTTTGTTGTTAAATTATACGAACTCTGGAGAAGTAGTGATAATGGAATGCTTTGATTACGATGTACTGTTGAGATAGGTGTACAAACTGTTCACAGATTTCATTCTGTTATCATCTGAATTAGTATTGTTATTAATATTTCAACATTACCAATAATTCCGTAAGTTTTTTTTCGATTTCAAAATTTTATTAACGATTTTGGTATACTATTGAACTGAATTGAGCACTCTTTCTTGTATCATTACATTCGACAAAGCTTTTCGATCATAGTCCAAAAAGAATTTCTTCCAGATTTTTCCGGATTCGAGAGTTATAACTAATTTCAGTAGAAATATGAGCATGTAAAGTCGCAGCGTACAGGCGTACTACGCGTAAATATCGAAAAAAACTTACAGAATGATTGGTAATGTTGAAATATTAATAACAATGCTAATTGAAAACGTAAATTTGGTTTTCGATCGTATATTCTGACCAAGAGAATTTTAAGTATGTTTTCGGCGCAACGGTTCAATCAATTGAAACATAATAAAAAAATAAATGCTAATTGAGATGATAACAGAATGAAATCTTTGAAGAGTTTGTACACCTATCTGAACTCTGTACATCGTAACCAAAGTGTTCCATTATCACTAATTTTCAAGAGTTCGGATAAACGAATAAAAGTTGAGCACTATTGAAACATGTACAAAATTATATATTTAAAATTTCGAAAAAATTTGTTTTTCGATAAAAAATAATAATTAATTTGATTTTTTAAACGTTAAACTACATTTTTTATTTCATCATGTCATAGCTGAGGTCAAGACTAATCTAACATCGTAATCAAAGCGTTCCATTATCACTAATTTTCAAGAGTTCGGATAAACGAATAAAAGTTGAGCACTATTGAAACATGTACAAAATTATATATTTAAAATTTCGAAAAAATTTGTTTTTCGATAAAAAATAATAATTAATTTAATTTTTTAAACGTTAAACAACATTTTTTATTTCATCATGTCATAGCTGGGGTCAAGACTAATCTAACGACCTACTTTTTTATGATCCTGAGATAAATACATAACGCTACAATATTTTATTCCCGTTTTTCGGACTAATACGCCACTACTGTACGTGGAGGAGCAACAAGCATCGTTAGATTTGCGAACGACTTCTATTTTGAAAAACACATACACCATCGAAACCGGGAAATTGGAGCCTGGATCTGGTTCATTTACCTGCCACTTCGAGTCAGGGCAGTGTCCGACAACCTTTGTAATTTCGAGGAACGATAGAAACGGCGAATGGTTACGGGTGACGCGACGACTTTGGAACAATTTTGGAACGGTCGGTAATAAACGAGGTCCGGCCGTTGGCCGCGCGCGGGGTTGTGTATGCAATTAAAAAAAAAAATACAAAAAGGAAAGAAAAAAAAACAGGAAGAAGCGAACGGGCGGCCTGAAAAAACGTGGAAAAAGCGCGGCCGCGTCTCATTTCGGCTACTATACGAAAACATCAAAAGCAGCTGTCGAAATTGTCCGGAATGAAAGTGGGTTGCGAGTTGCGATGGTCGAAAAAAAAGTAGTGGGTTGGGACTGGCACGCGCTATCGTTCCAGGACGATCGATGCGAGCCACCAAAAGAGCGAAAATGCACGGAAATCGAGACGCGTCGCACAGCTGAGTCTGCACATCGGCTGCTGGGACCGGGTCGTCGCTCGTTACCATTACACTAGCCGTGATCGGATTGATTTGATCTCGGGGAAAAGCGGGTATTAAAAGCCGTTTCGAGTATTTTACCTAGGCTGTTGGCGAACGGGAGCGGGCAGCCCTCCACTGTGTATCGGTGGAACGTCTCGTGTTCGCGCCGATTAAATTCTTTCCATTTCGTCTCCGGTGACAACGCGACACATGTTTCTGGCAAAATGTTGCGTGTAGAACGATTACTTTTCCGGACGTGGAGAACGCTGCCTGGCAATCGCGTTTCAGAAGAGGACGACCTTTCAATGAGACTTCCGTTTAAACCGACACACCTTTCACGGACACTGTTTTTCACCGACAACCTTTCATCCATGTTAACCGATTCAGTTGGTTACTGTTGGAAGCATCTATTAAAAAATTAATCCAGACCATAATCCATGCGTTTGCAAGTATAGGTTTCTGCAATTATCTCGTAAATTAAAGCCGATCGACAAAAGACTTTAATTGAAAATTGATCACTTGTTCGACCGTTTACTACAAAATTAGATAAGATTTAAATACGAGGTTTCAATGGGACTCCCGTGTAAGCCGACACAGCTTTCATAGAAACTGTTCCACCGACAACCTTTTGATCCACGTTAACGGATTAATTCTGTTGCTGTTGAAGCATTTAAAATATTAATCCAGATCTAACCCAGACCTAATTTATAATAACAAATCTTCAAACAATTCCACGCGTGGTATTAAATATTTATAATGATTTACATTTTTTTAATGAAATTAGATGGACAATTTTGTTAATTTCGTTGATTTCATTGGATAAGAGACGAGAATTACAAATTATATTGTAATTTAAGTGAATAAGAGACCGGAATTATAAATTACATTGTAATTTAATTGAATAAGAGTCCATAATTACAAATTACATTGAAATTTAGTTAAATGAAGCGACTGAATTTCGAATTACGGAATCATTGAATACAATGTAATTGAATTAGGTACTTTGTATCTATAATTTTCAAGACACATTAGTTGATGGTTTTCATGCCACTTTTCAAGGACACTTACTCCTAATGTATGCAACTAATTACCTTTCTTGATCTGAAATCGATAGTTTCTATCTGTCAACGCTACCACATGTTGCTATCTCTACTGACTTCGTAACCCAGTCCCACTTACACTCGTACCCATTCCTGGCCGTAACTAGGTCATTGACCGCAGTGTTCCTTGCAATTCTAGCTCCTTCATCAGTAGGTTCCTTGTGGCATTTCAACTGCAGAAACCTGGAAGAAAGATCTTTCGTAATTAAGGGCCATCAAACCTTTAACCCTTTCGACATTTTGTTAAACCTTATTCCCAACAACTCCTTAATATTTAAAATTTACTTCGAAAGATGTGATAGATACTAATTTGAAATGGCCGGTTTTACATTTTCCAATTTTCAATTATCGATATTATAAAGATGCTTCCATTAGAAATTATTAAATGAATTTCTTCACTGAAACACATATTGCTATAAAAAGTGCAATAAATTTAAATAAATTCAGTATTGTCATGTTTATGACACAATGTTAAATACGTCGCTAAATTAGAATTTTAGACTGAACTTCAAAAACTTAATTTCGAAGGAGTACTGTGGAAAAAACAATTCGAAACGGCAGAGTGTATAACGTGTGTGAGTTATTTAATCAATAACGGGTCAATTAACACTACAAGCGTCGGCCATACTCGTGTGTCAGTATTAAATAAATACACACGTGGACAACGTCGATCGTGTTCTTAATTGAAAATGAAAAATAAATGGTTGCCGTTTAATGAAAATACATCGTGTGAATTTTGAAGTACTGAGAGAATTTTAATTAATTTTTATCGTTGGATCAGATATTTATTGAACCAAAATTGTTATTCGTAAATTTCATTGTATAACGAGATTTTATAGGAGCATGGAATGTCGTGAATACTTTCTGGTACTTACAAATTGAGATTCTCACGACATAATGTACATTGTAGATTTCCAATTATTATTAAGTATTTTATTTCCAGTTACAAATTTTCAAGCACTTCGCGTGTTTTTAATGAGATTCTAAATATGATATAAACATATTTCTTCATAATATTTGTTAGTGATATTTGCAAGGATTCATGTCATTAAATATTCTGTATCGCAGGACTACGTTCATTTACTATGAATTTATTGAAACTTTATTTATTTAAATTTATTATGACTAGACTGCGGAACTTTATGCAAAATAAAAATTGTAACCAAATTGAATATTATTTCTTCTCATAATGATTTTAATAGAAGAGAAATCTTACATCTTCGATTCTTAAAGTTTTTCAACAATTCTTAATTTTATCCACTCCATTTTGCTATGGATCCGTAGTCTAATTATGACATTAAAGTAAATCGAATAAAATAAGTATTATTGTCCAATAGGTTAATTACAATTAGACTGCGGATCTTTATGCATTTATGGTTTGCAAAAATGTTAAAAAACTGCTGAAGTATCAAATTCGACAGAATTTAGTACGATTTTGATTTATTTTGCATCTAAAAATGTTATTACCAATGAAAATAGTATTTTATTTTATACCACTCACCAGTATAATTATAATGAAACAGTATTTTTAAAGACTTCGAATGCTTTTACTGTTTTAAAATTGCACCTAATCATTTTCGTCATAAACCCATAAAGTCCGGCGTCTAATAATTACTATAATCAATAAATCCGCTTATTGAGAAATATTGTTTAACGTCCACTATGTTCGCTGCGCGCTATGCATCGTCCACATGAATTTTCTACGTCTTAATCGTGATTCAGAATCGGCATTGCTGGAATTACATATCGACTAGTAGTACGATCCGCGTGTGGTAAACCAAATTTTATGGGCACCATAAAACCGTAACGAGAGGTGCTGGTTGCGCGAGATTCGTTATCACAGGAGCGACAGTCTTCCATGTAGCACTACGTTTTGTGGACGATTGAACCGATGAAACGAATTCTGTAGTCCTTCAATTGTTTAGGGTTTTACGATCCTAAAATTTAAATATCTGAATGAAATTTGAAATCTGTGATTATATTATTGTAAAATAAAATTATTCTCAGCTTAAGGGGCCTATTCACGAATCACCGTGGGAGGGTGTGCGAAGAGCATTTCCACATCGTTCTTGAACAAAAAATAAAATAAAATATAAAAAACTTTTTAAAAATCATGCTTATATTAGAATGCACTAAAGAGGAGAAAATAATATTTTTAGATATTAGTGACTATAAATAAAAACCTGGAGCGCTAAACTACATTCACTTAATCTTCGTGGGTACTCTACGCTTTTATTTATAGTCGCTAATATCTAAAAATATTATTTTCTCCTTTTTAGTGTATTCTAATATAAGAGCGTGGTTTTTAAAAAGTTTTTTATTTTCTACTTTTTAGTCGTTACCACTGAGCGTATTTACTAAGGCCTGGGTTCGACACCCACTGAGATACTCTGTTGAGATTCTTTTATCTCCTAAACGCACAGGTATTAAAATTTTTTAATATGGCATTGTCATCCAGTTCTGAGCTATGTTGAAATTTTCAAGTCTCTAGTTCATCGGGAAGTGGTTTAAAATTCGATTTCAAGATTTGACGCATACAACGACCACGACAACTCGGCAAGCTAATATAAGCGTGGTCATAAAAAGGGCATAAATTGGACTTAAATTGAATTTGTGTAGAAAAAAACTCTTGTAATTTCATATACGTATACGCGGATCTTTTTTCCAAAGGGATTTTCTTCCTCCCTATCTATACTCGAGATGTCGACAAGGCCCCTTTCGTCGATTCATTTGACGCCATCTTGCCCAAAGTGGGCCACTACCTATGCTTGGCTTTAACGTATATGCGGATCTAGCGACGTGTATGTATGCTACCACACACTTATTCGGACACGAGGACACTCTTAAAATGGCACTGTTGTTCCTGAATGAAATCCTTAAATTTCTGATCTTATACAACAAATTAGTAATTTTTTCCCAAAGGAACTGCTGATCATCTGCCCGTAGCACAGTGCAGCGTTCGCCTAATAAACTTGGAACAGAGTCAATGGCTTATTTTCGCGCGGAGCACAAGTTAGCCCCGTAAATGTCTAAAATAATGAAAATACCATAAATTGAAGGGGCAAGTGGGACGTAATAAAATGGTAAGAGGGGAGGGGACGTCTCCTCGTGAGTAAGAGAGCGGCGAATAGTGGAATGGTGGAAACTGGCGACGGTGGGTTCGTCGGACGGAGAAAAAAGTGATTCCGACTCGACGGTGATACCGATGCTCATCATTGAAGAGAGAAGGCAACGCAGGCAACTGGTAAGAAGGAAGCATGGTTAAAGGGTGGGTTATGCGGCAGAAAACGACACGCTATCAAGCGCGAACACTCCGGTCTGCCTAGTGGCAGCCGTGGTGAGCTGTGTAGCGGCGGAAGATACAGTGCATCATCAACAGATAAGCTGCTTAGCTCTGGTCTTATACGAGTGTTGCTCGGATCCCTGACTTCCCCGCCTTCATTCTTCCTTTTTTTTCTTTAGTTTTATTTCGCCCCAGTTTTCTCTTCTCTTTGCCTTTTATCTCCGGCGACGGTCCATCGCCGCCGTGAATATTGCGTTAAACAAGCGTCTCGAACGACGACCCCTGTGCTTTTCCCAATCGGAACGAAATCAGCCGGTAATGTCTACATTAAGGCTGGCTGTATTATCGCCGAGTTGTTGAAACGTATTCGATTGTTGAAATCGCGTAGAAATCTTGCCGAAGGGAGGCTACTTTCCATTCCATCGTTTCACGTAAATAGCTTTTTATTGCGCTAATGTGCTGCTAATGTGCCTCCGTGATAAGCAGATGTAAAAGTTTTCGCGCGACCTATTGGCGAGTGTTTGATATCGATCTTGCAATTAGTAAACCGATATTCTATTTTCGCAATATAATCGAACAACTTTTACAATTACGTCGGTGACGCCGTCGAGACTTTTTCATTATTACTTGACGTAGCTTCGAGTTCTTTTCAGGTGTCCAACGGTGCAATGTGTAAGGTACAGTGAGAAGCAAAATGGAACTAAGGAAACTGTATTTTGATAAAATTAATTGTCTGTGTATCTATGGCGACAGAGTACCACAGATTTTGTTCGAGTTAGTGATATACATTCGGGATCAGAATCCGTCTTATTTAAACAAACGCAGACTTGTTAATTAATATTGCACAGATTTATGACAATGTACACACGTGTCGAGTTTCGAAATAGAGAAGTGAAGAGTCATAGAGGGTGCGCAGACTGTTGAGTGGACGCTTTAAAATATAGAATTTATTTCTAATAGATTTTTAGAAGCATATACAGTGAACCACGAAAATATTTGAACTTCTTCATTGTTCAGAATTTTATAGAAAAATATATTTGGTTTATACTTTCGGTACGCTTGTTTCCTTCACAGGCTATACAATATGTGTGGACAACAACAAAATAGAATCTTATTTTGGTTTACAGAAAATTAATAACATAAATATATTTATTAGACTCTGTTCTGAATTTTCATTACGAGTCTGACTCGATATTGTAGGGAAAGGGGTGAATAGCCAGAAAAGGTACGACAGGTACAAGAAATGGATTTTTATGGCTTATTTGTATTGAATTAGTTTTTCACAATTGAATTGATTAAATATTTCTTACTTAAATATCGCCGAATCTTTCTTATGAGAATGATCCATCAGCAAATAGTCATACTGCAGAGACACATTTTAGCAAATTTCAATTCCACGAGAATCATTTCTGGTGCATATCCAGCACTCTAGAAACTACTGCAGTCATAAATGTAGGTCTGACGCTGTGTCCAATTTCGTATGAAGATATTGAAGGAAGATTACTGTGGAGAACTTGGATGATTATGACTTCCTACGATTAGAAGTAATTTGGTGGATCATGGCGTACTTGAAGCGGGTACTTTCCAGGAGTGTCACATCCGAAAAAGTAAATCGGAATAATATTGAAATCTCGAAATTTTCGGAGTCGATATTGGCAAGGTTAACATTCGATTAGAAAGCTCAAATTAGATAGCAGTTTACGTTAGAAATTTACTGGGCAAACTTGTTTTATCATTACTCCTTTAATGGTAACAAACATTAATACCAAACTCACCACTGCCACAAACTCATTTGACCGATTTCATATTTTCCATTTCACAGTTATTGAAATTGAGAAGTTGGTTACATGGAAATTGATTCCACCAATTTCTTTATCAAGCCCATATTGAAATAAAAATTGCATAGAATTTAAATAAATAGAGCCCTGTCATTTTTACAAGGTAAACCATTTTAATTCGCTTATGGAATGTATTAAAAATGAAAAATGTATAGTACGATGGGAGAACGTGTGGAAGAAGCACTTCGGTGGAATCTCCGTAGCTACGTAGTCGTTCAGGTATCAAGTTAAACTTTATAAACCCGAGATTTCCGTACGATTACATTTATCGTTACATATAGAAGATATATTACGTTAACCTGAGTCAGCCAGAAGTCGAACTATATTGGATTACTTCAAATCGATTAAACTTTCCTCCGAGTGAAGTCTCGCAAAGCCCTTCGTAGAAATTTGTTGAATGCAATACACGATGTCGAATAAAAGTTTTACTGTATTTCGTGACAAGCTTAACTTTTAAATAAACAGGGTAGCACAACTTTTATCCACTTGCGATACTTATTTCGGACAAAAGGTGTTCCTTGAAAAAGTTTTCTCTCTCTTCTGGGAATGTGGTAGATTATACGGACACACATTACTTTTTCTCCTATTGTATTTCTGTGGTCATGAAAGAAAAGTTTATAGAAGATAATCGAGAATCATCGTATCGAAAAAGTGATTATCAAATTTTCTCTGATCGGAACAAGATGAATATCTCCGTTTTTACTGGAAAGTCGTCGGAACGCAATAAATCACGTGATTAAGTTTTATCGGTGAATTCGTGGTTTCAGTAAATAGTCGCGTGGGATCGGTATTTCTAATCGCTGCGGGAAAATCGGGATAGCACAGCCATTTGAATAACAAGAATCGCATATGGTATATCTAATCCTTGGCGCATGTACTTCTGTACCAATACTTGCGAATCGATAGTGCTTAAACGCTTCGATAACACATACCAGCGGTGTCTGCTTCTAACAGCACAGTTGCACGTGATTTCTGATCCACCATAACCGTCGTGTCACGAACTGTCACTGTAACAGCAACTATTCTCACACAGACATCCTGTTGACCGACCACCAGCGCAAGTATTCGCGTGCGTATAGATCCTGTTCACCGAACGCCGCCGATTGCCTATGACAACTGTCACGTCAAAACATTTCCCACGAAAACGCTTGACAGTTCGCCCCGATGAAGCCTGCGTTAACCCTTAACGACGCGTTTCGAACACAGATTTGCAAGATACGAAAAATATCGTGCGAATTCAGAGCGCACAATAGCAGTAATTTTCAATACGGAAGAATATAACAGCTTCGATTGGCCATTTTTCCGCACCACTCGTAGAACACTGTATGTAATCGCCTCTCCGCGTACTTTATCAGCTGCGTTATCGTTCGCAATCAAAATAAAAGAATGCCGCGTTACGCGAGTAGATGATTGTTTCTATAAAAATATCAACGTTGAATTAAACGATCATTGATCGAACATTTTTCTTCGGAAGCCAAAACTTTCATTTGTCTCTTTAACAGATTTATCCGTTGATTAGTCTTCTAACAGCTTTATTCTGTGATTTGTCTTTATAACACATTTATCCTTTGGTTTGTCTTTCTAACGAATTATTTTATGATTCTTTTTTTAACAGATTTATTTTACATATACATATACACGATGCGCCGTTGCGCGAGTAGAACATCATTGTTTCTGTATGCATATCAACGTTGAATTAAACGATCATTGATCGAACATTTTTCTTCGGAAGCCAAAACATTCATTTGTCTCTTTAACAGATTTATCCGTTGATTTGTCTTCTAACAGCTTTATTCTGTGATTTGTCTTTATAACAGATTTATCCTTTGGTTTGTCTTTCTAACGAATTATTTTATGATTCGTTTTTTTAACAGATTTATTTTACATATACATATACACGATGCCCCGTTGCGCGAGTAGAACATCATTGTTTCTGTATGCATATCAACGTTGAATTAAACGATCATTGATCGAACATTTTTCTTCGGAAGCCAAAACATTCATTTGTCTCTTTAACAGATTTATCCGTTGATTTGTCTTCTAACAGATTTATTCTGTGATTTGTCTTTATAACAGATTTATCCTTTGATTTGTCTTTCTAACGAATTATTTTATGATTCGTTTTTTTAACAGATTTATTTTACATATACATATACACAATGCCCCGTTGCGCGAGTAGAACATCATTGTTTCTGTATGTATATCAACGTTGAATTAAACGATCGGAAGCTGAAACTTTCAATTGCTTTTTTCACAGATTTATCCTGTGAATCTTCCCGTGAAAAAATGTCACGGTATGGAAAATTGAGTAAATCTAATTGGGCACACAAAAAGTAGTCGTAATTAAATGGCAAAGTTACTTAAATGATATTATTCACCATATATAGTTGATGTAATGAAATGGACTTAGTTTGTAGCGATGCATTTTAATTGGTATTGTTTGATAACAAAAATCCTTATTGGCAATATTTACATAATATCGTATACGTACTTTCTGCTTACATTTACATGTGGAAAACCCTATTTCCGAGTGTACTAGACGTTCAACTGATTCTATATACGCGTCTGTGTACGCTTTTACGTTCACATAAATTTGGACGAAGAGTGTGCTTAACACTCAATAAATTTTACCCTTGCCAATATAATACGTTACGGCGAAATAACATATTCCTTAGCACTTACAATGAGATTTACGAGTGTTCACTACTGGAATCCGAAAGTTTTTCAAATATTAAAAATGTCTCGAATTGCTGTCTTAAATCTAACTCTATTACTACTGTCACGTCCGATGGTTCAGCCATTAAAGTAATTAATAAAATCAATCATATATAACAAATATTTTCTGAATTTTTATATTTGCTTTATTAATGTTGCATGGGAAATAAAATATCAAATACTATACTTCATAGTTACTATTGAACTTTTATGTATTATACGCAGTTGACTACATGGAATTGTTAATGCATGAGGTTTATTTCAAACTTAAACTCTTCTTCAATTTAAACCTTTATGAGACAAATTAAGAACACTGCTAAATCTATTTTATTAAACGAATGAAATAATTCCTAATAATTTTCCAAGTGTTTGGCAGCGTCGTTTTCCTTCTTCTCTTATTTACAATATGTTACGCGTTTCAAAGAATTTGTTGAAGGTTACAGGGAAAACAATATTTATATCTATTTATTTTTTCAAGCGTGAAATAGAAATGATTGACAAGAATTCTATGGTGTTTGACATGTAAATAGAGAAGTGATTGGTTTGACAACTCGAGGCGGAAGTGCAAACACTAAACGCAAAAAAGTCTCGTTTACGGAACAAAACCAACAGAAAACTAAAATATAATGGAAAAAACAAAACAGTGATAGGGATCGCTGTGATGTTAGGTGAATTGCAGCAGTTAGTCGCTGTTAACACCATAGTGATGTCAATTGCTTTGCTATTACATACATTTATTTCTTATTAGTGGACTGCGGATCTTTATGCAAAATAAAAATTGTCTGCATCAATTGCACGACACTGGAGCCACTCAGGAATTTCCTACCTTGTTTAACAATTTTAAAAAATTCAAGATTGCACGTGAATGTTCTCGAATCATTTTAATCATTCTACTATATTAAATTTCTCCTATTCGGACACCCACACACATACACACACACACATTTTTTTCATAAATGCACAAAATCCGCAATACACTTATTAGTTACATTCTGTAGATACCAAATTTTCCTACATGCAAATTCTATTTTAAAAAAGCCCCTAATCATTTAATCTTCTATTTCTCTTCTTTCAACAAAAGACTAAACTCAATTTCTATCTCAGGTCAACAGAACTGCAGGAATCACAGTTACTATTGGGATTTTTTTTTCATTCACGGATTTACAGTGGCTCCAAAAAGTATTTGGACACTAAACGTTCGATTTGCGAAAAATTCCTTGGAAAATGATACTACAGCAAAAATCTGATCTAATTTCGAAGCATATTACAATTTTAAGAGGTTTTTACAATCTTTAAATCTATGACAGTTTCATTTACGAAGAAAATTTTTGAAAGTATTTGGAGATCTTTGAGTCCTGCATAATTTTCCTGTATTATTCGAAAGGAGAACCTCCAGGCTTTAGAATGAGTTCAAATTTATTTCTGTTTCTTACGAAATTACCATAGGTTAAATATCGACAATTTTTCCAGAGCGCAAGAAACGTCGAAAAAATCGTTTTTATTTTCTTTTTTTTTTAACAACGGTGCACCAAACCAGAAAATCTCAAAAAATTCATGAACAATACGTGTAACAATATATCGTTACTGTGAGAATATAAATCTTGCCAATCTAAAACTTCCATGTGAAATTTTTTCGATTTTTTTGAGAGTTTTGATTTTTGCAAGCAGAATTTTCAATTTAAAAATCTGAAACCAATCGCGAAGTATGCACTTGGGTATTTGTCATGTGTCAGATTTTTCCCAGAATTTCTAAACTTAATTAACTGGGAAAACTTGGCCAAAAACTGATTTTTCGATTTTGTACCATAACTACCCTCCCGATCGAGATACAGGATTGAAACTTTGCACAGTATGTTTTTTCTTGGTTCCTTCGGTTTAAGGGCATTTTTGACTATCTTATCCTCTATACCCTTTACTGTTAAAATACTTTTTTGATTCACTGCAGATCTTTATGTAAAATAAAACTTGTCTACCTGAATGCAACAATCTGGAGTGAAATGGAAATTGATTTTTTTTCTTAATAAGTCTGAAAATAATGTAACAGTATTCGTGCATTTTGCTAATGCTTTTACTGTTTCAAATTACATCTACCCATTTTAGTCATAAATGCATCAAATCCGTCTACTTATAAATAGGGTTTCTATTTTACCTGTGTCTAAAAGTGTACTAGTATCGGCGAAGCATAAATAAAACCGGATACAGAGATGCAATAAGAAAAGATTCTGCAGTTTTATGATGAAAACGATCGAAAGTTAACGTAACGTATCGTGTTCTAAGCTGGAATACCCGTTTAAGGACCGGAAACCGATAGCCGTATTTTCGCTGAGCCATGGTTCGCAGAACAGAATCACAGATTTCTATTTATACGAGGTAGAGTATAATATCAATGTCCGATTGTTTATTTCGTAGAAATAACAATTCTTGAAAGGTATAATAGAAATCTTATGTACACAATCGGATGTATGAAACACGCATGTACCTACGTACAGTATAGTCATTCATATTCGAATTATTGGAAAACAAGTGTTCGCATTACAAGGTTACAAGTAGACTCCGGATTTTATGCATTTAGGACAAAGATAGGTGCGCACAATTTGATGCAGTGAACATATCAAAAAGATTTAAGGACATCGGTGTATTAGTATCAACTGTATAAGATAATTAGAAGAAGAAAAAAAGGTTCTGGAGTGGCCCCTGTTTTCTGCAATGGATATAAAAATTATTCATGTTGCATAAAGATTCGCAGACCAGTGATCGGTATTTCACGATCTAAATTTTTGGAAGTTTGGAGGAATTTTCCGTAAGACATTCACTTTAACCCCTTTCCGTATTTCAACGAGTCACGCTCCCGATGAAGATTTTATACAAAGTCTGACAAGTACGAATATTACACAATTTTTTAAAATGAAATAAAATTTGATTCGTGTGTAATCAACATTTAAGCATCAAAATAAATGTAGCTATACAAAAGATATAAATTTTCTATTCTCTTCTGCGACATTTATACGGATGAAAACGTTTTAATCGCTGTAATCGTAAAGAAAATGTTGCGGCAAGGGGTTAACGAATTGTGTAAATATGTTTTGGAGCAATAGTGTATAAATACGTTATGCGAAGAAGACTTTTATTAGTAGTGATAAAGAAGGTTTTGTCCAACTAGCTAGCACCTTGAATCGCATTAGCGTGCGTCGGTCGTCAACTTCTGGTTATCCGTATGACAAATTTTGTTAATAAACCCGTTTTTCCTCGTAAGCCGTAGCTTTTCCTTACAATTAGTTTTGAAACATCGTGGATCTAGTGCGAAAACAAATTGCCACACATCAGTAGAATGCCTCCGCGCGCAGTATTTCCCGAAGGTTCTAATAGAACGTTGGGATGACAGTACATTCTATACGCTCTATACATATAGAGTACGTAGTTTGGCCAAACATGCCTGTGACGTAGACGTCGCGTGCATCTTTGCGCGTGTACATATAAACATCTGTGTGTGCGAAAGGAAGCTGAGTCACTCGATTCACCTTCTACGTTCTGAAGCGTCAGAGAAGGAGTCGCAGAAAGGGGGTTGGAAGAAGGGTGGTGGAGGCAGAGGACTACTCTGTTTGCTAATTACTCGGCGTCGGCACATTTGCATCCACGTTCGCACCAGTCCCCGACCGGCGGTGTTAACCTTCTCATTAAACGTAATTGTTTGCAATAATTTGATGCCACCTGTCTCCCTCCTGCTATTACGACTAGCCAACTTCTCCAAGTGTCTCCGTTCCACCAGCCTGCTTACTGTTGCACCGCCTAACAGACTGTCTTCACGGGATTCCGCACGCACTCGAACGCGTCGCGACGCCTCGCGTTCTCGTTGCACGCGTATCCTCGGCATTTCGAAAGTAGAGATTCGGTACAGAAGCTAGAAAGCAGGCTTCTAGCTACGCCTAATGCCCACC
>CM052334.1:18157975-18189357 GCA_028455595.1 Lasioglossum vierecki | reverse complement strand
TTGCAACAACAATCTAGAATAACAGAATTCTATAAGAATTTGGTATAACAAAATTCTATAGCGATATAGAATAACAAAATTCTATGAAAATCTAGAATAATAAGATTCTTTATGACTTGCAGATTTGTCTGAATAAATTTTAGTAAATTCGTTTATCTTACTTGCACACGTTCACCTCGCGCTTTCACGAAAGTTGAGCAGGCTTTCAGGTTCGCGTGCTTGCAGAAACATTAGCGAAATTCCAAACGCATTTCTTATTGCCTCGAAAATGTGAGTTCACCTTGAAATCATCTGCATCGCAAAGTAGTTCCTTCACTTTTGGCTCCCCCGAGACTCGCTCGAAGAAGAAAGAGTCAAACTTAGATTTTTCCTTCCGTTTGTGGAGGAGGGCGGTAACGGCCCGGGCACTTATGCCCCATTTAGTTTACTCGTCGCTCGCATAACAAATGACGGAACCATGTGTTACGTACAATCTTGCAACGCAACTTTGCCTTCGCGTTTCGAACTTTGTAGGGCAGAAGATCTTACAAACCGTGATACAATAGAAGCCAGTCGAGCTGTAACCCTACTGTTAACAAAAGACAATGTGAAACGTCATAGGACCCTTTACATCGCGGAATGTCCTGTGATTTCTATACACGTATTGAAAACTCTGAATTGAATGGCACCACCTGTAGCATGATAACTGAACAGCGACTACTGTTAGATTGAATTTCAAGTTTAAAGCGGAGGGATTGTGACAAAGCTCTAGAAGAATAACCTTAAAAGCTGCCAAGGTTTATCGACTTAATTTGATTTCAAAGAAAAACCGTGTTTTGTTTTCATACCACACAGAACCATCAAAGTGAACTAACTCCTTCTACTACGATTTATTTTACGGTTTCAATGATTAGAAACTTTTTGTATATCGTAATTTTCTAACAAAGGAGAAAACTTATATCTATTGTACGCCAATATGTTCGCCAATAGCTGTACAATAACGAAACCAAAATAGAATTATATTTCAATTTATAAGAAATTAGTAGCACACATATTTATTAGACTCGATTCAGAATCTTCGTCATGAGTCTGGCTCGATACTGTAAGGCAACGGGTTAAATTAGTGATGAGTGCCTGAATTGGAACAAACTGGAACGACATAGAAACTTGTTTTAGTTGTTATAAATAATTCGGATAAGATCAAACATTTTTTTAGTTCCCGATCGTTTTAGATGTTCAGATTCTTTTTTCTTGGAATTTTACTATTCACTTATCATATCCTGGTAATATAATGATCTCTTTACAGTTGACTGCTTATTAGCGGTCAAATTCCATAGGCTTTAGTTAGCAGAAAGTGAGAATACCACAATACGAAATACAGTCCCTCGAAACGATGTGAGAAAACGTGCTGAGCCAACTAAACTTTCTTAGCTACCGCTTACAATAAACTAGGATTTGCGTAATCCTTAAGAAATGTCTCTATCGCGGTCTGCTACATGACGTCATACGATAGAGATTCCTTTCGTTGGAATATGAAGCGTTTTATCCTTGCAAATGGTTATACTATCTATATCAAAAATATTTTTATCTTCACTTTAATCCGTCGTTTATTCGTCTGTAGATCGCTATGCGGCGAAGCAGTGGATATACGTGGACAAATCAATATTTTGATTAGCGTACCGCAAAAGTATTCGTTTCGGATTTTCGTAACGAAAGAATTTGTGATTGTAATGAAAGGATTTATGATAGTGTTGATGTACAATTTACACATCGAATCAAACGAAGTTTATAGAGTCAAGTAAAAGAAAGGATTTATGTTTGTAACGAAAGGATTTGTGATAGTGTTGATGTATAATTGTTTACACATCAAATCAAACGAAGTTTATAGAGTCAAGTAAAAGAAAGGATTTATGTTTGTAATGAAAGGATTTGTGATAGTGTTGGTGTACAATTTACACATCGAATCAAACGAAGTTTATAGAGCCAAGTAAAAGAAAGAATCTGTTATTGTAATGAAAGGATTTATAATTTTATAATATTGATGTACAATTATTTTCACATCAAATCAAACGAAGTTTATAGAGTCAAGTAAAAGAAAGGATTTATGTTTGTAATTAAAGGATTTATGATAGTGTTGATGTTTAATTGTTTGCACAATCAAATCAAATGAAGTTTCTAGAGCCAAGTAAAAGGAAGAAATGTGGCGTCGAGAGTAAGTAGATTAGGTATCCGTGACGGGTGACCAGAGAACTCGCAGGCGAGCCTACCATAAATTGAAACACGCTACAGCGTGGTACGCAGCGCCCCATTCTGCACAAATGTGCAGATTACTTTTATTGCAGGAAAGTTTGACGGCAGCCGTCCGTGGAAGTTGTATCCACGAAATAGGACTTCGTAATTAACCCTGCCGGGGTCACAGTCCTAAAATCCACGTTCACGCAATTGCAACAGATGTGTTCTTTGAAAGAAGAAGTTTAGTTGATAAGAGATGATTAAATTAGTAACATTTAAACGAAATCTGTATAACAATTGCAATTTAGATAATCCCTGCGCTCTCAGAAATTTCCGTAAAGCCACGTATAGTCGGTCTCATAATTAGACTACAGATTTTCGTTCAAAATAAAAATTGTTCGTTTTTTGAAAGAGAAAGTCTTTCAAATATAACCAGAACAGAGGTGTTTAATTATTCATTCGACAATATCGTCTGTTCTGTAATCAGTAAAGTGATTATTTTATGCATTTATGACAAAAATGGGTATGCACAATTTAACACAGTAGATTTATTAGAAAGATTTAGGGCACCTGTGTATTAGTTTCATCGTAATAAGTTGATCAAAAGAAGAATGAAATTTTTATTTGGCTCCAGTGTCTTGCAATCAATGCAAACATTTTTTTTATTTTGCATAAAGATCCGCAGTCTAGTAATCAGCCTTGCAACCCGGTAAACTCGTTTAGAAGCGTGGCATGTGCTACATTGGAATAACTGTATAGTAGATTACAGATGGTTAAGCATGTTTGTCAATCACAGTGCTTGCATAAGCATTCTCACAGTGGGTGGGTGTATTTGGCAGGGAGAGTTTGCGCAAATGATTAAGAAATGATTGATCGTGTTTGATTTTGCGGTGTCAATGATACCTATGTAAGTGTACCGGCATTGTCTGCCGATGCTTAGCGACAAGCTTCGGTTAGCGGTGAGTAACTTCTAAAATATTCTGAATCATTGTGCTCGCTCACAAGCGGCTCAACTTCTTCCGCGTGTTCTGCATACAGACGATACAGATTAAACTACATTAAATTTCCAACAAATTATATTGACTTAAGCAATCGACGATTTTTAGTTACAAACGAATTAATAAAGCAACACAATAACCTTTTTCGAACAGGAAAAAATAAAAGCTAAAATTCCGCCAGCTATAACGAAAATTGTTGTCGCCATCTGATAGCACTTTCTCTATTGTACAACTCTCACTGTTCACCCTGTAATTATAAACACAAAACAAAGGTTAGTCCAACATCGGCTGTTCCGAGAACTGTTGCAATTCCTACTGACAGCAAAAAAAGTGTACGTGTGTACAAAGTCAAGTTAGTTCAGTGCCGTGCCAAATTCCAGGCAGTTAAAGGTTTAAAGTTCTAATGGCACATTAAATTCTAGTGCATTCAAATGTACAAAAGTTTTACAACGGAGAATTCTGTATAGATATATTTGTGATATCAAAAGTTAGTATCCAAGGTTTTTCGAATTACTAAATTATGGTTCCTGAAAAAATCAATGTGTACATCGTATAGTAATATTTTAGCCCTTTGTGCACTCGGAGCAATTTTAACTTGAAAATTAAATGTTTCTTTTAACCTAAAATATTACCATCACCATCATTTTTGAAATTTCAGGAATTGGTATAATACCTCATACGATACTTATTCACTTACAGGTATATTTAATAATGTAAATAATATTTTGCACAATAGTACAGCATTTTTTAGTGAAAATTGAATCAAACATCTTAAGAGAATATTATGGATTATAACTAGGCTGCGGTTCTTTATGCATTTGCAGCAGAATTAAGGACATGAAATTCGAAATTGTTGAAAAAGTTTTTAAATTCAAGATGTTAATATACATTAATTTTTGCTGTGTTAAAATCATTACAGGGAGAAATAACATTCAATTGAGTTCCTATTTCTTGCAATCGATGCAATCGGTCTGCATATCGAAAATTTGCTTTTTAGAAAGATGTAAACATCCTTTCCCATTTTTTTCAATGCACTTTAACATAACTTAGATGGCAGTATGATTGGTGTCTACAAATAAAATCAGTTAAGAATTTTGGATAAATGCACTTCTATGATTTTAATAAATCTGGTTCTTTAAAGTCCCCACTATTCGTTGCCAACTGGCTCATGCTAATCTATTTTCAAACCCAACACAAGCGTACATAAACTTGAATTCTCAGAATTGCTAAATCAAAAGACGCCATCAGTTCGCAAGTTTTTATTGCCTGTTTGATTAGAAGTACAGCAAGTCTGTATTTAAGTTTAAAGTTTCATCGAATCTCTAACATCGTTTCATAAGTGGCCTGGGCACATTAGTATGCTACTGTGAACATAACGGTTTATCGTACAACGATCAAATTACAAGTTTTTTCGCTGTACAAGAGTACGCAAATTGCCTTGGTTTCTCCGAGTGATACGAAAAAATGTCGGAGGAGAAAATTGTTCCATTCTGCTACGTCGCAACACTAAAATTCATGCGAGTCGCCCCTTGAATTATGTATACGCCCTGAAATAATTTATGTCGCCTATTATAAAGGAGCTCCTACATGTTTGAGTGCAGGAAAGTTGATGCATGACGACGTAAGGGACAGCATACGTTTCGAAAATTTTTCTAAAAATAGTGTACCCTGTTCACATTATCTCTCTACAATATTTTCCCAAAGTTTCATTTTCAAACTCGTAAAACTGCTAGTATTAAAATGAATTTATTTAAATAGGAATATCTAAGACTGGTCCAATTTAGAGACAGAGAAAATGCTATCATTTTAGACGAAACAGATTTTTGATTAGTATATTTCTGCATTTTTTACAAACAACAGAATCTAATTGTGTTAAAAAATTTTATTCCGTATTTTCAATTTATTTCTTAATGTCCCTGTACAGTTAACTTGAAATGTGATTTAAAAAAATTCATTTATGTAAAACCGACATCAACAAGCGCTAACGTTTTAATCTATTTCAACATAAATTTAACCACAAAAAGGTGTTTTGTAAAAATTTTGTAAAAATACCATGTATTTCTATTGTAGTTTAACGTTTGCATCATATTAGGTTGGATAAGAAAGTTCGTAGCATTTTCAAATTAAGAATCTAAGATAAAATTAAGGTATTCATTCGTATGTTTATTCAATAACACAAGAAGTTACCTCGAAAATGGCAAAACGTAATAGAACAGAATGGAAAATGTGTTATTGAATAAATCTATAAATAAATATCTAAAGTTCCGCTTTCAATTTTACTTTACAAACGCTACGAACTTTCGTTCCATCACAATATTTCAAATCAGTTGTTTCTTATGATAGGTACATTTAGTATTTTAATTAAAACTGTTTCGAACAAAAATCATGATTTGATATTTACGATTCGATTCGTTGATATTCCTAATCCCTTCAGGGTTCATTGCTCACCTAAAAATTTTGCAATATTCTGTTAAGTGCATCTTGTTTTCTATATATGAAAACGAAGAAACTTAATTAAAGAGAATTATTGATGCCCCAAACATTACGCTAAGCTTCGTCAAATTAACATAACAATGTGTATAATATTAATTTACTTGCAAGACCGTCATACATGTGCGATGCTGATAGCGAACGTGTTAATGGCCGTCTACGAGAGTTTCATGAAAAGAAGCAGAGTTTAAAACTATGTGGACACTCTATGTATAACCCTCTCTTGGGACTCCTAGGGTTAGTAATGTGAAGATATCTTGAAGAAAGTAAGAAAGTAAGTGAGGGAAAGTGGAGGACAGAAAGGTGAGAATGAGGAGGTTAACAAAAGGGATGACCTGGGGGTTGGCGCGACCATTAAAGACGCGTGGTTTATGATTCTATTTTTTATTATGAATTTATGATGGTAACGATATGTCAAGTAAAAGCACGATTCAGTATTTTTACTTACGAATCAACAATATTTGATATCGATCATTGGTTAAAAGTGTATTATAAATACAAATGGTAACAATATGGATCAATGTGTCGCTTTCACCTCCTGCAAACTTAACCGTTTGAAAATGCAAATGAAACGTGTTTTTATATGTATTTGTTTCTTCCTTTATTTATTTAAGTCGTATTTTTAAATACAAGTTCCATAAATATTAATTGCAACAAAGTTTGAGAGCTATATTGAATATAATTAGTAAACAAAATTGTTTAAAATAAGTAGCAGTCAAGAAACTGTCCTTACAAACATGTAAGTACAATTAACATTAATCATTGTTAAAGTTACACATTCATTGACAAACTGAAAATAGAAAAGAACTGTATTCAGACAGTGGGTATCTTATGAAAAAATTAATTTCGCATTTCTTACTTACTTCTGCAGAGATACTCTTTGCCAACAGCAACACACTGGTTATAAAGAACCAACTAAAATTGAGAACCTCAGAACTTTGTTAATTACACTCTGCTCCTTCATTTCTTTGTTTGTATTTATTCACTGAAGTCCGACGGTTTTAATAAAATGGTCTTTAGCCAGGAATCCTTGTTTTTCATAACTTTTAATTGTGTCATGGTATGCGTAACTGCTTCCCGAATATCATCGACAGTGAGTATCGACTGAATTTACTTTTTAACTTCAACGTTTTTTGATGAAATATGATCTACAAAATGCAATTTCGAACAGCAGGCTCACTCTGAAATATTTAACGTTTCGTGGTATCGAATAGAGAACAATTCTAAAAAGGGAGAAATCATATATTGACGTCCTAAATTTTGAAAATTTTAAAACAATTTTGAATTTCATCTTCTTCATTTTCCTATAAATGCAGAAAGATCACCAGTCTAGTAATTATACAGGTAACTTACATCGTATCCAATTACTATTTTTGATCTAGCAAAGTTAAAGTTTCTCTTGCAGAGAAATCAACATTGTTACATAAAGAAATTATGGCCATTCATAAAAAAATAAGCGAAATGTTTAGGATGGCCAAGTTAAGTGATATACACTGTAGATGTGTAATTATACAGGTAGCTTTCATCGTATCCAATAATTCTTTTTCATCTAGCAGAGTTACAATTTCTCTGTGAAAGAAATCAGCATTGTTGAATAAAGAAATTATGGTCATTAATGCAAATTCTTCGTTTACATCCTAATAGGATACATAAAATAGGAGACGAAGAAAGACATAACGGCTTCATTAGAGTTTCATTAGGGAAATTTGCATCAGCATTAAGATAACTGTGGTCGATTCACGAAACGTGAATCGACCGGATAGAAACCGGAAAAACGTCGTGACAACGGAAACTTGCGGTTTCGCTAATTTTCGTACTTTCATTCGCTTTCGTTTGTTTAATGATCGTTATTTTTATTCCACGTTTTTGCACGATTAGCATCTTTCGTAAGAAATACTTTTCTTCATTAACCATGGTGATCAATGGTTTCATGTTTTTGTGGGAATCCCGGCGAATCAGTCTCCTCTTGAATACTAATCCGCTCCATCTGTTTGCATTTTTTGGATTGTAGTTCACGAAATAGAGAGAGGGTGTGCATGTATTACGTACTTTTGAGTTCTGAACTACGTTGAATTTTTTTAAATATGCAGTGAATTTAAGAAACACTTCTACATTTCTGATTCTCGAAAAATTCTAATAATTTCGTAAAAAAGAAAAAATAATGAAACAGTAAGTCTCGCGTTCGAACTAGTGTTCGTTTATCCTTTGAAGACTCATTTTTCCTAAAAAATACAGCGAAATCTTCAAAAATTATTTTTGTAAATGAGACTGCCATAGTTTCGAAGATTGGAGTCTCCTCTTTACCACGTCTCCTTAAAAATTGGTGTACGATTCTTTTTTCACCGGCTTATGGAACACGAATGAGGCACGATGGTGTTCTTATAGTGTTACTTATATTGTTGTAAAGTTATACATTAATTTTTGAGATGTCGTTGTAAAGAGAAAGATAAAGAGTAAAGAAAAGAGTAAAGTAAAAGTAAAGAGAAAGATTTAAACTTGTTTCGGTCACGAAAAAACGCGGTGGCCATTTTTTCAAAGGAAAATGACACTTCGAATCACCTCATTTCAAGGAACCACATTTTTTAAACACATATATTTTTTGTAATAGTCGGGAATCTTTGTCGTAGTTACTACGTAGTACTACGTTAATACATTACTGCGACGTAGTAAATTGATTTATAGATTCGCTTCCCTTTACATAGTTGCAACAATATTTTCAAATTTTACGGAATGAATATTTTAAATTAAATTTAAATTGCAAATTTAATCTCTTCGCGCGAAGCTCGAGGCACAATATTGCCCTTAATCGAATGTTGCTGGGATATCTATCAGAATTCGGGTCAGACATCGTAATAATGTTCCGCATTTGCGTTGAAGTTCTATAAAGCATTGCGTTGGATGAGAAGAAGAATGTGTGTCGTCATAAATCTCCCGAATGTGGAAGCCACTCGGCCTGAATGGTCATGAAAGAGATTGTAACATAAATATTTACTTTCAAGCGAAAGTTTTCCTCTGGTCCGAAATGTCATTTTCTAGGAGCAGCACAATGCAATTTCCAGAAACTTTTCGGTAATCTTCGTTGTACTTCCTTCTCCACGTGAAACAATATTCAATATTCCAAGACTTTTCATATTCCTCCAGGTAGTGATGTATCGAGTTACAATAAAAAATGCAAATACTTCGTTAAATTACGTTCTGATTATTTATAATTTCCATTGACCGTCTAACAATTTCATCTGAAAGTAAGTTTATTATAAACGATATTTTATTTATCAAGTCTGATGTGTTTATATGAACATACAGTGGAACCTTTAACTATTTGTACTTATACGGAATGGAACATATGCCAAATTTTCGATGGTTTCTTTTTTTAATGGTACACAATAATCAATCAATTATGATTAAAATTTTAATCGATTATTGTCCAACTCTGTTTCGAATCAGACATGTGTCGAGGTCCCACGGTATTTATAAAATATGAGTAAAGGTTACTTGTTGCTAATTAGTTGATACTAAAAACAAACTTAAATGTTGAAAGCTTCATGGAAATTTCAGTCGGCGTATACGGAAGCGACATCAATAAAGCTTGGTCGTGTAACGAATATCAGTGGAATTGTGTGAAAACTGATAAAAAAAAGAAGCCGGCTGAGAGGAGAAGCTGTTGGCCGCGAGAATGCCGAGGATAATTTTGTCGTCCTCGAGGCAGGTAAAGAAGCCGAGAAAAGGGAATTCGTCTCCAGCCACCAAAGGAATTTTTCACTGGAGCTTCGTGAGATTGTCGCCGCAGCAATCTCCCAAGTACCGCGAGATATAAGGATGTTCCACTTTAATTTTCCTCCGATATCGTCGTTTGTTTTAAGAAGACGAAGTTACTTTATTTTAAAGAGGTCATCCTTTAGACGGAATGATATTGTTCTAGACGAACGCTTTCGATACTGTTTTTTTTTTAACGAAGCCGCAGATATTCCTTTGATTAAACAATCACTATTCCATCTCACGATAAAAATCAGTTGTAATTTTTCGCTATTTATAATGGAACTGATGAATTCGAGAGTTCAGTATACAGGAAGAATCTGGTAACTGAACCCAGAGGTATTAATTAATTAAAATTTTACCCAATATTAATTAATTAATGTGTACGATTGAGTCAATAGATTGATGAAGTTATTCGTCAATTGATTAAAAAGAGAAATCATCGAAAAATCGAAGGCTGATTTAATCTATTGTTGAAGTTAATCGTCACACAAAATAATGCAATCGTTAACCGCAATTAACGACTGAAGTAGTAGTTTAATTATTAATTGCAATTAATGGTCGAAGTAGAAATTTAATCGTCTATCGTTGATTAAATTTTTGCCCAATTCTGGATAACATCAGGTTTACCGGATCTAAGAAAATTCATTCGTCCATTTTCTTATGAAAAATAATTCCGTTTTGATTCTTCTTGCATTACGTGAAGCTCTGTTTTCATTAAAAAATGCCACGCCATATTGTCTGAAAACTACTTTTCATGCAAATGGTTTCAGCTTATTTCAACTGTAATGACGAGATTAATCGAAAAACAATCATTTCATTCATCCATGTATAACTTTCACGAGCAGAAAGTTGAAAATTTCATGAAAATGTTTAAACGATAATATGTATTCAGTAATTTTCATGTATGAAGTTATTCCTGCTGAAAATTAAAAAATTCATAGAAATGAAATTGCAAAACGACAAGTACACGTACAGTGAAACACGAAAGTATTTGCACGCATTTTAAAACAGTATAATCTCACAAAATATAAATAAATCTAATTCTTGTTATTTTTATAATACTGTGCATATCAGTTTAATGTTAATTTAATTGAAACAAAGTAATTGTACATATTGATGTTATCATTGCTGCACCATAAATTTTCTAGTTCAAGGTCATTTCAAGATCATTGTGTACCACATCGTTGAACTCGTCTTGACATCAGCCACAATACTGTGAAGTTAAAAATATATGATGCCATTTAAAAATCATCGATAACATTTTCTTTTATCTTCAAGCCAAACGGTTCTGTTTCTCGTGAATCACCAGGTATAACAGATTGATTTATTTATAAAAACTTGAACTAAACGACTTGTGAATTTATCAGGTGAAGAACCAGCAGAATTTTCCCTTACACCTAATAGAAAACCGTGATGCACCCTGTGCATTGCATCGTTTACTAAAAGAAAACGCCCAATCGCTTCCAATTCTTTGCTTATGCAGCCTGGAAGGCGGATGGGGGCGGGGGTGGGGGTCTACGGCCTCGCGGAACTGTTTGTGTAGTCGAAAATTAATCACGCCGATGAAATAACACGGCTGAAAACCTGTTACGGGAGGGAACTTTCCTTTTAAATGCGATGAAATCCATTTTCCAGGGAAACGGCAAGTTGCTTCGCAGAAATATTTTACTGAAATTTTGCCGTCGTCGCGCCGCAGTTTCGCGTTTATTTAAAGCTTACTTAGAAATCACGGTACAAAAGTGCCGGTGGTATGCTACACGTCGATCACCGGTGTTGACATTAACGTTGAAGAGCGAAAGAAGCTTACGAGGGAAACGCGTCGCGTGTAATTTGAACGAATTCAACTGTGCTTGATACCCTTGGGATTCAATTAAACCCGATAATTTAACCGAGACGGCGCCATGGATTCGGTGATCGTACATGTAGTAAGTAATGACAATAATTAGACTGCGGATGCGTTTATGGCATCTAAAAATTTTCACGAAATACTGCAATATAAAATTCCACTGATTTTAAGACGATTTTTATTTATGTCTGATCTGTAAAGGCTACTACCACTGAAATATAAGATTTTATGCGTTCCCACTTTCTTGGAATTTGCCTGCAAAACTTAAAAATTGCATAAACAGCCGCAGTATAATATAATAACAAATATAAAGGGTGTCTCACTTAATTTTCACATTTGAGATACGCGACTGTTTGATTGTAGAAAATATGCTAACTATGTAATTGATTAATAATTCGAATACTTTAATCGAAAATAACTTCTATCAAACAACTAGAGATTTCGCGAAAATATTTCGAACGTCTAAATCGACTGTTTGAAGTGGATGTGTGATTTGCATATACTAGCCTGCGTTAATCGATACGATAATTAGGTGAGGCATGAACTGACTGTGCAAAATTTGATCAACCGCGTCTCTATCTGCAATTCGCTGGCCAAACGCAACGACCATAATCCACTTTTTATTAAACGCACAATCCTTAAAAATAGTTGTGTAAAACGTCATGGCATAATAGCTCGGCAGTTCACTCATTACCACGTTTTTATTACCTCGGTTTCTTGTCTGTCTGTTTGGTGACAAATTTTGCAATTGATTTTAAACTAACTTCCTAATGAGCTAGAGACTTCAAATTGGAAACATAACTGAATGACAATGCAATATTAAAAAAAAATTTTTTAAAGTCTATCCGTTCATCCCCCAAGCTTTTGTACAAAACTTTAATGATTCTTCCAGAAATATTTGAAAAAGTGTACCGACTCGCAAGCTGTTTATTTGTTAGTATTAATCGGGCTGCGATCGCAATGTCGGCAAATAAATGACATTCTACATAGATTTCAGGTAATCATGTTTAGTATGTACATGTACACAGTTGGGAATATACCGCAGGTCGCGATATATCTCATGTACAGCGTATGAGCAACGACATCGTGCTGCGAGATATCTCGTTGATCGTCTGAGGGGGTTGAAAATATACAGGGTGGTCCACGTAAATGGAATCGAATCGGTATTTCTGACATTTGCCGGTACACTCCGGCAGAAAAAGATAGCACACATTAAAATTTACACAAGTTTCATTTATTTTCACATTGCAAATGTGATGCTTTACATTGCTGCAGAATATGTTGAACCCTCGTGTAGCCAACCGTGTACCCATTTATGTACTGTATTTCTTTTAACAACTTGTTCATGTTCTTCTAAAAATGTATAATTAAATTCTTAAATTATAGTCTTAAAATGACAATTTCTGCAAATACGTTGAATCTAAAAGGTTTTAAATGATCGTTATGGTTGGCTACATAAGGGTGAATAACATACACTAACTATGGCAAAATTAATTCGATGAAACATATCAAGATTTAAAATGTGATTATTAATATTTTCATTATGGAAAGTATTTTTATTTACGATAATGACAAATGCTATGACGAAATTCGTCATATATGTATTAACAATAATAAATGCGCCTGTTTTGTTATAATGTGCAGCATGAACAAATTGAACACCGCGTTAAGGGAGGGTTTAGTCACAAACAAGCATTTAGAACATTTTTCTGGCACTGTTTATTGTAATCTTTACCGTTAGAAATATTAAGAAGTGTTGTATTGCGTTGTTACCCTTTTTATATATCGTTCTAATTTTCAGAAAGAGGTGAACAGCTTTTTGTATTTGGTAAAATAGAAAGTAATTCATCATTTTATCAATATTTCTTTGAAATATTATCAACTCTTATGCCATATTTTTCTGATATACACATTTCTTATTATATTTAGTTTTTAATATATGCCGAAACATCATATCCATGATTCTGATTGAATATTTTCTGCCAGGTCTACTATTGTTTAAATTTTCAATACAGATCCACTTAAAAAAGTTATTAATATAGAAAATAAAGTTCTGCAACGTTATTTTCTTGTCTTAAATCGTGCCAGTAGTATTTGTAACCTACAAATACTTAATAGTTATATTAAGTATTAATTTGTAAATATAGAAGAAATTTTTGTTAACACAACTTCACATTTCGTTTTTTGTTAAACTATATAACTTTATGTTTTTTTATGTAAATGGTTTCTTTTACTAATACTAAAATGCAATCGTTCATCAAATTCTCATTACTAAGTTATAAGATTTCACGTAAAAATCGTTTGGCTTTATAGAAAGAGCACTGTATAGCTGAGTAGCTTAGATAAATCATGTACGTTTTTTTTCGTGTAGTGTAGGAAAGCTGTTTAGAAAATAACGAGCTTTATGATCGCGTTCGCATGGTCCGTTCGAGCTCGATTACAGGGATCGTCGGTTTCAAAGCCTATGGAAAAAGGGATCTCGCAATCAGAGTCAAAGGAACGGTTCTCGTTGTCTATTTGTCTGTTGTTTCCTCGCCGATCGAATGTTCTTTTAATTTAATGTATTATTCAATATACCCGTCGTTCATGAAAAATGCATGTCTTCGTTGAAAACTAGACTGAAGAATTTGTTCAGCCTCTCGCCTGTATGTTTTAGCATCTGTGATCGGGTAAATATAAACACTCCGGGATCCGCGTTCGTAGGAAGTGCCCGAGCAAAGTTGGTGCCGGCTGTCGAAAATATTCCGGGACTCCGCGAAAAATGATGAACGGAAACGACCGTTTCTGTTCGGCTAATACCGTGGACAAGAAAGGACGCGTCGGATTGACCGAGATAGAAAACCGTCCGGTTGGTAATCAGAAACGTTATATCTACGTGTAAATACCAGTGGCAGGACGAATCCCCTACTTGTATACGGAACTGGAAATCTACATTTGCAATCTCCATGTGTTCCCCATGTATACGAGGGACCAGATAGTTTGCAGAAATTTGTGTGTGTGTGTATGTGTTCGCCCGCAAACCGGCGAGCTGGATGAAATAGAAATGTGCGTGCCATCCATCAAAGTCTAACGCATATCAGCTGGAACACAGGTGCACGCAAGAAGTACTGTTGCGCTGGAATAGGACAATGGAAAGGACAGAAGGACAAGAAAATGCAAAAGTACCGATGCAAAAGTAGAACGCCAATTCGAAACCGGAATGCCCGAAGAGGAATGGCTAGTAAAAAGCGTTTACGGTTTACGGAGTTAACTCTGTAATGGTATCTCGGGGTCTCTTATTATCCTAAGCAAAATTTACTGTACTTTTGTCTACGTGAACATTCTTAATCCCGTCGAACCTCGCTCGTTGTGACCTTGTTTATCGCTTGATCAGGAAATACTGTTTCTTAAGGGGCTTATTCACGCGCGCGCGCGATCGAGCAACAATTGTTGTGCAACGTCCAAATCTACATTGTATAAATTAGTCAATCGTTATCATTCACGGTCAATAATGTTGCGCAATATGCTTGACCGTGAATGTGCCAGCTTGAAGAGGTCCATTCACGGTCAGTCGAAATGATATTCAAGTCGAAGATTTACATTCTGATTGATCGTGTAAAGTTAATCCCAAGAAAAATATCCTGATAAACAGGAGTCAAGTTCCTATGTCCGTAAAAAGGTGTGACATCAAACAAAATACGGCCGAGTTCGTTAGTTTCGAAATACCTGTTGCAGTATTGAAAAAGCGTTTGTAAAAATTAGTTTAAAAGAATGCTGTTTAATTTTTAAAGGTGTTACACGGAAGGCTAAATTATTCAAACTTGGCCGCTACTTTTTAAACCAATAGCCATAAAAGGTGTGGGGTAACGGCCAATTATGAATAATTTAGCCCTCCACGTGACTCTTTAAAAATTAAATAGCGTTCTTTTAAACAAACTCTTACAAACGCTTTTTTCAGTATTGCAAGAACTATTTCTAAGCTAACGAACTTGGCCGTATTTTGTTTGATCTCACAACTTTTTACGGCCATAGGAACTTGACTCCTGTTTACAAGATGTTTTTCTTGGGATTTCATCAACTTTTTTTCCACCTTTAATTACACCTTTAAAGTGTAAAATTTCAAACTTTGATAATTATTCCTTTGAACGTTTGTTATAGTGGACCGATGTGCCAAATTTCAAGCTTGTAGATCAATGGGAAGTACCCAAATGGTTTTGATGATTTGTCAGTCAATCAGTCAGTCACTGGCAAATATAGCGATTTTTCAGGTCCTATATCTCGAAACCTACTAATGTTGGACGATTAATTTTTTGTCAATCTTGAGACATGATAGCATTTAACAAGTGTACTACGAAATTACTTTCGAAAACACATTCTTAGTTTACTATATACCAGATTTGTTAACTCAATCATATATGATACACTACGCAACGAAGGATTAAGATAAAAAACGGGCATGAACGAAAGGTGATTAAATTCTTAGGAACGTCTAATGAACGCTTGTGCAAAGTTTTGTCAAAATCGACGTGTACGGTTCATCGGGGATCCATTCCCAGTGAAACCTGAAGATAGGACCTTAAAGATCAGTTTTGTTCCACAGCATCACACTAAATTACAGTTAATTTTAATATCGGTCAGCGGGGTTCCTTTGTCAACTCCTCCGATTCGTTGATTAGCGTGGTTCCCGTCGCAGCAGGTAAGCAAGATCGATAGCCTGAAGATTGTTGGTCCCGATCAATTCGGAAGTCGGTTCGGTCGGTACTTGCGGTCGGCGAATTAATTCTGAAAACAGGAGAGCAGCCGGCTGCGTTTCGCGGTGGAAACTTGGCTGCATTGAAAGTCCCGTGGCGCGGCGACCGGACAGCAAAAAGGGGGAGACAGGCATAGCAGCCAGTGTCGCCGAGGCGAAATTTTGCGTCGCGGAATACTCAGGAGCATTGAAATGCTTTCATTTGACGTGCAGCATCCTCAAAGGCTCGCATTATGAGTATCACGATCTTTTCACGGACACAGTAGGAGATATCTCATAGAAATGCTCGCGTCTATTTACCGCGGACAGAGGGACCGTGAAGGAAGGAGCGAGGAAAACGGAATGAGGTGGAGCAGTCTGAAAGAGACCAAGGGAACTAGCCTCTGCAAACGTTGAGTGGATAACCCGGGGGAAACTCGAGAGGTTCGGTCGCCTTTTCCGTAGCGCGTGCCTTCTTGAGACCCGTTAATAGTACTCCTCGAAAGATCTTCCATCTTGCTACTCGATCTTCGCTAGGTGAAAGATGTCCACACTCCGGAAACACTTCTCGTACTTCCTACTGAAGTAGGTCGTGCCGCGCCGGTCTGGAGCAACGGTTCTTTTTTTTTTTTCCTTTTTTTTCTACTCGGCACGGATTCCGCCGGAAACGACTGGGCCAAGTTTCGCCCCTCCCCCTGCCCCCCGAACGCTCATTAAACCTTAATTAGAAACACGGTTAGGTATAAGATTAAGAACACTGCTGGGAATATCGGAAGCTCATAGAATATGCCTGTGTCCCGCGAGACCAATCCCCGGGAAGTATCTTATTGACTTATGAACCGATTTGGGATTCGATTCACGGGACCCTTTGTGGATCTTCCCAATCAGCTTCATATTTATCTTTTCTTTCTATTTGAAAGCTTAAGTGGAACTCCCCATGAAGCTACACATTAGGATGAAGGCGATAGACTCGTTTTCAGGATTGCAAGGATGCGGGATTTGCGTTTGGGCCGTGAAAAGAAACAAGCAATACATTGTTTCTATTTCGAAAACCGAAAATAATACCGGTATGACGTCATATTGTTGTTCCGATATTTCCGGTATGAGTCCCTGCTTTGCAGTCATTAATACTAACCCAATACTAATCTAATGCTAATAGAGCATTAGCAAATAAGACCTTTGCAAATAAATAAATTTAAAAAGACTTTAGTCATAATAAACATAGTAGTTATGATGGTTCATCCATTAGAGTCATTGGTAAGTATACACCTGGCCGGAGATTTTGATTGATGTACGAGATAGTACTTTCACAGGTAATTTCATTTCTTTTCACAAGCTCATTCATCTTTTTATTCATATATCCACAGTCATTCCCATTTTTGAACCGTTGCTTTGTATTTTTGCTGTCCAACCGAGCTTTATTCAAGAATCCTCTCTATCTTCATTCTATTTATGAACTCTGTAAACTTCACCCGTACATCCGGATATCAACGTCACGAGGCAAAAAGATGAAAATACAACCTTTCTAATGATGGTTTTCTCTCTCTCTCTCTCTCTCTCTCTCTCTCTCATCGTCCTTATACCATAGTTTATCAATTTTAAAAAGAACTTATACCCTACTAAAATTCAAGGTACAGTATTTTATCCATAAATGTCCTAAAAGTTTGACCTGTAAATGTCCCAGATCTATCCCCACCACTGTGGGGTGTACCCCTCAAGAGGCCGTGAAGCTCGAGAGGTCTCGATCGACGAGAAAAATGACACCATGCGACTCGGGTACATCGGTGAGCCCGCCTAATGGGAATTTCCAACTTCTTTGTTTGCATTCTTTTTTATGGGACCTCAATGACCATATTTGTGGCATTTTTCTAATAAAAATCATACCAAATATGATATAATTGCGATGATATTTTCTTGTGTAATAGACAATTAATGCTTCGGGCGCAGGGAAGGACAGTCGCCAGCGAGCCTTTGAAATGTGCCGACGACTGCGACTCTCTGTGCCTCTTTCTTTCCCATACGATATCCTTCTTCGCGCCCGAAACATTAATCATAATATTTGATATGATTTGAATTAGAAAAATGCCATAAATATGGACATCGGAGTCCTATAAGAAAATAATGAAAAATAAAGAAATTGGAAATTTGGATTAGCTATGTTTACACTTCTCGGTGACCGAGGCCTCTCAAGGTCGACTGTTATTTTCTCTGTTCGGTAAAAGTCAAAGAATACTGTCCCTGGTACATAAATGTCCCCCGGAAGATCCGTGCTAGGGACTTATATAGATAAAATACTGTATTAACATTTTAGTTCTGGACCGAAGCTACAGCGTGTGGAATCGAATATTGTATTTTAAATGAAATCACACGGTTAGATTCGTGTCTGTTTCCGCTGAAATATGAAAATAGCAATTACCAGCGACCACTCGGATTTTTAGTGGCAAGCAAAAAATATTAAATTCCCTTTGTCTGTATTTGGAAAATACAAAGGACCTCTTCGTTCATAGAACCTTTACGAGAACAAGCGTAGCGCAATAACTAAATCGAAGCTTTGCAAGGTCTGTGAAATAGATTCTTTTGTCAATTACTGGCCACGTAATGAATTCGCTGTGTACGAAGGTGTAAGCAGTGCGAAAAAGCAACCGTGTGAATTTTAAATACGTTTCATTCGACCGGCATCGAGGCGTTTGAATGACGAATTCTTACTCGTATAATTAATATCAGTGTCGGAACAAAATTATAAAATGTTTCATAAATTTAAACATTTCGCATAATGAACCCCCGTGGCGTATTATATTCTTCACAGCTGCAACGAACAGTTTTCTAATAAAACAAAGCGACAGAATTGGCACAGCGAAGAAATATATATAATTAATTATGATGGAATATTATTAAAAGGGCATTTAATGTAAATACACGTTACAAAAACGAAGGATACAATAACAACAATCAATAATTTATCGACGCCACAGTGCGAATATTCTGTTGTTTCAGTGAGAAAAAATTGAAAGAAGATCAGGTTTTATGGTTTATTTAAGAGAAAAATATTTTAAAAAATTAAAACAATATTTTCAGAAAAATAAACATAATTTCGAATAGTAAGAAAACACATTATTAGTATACTATATACCAGATTTATTATCGGTATCAGATATGATACCTACACAGCGAAGAGTTAATTTGTTCAATAGGTTAAAAGTAATACAACACTATGTTTAAAGTCTTGTAATTTAGTTTACTGTTTTAAGTTACACCTACTTTTTAAATCTTTCTTCCTGAATTTCGTTCCGAGCACTTTCTAAAAAAGTCCATAATTGTATCTCTGATTTTGGATAATTAATGAAAGTTATATTTCAATCGTAAGTCCTTTCTAATTGTTGTTTAAGAATAGGGGTTTCATTTTTGCAACGATTTACATTAGAGTTAATCAGAATGGCTTTTAAAATAAATGATTCGGCGAACAAAAAGATTTTGTCGTTCGATGGCGTTAATCTGTATTATTTGGGACATTTATTATAAATAAAAAAAGGTATGACTGAACCAAGTGTTTTGACAAATTGAATTTAAAGTATTTCGAAAAGTAGAGTTAATCGATTGGTCTTGTACACGGCTCATTATGATCTTGGCTCTATTAAAATTGTTAAGGGAAGAAATAAACGTTGAATTCAGTTTCTATGTATTGCAATCGACACAGACAATTGTTATTTTGCATAAAGATCCGCAGTCTACTAATAATACTATTATCAAGCCCCATAAAATTGAACTCTGCAGTACAGCTGCAGTTTTCGATAGCACGGTGGAGGTAATATCTAGGTAGGTGCATTTTATTTTCCGTCGCTATCAACAGCAACACCCGCGACGTACATCTTGACCTTCCGTTGTACAAATCCGAGCGTTCGTTTCCTCTATATTGGCTTTTTCAAAGGGACAGATCGCGGTTTTCTGTGGCATGGATTTCCTTGCCTTTGTGCCAGCTACCGACTAGTCCTTTCCTTTCGTTGAAAGAAAAGCTAACCGGATTGCACAGTTCTTCAAAGCTGAGTGGCCAGTTGATTGGGGAAACTGATATCGTACAGGGAATTCTCGTTGTGTAAGGAGCCAGGCTCCTTAATAACATAACCGTGAATTTAATTGTCTTCCTACGGGGTCGGTGGCCGCAAAAAGGTCGACGACAAATTAATTCTTTGAGAACTGCTGATCGATACAATGACAAAGAGGAAGTGGAAGCGTGGAAGCCTTACAAATTATGGTGAATCTGCTGAAAGCTGCATCTGTAAAGCTTTATCTACAAAACTGTCGTTCAAAAAGGTTCTACCTCTTACGTGCTTATGTGAGATCGTCATACTCCAATCTAAAGAGATTTTAAACATCGAGGAATGATTGAAAATTTTAAGGCGTGTTATGTGTAGACCTTATTTTTAAAATGGGAACTTCTTTAGGGAACGACGAACTTATGGGAACGAGCGAAAAACAGACAGGTGTGTTTGCTCCTTTCCCCTTGTTGAACTCGTCTTGATAAAAATAATAATATTATGCACTAAAAATATGTAGTTTCGCTCTTTCTCTTTGTGTCTGCTATTAAATGATTTTCTAGATATTCCTTTCGCTTGCAAATTGTCGCACCGTAGCCAAGAACTTGTGGATCAAACTCCGAACCGAGCATATTTTGAACATTCAGTTGTAGTTGTCATTAGAATTCCGCGCACCACTGCCTTGTGCAATATACGAGGGTCAGTCAATAAGCAAGTTACATCCCGTCTCTAACTTTTGTTATAAGAGAGAGGTATAACTCTACTGGGTAGGTAGCTATATAAAAGCAGTATTCTATGGACGTGTTGTAAGTTTCAATGTATTGCATTAGTCAATCGTGTACTACGCCATAGCAACTATAGAAAGTTATATAACAAATGCAAATTCGAAATTCGTCTTCCTTCGCAACACTCATCACTAGATCTCCAATCTGTATGTAAAATAAAAATATTTGGACGATCATTTTTAGGAATCAAAATTAATTTTAAGCGATAGCAGTTATCAACAAATAATAGAAGTGCTACTAGAAGTTGCTGTTGTTTGAATTATTTTTTAAGTAGTTATTTTTTCTTTGTTATTGTGCATGTCCCTTCTTTCTTATTAGACGAGTATTCTTATATCTTTCTCTTTTCTTTTTGTAAACACTTACGTAAAAGGGTTTCAATCCGTCTATAATAAATAATAAATAAATAAATTATAATCATACTCGGGAACACGGGAATATGATTATAATTCAAACTACAGCAAACTCTAGAAGCATTTTTTCTATTATTTCTTGATAACTGCTATCGCTCAAAATTAATTTTAATTCATAAAAATGATGGCCCAAAAATTTCCATATTTTCAGTATAGTTATTATTATTGCATATCATTCACATTTATTTTTCATATGCTTTTATATTTCAGCAAACAATCATAAACTATATTTTTCTACTTCTTATATGTTATTTGCATATTTTAATTTGAGAGCATAAACATCTGCAATTTCATAATCAGCTGCAGCAAAGCACGAATTCAATTTCCTTAATTAATTGGATTCGTCCTCTTCGACGAGTTCTTGTTAAATTTGTGCCTGAGCTATGTTACTGTAATAATTCAAATAATATAGAAAAATCTTCCATGAAAATTATTTCTTACTCGAATTTCAGATCTCCAGTAATGTTTTGAAAAACTGTGTTTGCTAAACAACAAAATTTACTTACTAGTGATATCTTCCTGGAACCTATCACTTAAGTTTCTTCAGTGAACAATATTAAAAATTATGTACATGTTATATATAGGGATCATAAAAATTTTAGAAAGTCTTAACCCTCATACGCTGATCAGAAAAAGTTGCATAAAAGATCCGACAATAATATTTCACCCCTTGCTCACTTCACATTTCAAATCTACGAATTATGCTTCAATGATAATGTGACATTTCAAAGAAATACATTTTCTAACACAGTCGAAAAGAATTTAATCGTTTTGCAATATGTAAAAAATATAAATGGGTGGATTTTCACCCTGAGGAACGTACGAGGGTTAAGTGGGGAATAACGCAAAAAAAATTGGGGAACATCTGTACATATAATTTTAGTACACCCTATACATAGCAAAACTCTTTACACATATATTCGGTTTGATTTCCTACAAGAGGATCATGGGATAGTGCAACATTGAACAGTGATTAAATAATTCAGCGATTCACACTCGGCATGTGTCTCGGTTCTGAAAACTGAGAACTGAATCAGAGGAAACATGTTCTTCCAACGGTTTTTTATTCGTACGGCAAACTCAGCCGTCAGGTTGCATAAATAACGACTCTCTGACGCGGTTCTAGAAGGATTTTGTTTTTCAACTTCGATAACTCGACACGATTCTTCAAACGTAACTGTAGCTATATATGCATACATTATAGTGGTATAGATATTACATCGCTTGAGCGATTTCACCCTCGAGGATATCCTTCCTCGTTTGTACTCGAAGGTTTTCTCTGAAACACTATGTAACATCCCTCCGCAGTGCAGGCACATGAAAAGTATGTAACGTGCCATAGGTATTGAATACCGTAGATAAAAGCTCGCTCAGTCATAGGTGATATATACAAAAATATTAGCGATATCAGAAGTGTTGCGCTTGACAGTTCATGCTTCTTTTCTCCTCTTTACCTATGCAGTTGTTGGGTATGCATCCACTTGTCGTTTTCCGGGGCAACGGTGCGAGAGCATCTCCAACCGAGTTCTCTTTCTCGTTCCACTTAACATACGGAACTTCATTTTTCTATCTTCTCAACACTTTACCTACCAGAAGCATATTAATAAGATTTTCAATAATTATGTTGCACAGTGGTTCCAAATTCCGAAAACGTGGCCAAAATCCCAAGAATGAATTATTGGCTAGGACGTTTTTACCCATTGGGATGGGTACTCTAATAGTGACTCCATAGTGGAGTAAACGTGAAAATGCTTGCCTTTTTATCACGTTTTTATTAGCTTGCTTTCTTGTTTGTTTGTTTGTCTGTTCGGTGACAAATTTTGAAATTGAGTTTAAACTAACTTCCTGATGAGCTAGAGACTTGAAATTGGATACATGACTCAGAACTGGATGACAATGCATTATTCAAAAAAAAATTTTTTTAAAAGTCTATCCGTTTCGGAGAAAATAACAATTAAATATTTACCTTTACATCCCACCGCGAAACTACGTCATCGTTTTCAGCGATCCCCACTTCGCTCGACAACGCTCTCTACTTTACTATGCGTGCGCACTCTGACTCGTCCCCACTCGACAGACCCACTTCGCCCCGACGGAGCTCACTATATAATAGTACGTCACCGCGCGACGATCGTTAGTACATCATCGCTTTGTTTACCGAGTGAAATTTACAGTGAGCTTAGTGAGTATATAAAGTATTAATAAAGAGTGATACAAGTATTAATCCAAGACTAAAAAGCAGAAAACAATTATTTAAATAAAATTACCACGTTTTTAAAAAACGGACCAAAATGTATAAAATAATTTTCCCTAGTCCCATACAGATTCCTAACCTCGTACAGATAGTCTTGAAAATCTGTGATGTGTTCTGGGGTCCCCGCGCCAGAAGCAGAAGATGTTTAGCTTGTCGAATTGTGTAACAGCGCTGGAATTTTTGATTACTTTTTTTTCTAGGTTATGAGTTTTCTTGGAACTTTTTTGGGGGGCCCCGAAATTTTTGACCGCTTAGGGCCCTTACGTATTTTGATCTACCGCTGATCCGGCACTGCTTAGTTCCTTAATCGGACAGTATAAATCGGCCTTAGTAACCGTCTCGCGCTTCTGCCAATGCTTTACGATTTTCAATCGGCGGTTTGCCTTCCAATAAAGTTGTCTTCCCACAAATTTTCACGAAGTCAACTTTTGTTATTTGTCCGAAACGTTCAAGCAATATCCTGCATGCCAAGTTGACTTTCTACCATGAATTTCGCAAAGTATCCAAACCATCTTGGAAATGAGAAGACATAACTGGGAGAATTATTAAACCACTGGCTGAAGATAATGGAAAATTTAACAAAGGCCTTTCAAAGGTATCCGCATTCCGCGTCTTCAGGTTATTGGCGATATCATCTATTCTGAACATCTCCTTCGTTGGACCAGACAGTTGGCCAGACTGGTTTACCCCGATTTCATGACATATATCCGCTCTATTCTGACCAGCAGCTTTCCTCTTCTTGAAAAATAATGGTCCCATTCGTTTCTGAAATTCCAGATAATGAGAGATATCTCTATCTATCTCTCTCTCCCTCCTCCTCTTCTCTCACGCTATCTGATTCTCTTCTTCCAGCCATATTCTCCCATTATTACTCAATTTTCAACATTTCCCAGATTAATGACTATTAGAGTGCTCGAAGAGATAATCATATCTGTTCCCGTGTACCGATTAGTGAGTGAAACTCGGGCTCAACGTCCTATCACGCGCGATTCGACTTCATTGTAATATAATACAATGGCGGACGAAAGAAACTTTCACACTTTGCACTCGAAGCTATTTTAACCCCTTGTACTACGATTTATTTTACGGTTTCAGTGATCAGAACTTTTTTGTAGTTCGTAATTTCCTACAAAAGGAGAATATTTACATGGATTGTATGCGTATGTCGCTACCTTGGAAGAAAACTGGTGTAATTAAAAAATGTTGGAATTGTTCGTTTAATGTCATAAAAGAATGAGAAAGTGGTATATTTTTATGTGGAAGAGTGTCACAATTGTAATTCGCATATTCGGCGATTTTATGGAGATAAGTGGTATTCAGATGAACTTTGGTTAAATCTGAATGTGATTATTAAATTATTAATGCTTCCAGTGCAAAGGTTCGATCATTTGTTTACATGATCGGTCGACATGATGATCGAAACAAATGATAGAACCTTCTTACTTTACGTGAACAACAAATACGATCGGTAAGAAGATATAATTTTAAATGAGATTTTCTCCATTAGTTTTGATGGTTTTCGAGTTGTGCCGGTTTTCTTCCAAAGTAGCGAAACGTTCTCCAATAGCTGAATATTAACAAAACCAAACTAGAAAATTAATAGTATAATATTGCATACGTAAGGCAAAAGGTTAACTTGAAAATTAAACATTTCTTCCTAGATAGAATAATTCCATTCTATATATGATTTTTATCGTTAGAATATGAACTTGATACAATACGCCATTCAACACTTAATTGTTTAGAGAGCTAAACAATATGTATAATACAGCAATTATTAGTGGAAAATCGCTCTCTTTCTCTGAGTCTGTGAGTGCGGCTACGTTTCGAGTGCTAAGGATTAAATAGTAATGTATACGATAATTACCATAATCCTTGCAATCTGAAAACTTATATTAAAGCAGCAATTCATTTTACATAAATATCTACACCTTATAAAATCTCAAAAGCGAGACACCTACAGAAGGGCGTACGAATGGAACTGTTGTTATCAAAATTTTCAGACGAGTGTAGACTCGAATCTGAAAAGGTTACATTGAAAATTCAGGCAATAGATGAACTAGACTTTGAAATTTTGGCAGCTGTCGAGGATTTAAGTTTTCTAGAATTCATCAAACTGGAAGCGTTTGTAGGAATGAATCTTTCTCACATCTGTAAATACGATAAAAAGGACAGTGTCGCACAAAGCTGCACCGCGGATGACCCAGTTTACTGATTACTGTTCCAAAGTGCATAAAACTTTCGCAAAACTGCATTTGCAAACGATTTTACAGTAACAAACCTTACAGAAATAGCTAACAAAAAGTCCAACTTTCAATGTTCATTACAACTATAATATCTGTTTTAACGCTAACAGTACCAGGTACAAAATGCATCGCATATATATTATTTTATAAAAATTACTGGACTGTATTTGTTTCGATTCTACACAATTTTTATAATAATACGTGCTCGAATAAAGAAATTTATTGAATAATTTCTAATGTGGAAGCACACAACCACCTTTATAATTTCAATTATTGTGCCGTTTATTTTGAAGGTCAATTCCATTTAAGTTTAAATTGAGACATTTACGAGTTTGCGTTTTAATGAAATTAAAAATATACGTATTGGATATCACGCTCCTTAAGTGTATCTAAGAGAGTAAAATTTTCAATTCCTATTAAAATAATAGCAATTATTAAGTGAATAATATGTGTCCTCTTACCAAGAATGGACTTAAGCCACTTTGAAAATAAAAATTTGTATCATTCTATTAACCAGCTAATTTACTTTTTACAAAACCTTTGTGATTTTAAATATATTAGTTACAATTTGCTTCAGAATGAAAAAATAACGTGGAAATGTAAATATTCGAATTACTAGCTTGATTCTTCTTGAAAATGGACTTGGGCCATTTTCAAAATAAAAATTTGTATCATTCTATTAACCAGCTAATTTACTTTTTACAAAACCTTTGTGATTTTTAATATATTAGTTACAATTTGCTTCAGAATGAAAAAATAACGTAGAAATGTAAATATTCGAATTGTTGGCTTGATTTCTCTAGAAAATGAACTTGGGCCACTTTCAAAATAAAATCTCGATTAAAAAATGAACGAACCGTCTAAAAATCATTTTCCAATTCTGTCATCTAACTCAGAGAACCTTAACCCTTCGCTGCATAGTATATAATATCTGATGCAGTTAACAAATCTGGTATATAGTAAACTAAGAATGTGTTCTCTTACTATATTTATTTTTTTGAAAATGTCGTTTTAATTTTTTCAATACTCTTCCCTTAATTAAAACACAAAAGATGACCTTCTTTCAATTCTTTGATCCCAATTTAAAAAATCATGCAGTGAGGGATTAAACTCTACACCCCAACTATTCGCTTTTAATCGAATAACTAAAACAAATAAAATACCTACGGTTGGGATAGGTCAGCACAAAAAAATTACTGTTCAATAGGTGAGCCTCGGACTACATAAGTTTAAAAGTCCCTGATGTAACTCATTATGGTTGAGCATCATTACCTCATCTTTGTTGCAAAACGTTAACTCTACTTCCTAAAGGGATTTTCACTATGTATATTTTCTTTTATTCAAGAAGTGTTTTATAAACGTCGAAATCGGAACCGATGTATCGTAAAGTCTGCTCTGAAAAGCTGTACATTTGCAGTGCAAGTGTCGCATTATATTGAAAATTTCGCCGTTTCTGGAATCGTGTCAGAACGAAACCGTGTTGCATGAATGCCGTGTTACACGGGAATAACCTACCTGTATAACATCGAATATTAGTTTCTGCATCGTTTGCAGCTTACTTCTTGTGTGGAACAATGGTACGTGGTCATTTGGTCTGGCAAGAGGTACCGTGCTTCCTTCGTCAGAATAGGAAACAATATATCACGAATGACGATTGTTTCCAGCTGTATTATGTATGACGTTTCGTTGGCTGCCCTCCTTTAACGTACCCGCTCTCTTAGCCATTCCTGGTCACCGGTGGCTATTCCATGACAAACGACCACCGATCGCCCGTCCCTTCCTTTATATCATTCAACATCGTCCACGGTAACCGACAACGAAAGCAAAGATGTCTCTCTACATGCTCATTGGCTGCAGTGATACCACCATTATTCAATTTAAGGAGCTTCGCTTCTTCCTTTAATACGTGACATCATTCTCTGTGCGACGCACACTGAGATATCACTACACTGCGGATCTTCGTTCGTTTCTAGTAAAATTGTGTAGATGAAATTGAAAATGGTTGGTCTCGACAAATTGATAATGTCAGATCATTAACCCTCATACATTCCTCACTAATGAAAATTCATTTACTATTTCTACGTACTATAAAGTAAAAAAATATATAAAAATACTTTTTAAAAACCCAAGCTTATATTAGAATGCATTAAAAAGGAAAAAATAATGTTTTTAGTTATTAGTGACTATAAATAAAAGCGCGGAGCGCCAAACTATATTAACGTAATCTTCGTGGGCGAACATTTAAATCTTATACACACAGTCTTTTAAAAAAATTTTTTTGGAATATTGCATTGTCATCTAGTTCTAAGCTGTGATGAAAATTTCAAGTCTCTAATTCATCTGGAAGTGGTTTAAAATTCAATTTCTTGATTTGACGCATACAAGGACAATGACAACTTGGCAAGCTAATATAAGCGTGGTAAGGATCCCTCCTTATCTGTGTTGTGAGACGAATTTCTTTAAAATGTGACGTGATAAATGGAGCAAAAGTTTATTAGTTTAAAGTGTGAAGCAAAAGTAGGTGAGAAAGTATCATAGAATCTTTTATGCAAATATTTTTGAGGAGCGTATGAGGGTTAAGGGAAGAAATAACATTCGATTTAATTCCATTTCTTGCAATCGATGCAGACAATTTTTATTTTCTATAAAGATCCGCAGTCTAATTATTAAATACTTTCTTTTCCCCGCGGCCTCGCTCGCACAGGAAACTGTTTAATGCCCTCGAAAATTGAGATTGTTTTTCCATAAAACCTTTTAACCCCCCATTCAGCCGATTCAGATTGTATCAATGAGCATTAAGACCAAGTATTATGTAAATCTGCTCACGAACAATATATTCCTCATACAAACCTTGTAATCCCTTTTCATCCCTTTAGGGGATGAATTTTAAAAAATGCCAATATAGGTGTTTGATTAATTATATCAAAAGCATTAAGGTCAAGTTTCAAGCAAATCAGTACCCAGATAAAATATTCCTCATACAAACGTTGCAACCCCTTTTCACCCCCTTAGAAGTCGAATTTTTCAAAATGCCGAAATAGGTGTTTGATTATTTGTATCAAAGGGCATTAAGACCAAGTATCAAGCAAATCCGACCACAAATAAAATATTCCTCATACAAAAGTTGCAACCCCTTTTCACCCCCTTAGGGGTTGAATTTCGAAATGTTCTTTTTATCTCTTGTATAGATCATAAAGGAAACCTCTGTGCAAAATTTCAGCTTTCTAGGGCCAAGGGTTTAGCCTGGGCGTTGATAGGTGAGTGAGTTAGCACTTCATTTTTATATATTTAGATAAGCTACAATTAGTGTTTAGTATGTACAAAGTGTCCAGTTCATGTTTATCAACAATATCTATTCAGACAAATTTCTATTTCGCTCCAGTTAGTTATAATACAGATAGACAATTTTTATTTTACATAAAGATCCGTTGTCTAACCACCAGGGGTCATACTTTATGCGACCAATAATAACAAATCCCTTAATTCTTTCTCATAGTAGAATTTCATTAATTAACTTCTGTTTGAATATGAAAAGATTAAAGAACTTAGAGTTGCCGGTAACAAACGGCCATCTTTTCCAGATGAGAAAGTTTCCAATTGGAAAATTGCTTGGAGGTAGTAGCTGAGCAATGCTCGTAATGTCGTTACATATTTAATTACAAGTTCTGTAATTTTTTTAATACTTTGTTACCAGCATGTTTTACGATTAAACGAATTAAAATACGAACGTATAAAATTCGCGAGTGTGTTAAAATATACATGAATTAAGGATATCTGAATATACGGGTACCCGTGTACTAAAAATTACACGAATTGTATCACAGGTGAGGTCGATACAGCTTGTACGCGTGTATTTTCGTGCGTGTCATAAAAATATATTACAAATTAACCATTTGCACACGGAGCTTTAACTCGAAAATTAAACATTTCTTCCGACTTAGAATAATTCCATGGTACATGGTCTTGTTCATGTTATGGATATGAAATTGATACAATGGCTCGTACAATACTTAAGTATTTAATAATTAGTTAGTTTAAACAATATTTTAAATAATGGAATTTTTCCTGGTGCCTCTTTCTCGGAATCGTCACTCGAGTGCTAAGGGTTAAAGAATAGTATGTGTCTGAGGTCTTTTGATGTCTCTTTTCCATTTTCCATTGACTCTTTTCCATTATGACGTGTACAGAACTTTAGAAGATTGTCGGCATTTTCCTCGGATCTACCTTGCACGGTGTAACAACTGTCTGACCGACCTTGACATTATTCTTCAAGATCATTGAAACCGGAGGAGGGGGAACACATTGACAAGTTTACACGAAATTTTATAACACTTGATTGGTAAGAATTTAACACTAGAACTACCGGACCAGTCAAAATGACTGGTACAAACTTTTTTCGATTAGAAATATTAAACGTGTAAATATGTTTCTTTGAGAAATTTTTTTAGTGAACTTCTCTATTATAGTACATATTTAAATATCGCCTGTACGAAATCTAAATAAATAAAATATTGTCATTATTAGAAGGCAATGTATGCCAACTGCGTTTAGTGTTCGGTAGTTCTAGTGTTAATTATCTTTTATTTTATAAATTGTCGCCTCAGGATTTAAATACCCCCTGTAAACCGCTACTAAACCAATTACAAAACTTCTTAATCTTCTTTACCTTTCATTACGTATTTGTGGGACTTTCAACTATATTTCTGGCGTTCTTCTGATTAAAATAACGATAGATACGAATCTTGTTTTTGTACATCGTTTTTCTTTTCCTTCCCTTATTAATATATTTCCAAATTCGCCCTTCCTCCTTCGCCCTTCTAATTATTTCTTTCTCTTCTCGTTTCCTCCTTGCTTCATTTCCTTCACATAAGTTTGCTATTTCCCACAGATAGACTTCCTTATCACTTTTGCCCTCTTTCCACAAATACGATATAATTTCAATTATATTCGGTGATTTACAGGAGTTGCCATTTACAAAAGAAGGCAGTGACAATAGTGTCTCATGGATGTGTGGATATCTATCGATGCGAGAGTTGTCCTAATGCGCATCACGGAGTTTATATGCCTTTCTGATTCAACCAGCCGCTCATTCGTACCTACGTCACTGTATTCCAGCCAGGCACCTTGTGTGTGCTTCTCGTCTCACCATGAAACAAGTTCAAATTTAAATATTATTATTATAATTTCTGTTGGAGAAAATTAAGCATGTATTAGTACTCACAATGCGGATAGCTCGCTTGATGCGAGCTACTCGCATGACGTCATCGACTCGCATCGGCTCGATTCATTTTTTATTTATATCATTACCCTCGTTGCTAACCCTGTCAACAACGCGTTGCTATGGGTTGAGAAGGTTAAGATGCGAGCCGATCGCACATCGTGCGAGTACTCGACTCGGCTCGACCGATCGAGTCGAGCTTAGCTCAGCTTGCATTTTGCGGGTACTCGCACAGTCCTGCCATTTACCCTGCCGCGGAATAGCACGGGAGCTGGCAGTCTTTAACAGTATCTCGTCGGTGTCGAATATTAAAAGGTAATACCGATTGCCCAGGTGTTACCACGACCAGGTTGCTGCCGTAGACCATATATACTAATAGACTCGACGCAGATAATTTTTCCCTCCACAAAGATAACGAATCGCGTGACG
>CM052334.1:18140803-18157875 GCA_028455595.1 Lasioglossum vierecki | reverse complement strand
TGAGTTGTACTACTGAATTCCGAAAATTTTCGCAATTTTCGAAAATTACGTGTCAGTAGTGCAAGTCAACGATATGTCAGACGGCCGAAAATTTCGGAAGATATTCGAGAAACTCGAAAATTGAACTTTGTATCAGGAGAACATGATGCTGAAGGAGGTATCCGAATTCAGTAGTACAAATCAACGTCAGACTAGACGGCAGAAAAATTTCGAAATTTAAAAGTATCACATTCATGCGGAGATCAGTTGTATAATAAACTCTGCCAACTTGTCAAACGTTCGGGAAAAATTGTTGGTTGAATGAATAATATACGCAGATGTGTTTTCATATTACATTATCTTTATTTGTTTATGGTAAATATATACATAAAATGTTTGTATTCTACATTTACATTATTTACACTCTAAACATTTATAAGAAGAATGAAGACTGACGCAGGGAGACTCCATGTACCATCAAATTTCTACTGGAGTAGTGCAATACTGCAGATTGCAGTCACAGGTGAGGTAGAGACAATTAAATTAGTAGATGATCAGGCCGCTGGTATACTGCAATTCCTCGCTTGTGCTGTGGCAGCCGATGGATAAATCTACTATCACCATTTGTCGCAAATGCTCGAGACACTATATGTATAATCAGTTCCGTCAGATCGGGGAATTGAGGGGAATACAGTTACCCTCTCTCTGTCATCACCAAATAGGCCACGTGACATTGTGACACACGCACGATAGAGATGAACCGGGTCACGTGATCGGACCGGAGCGGAAGCGTGAGAATAGGCGAATAATCGGGGAATAGGCGAATGGTAGAATGAGAGAATGGCGAACAATGACGTCGTAGAGGGGATAAGATAAAGTGGGAGAGAATTCTTGATCTGACGACGCTGTACACTAGGCATGGAATTTAATTGCTCGATCCGAATAATATGATCCCAGAAGATTAGATTAATATGATAGTGGGGCTTAATTGGCTGTTCGTATTATAATGACTAGATTCTGCTAATCTATATGCATTTATAGTAAAATTTGTAGTAAAATTAATACTAAAAATTATAGTAAAATTTAATAGATAAACTTCTAAATTGTCGAAATATTTGAAAATTGAAGATATCAATATATGGTTTCTCGTCTATTAATGCTAAAACCTACTGAGCCTTGAAAGTAATTGGTAAATGCAGTCTTATAAAAATGACAAGACTGATTTTATTTAGACTTCGTACGGCTCCTATTGTACTACTAAAGATATATATATATATATAGTCGTTTCTTATGAAATCATTTAGGTTATTTTTCTAATTGTAAAATAGAATATCTGAAACTAGTCATTGTGACCAGTCTTGGTAGGTTTAATGTTAAAATCATTAAGGGTTAAAATCACAAAAAAATATTCAATTTGGTTTCTGTTTCTTGCAATCGATGCAGACAGTTTTTATTTTGCATAAAGATCCGTAGTTTAGCTATTAGATTTAGTGATCATGTAAAGTGATATGTTACATGTCAAATTAATGCAATACAGTTGATGTGTGTAATTGAAACGATGATTATTGTCTAAATGGACATTTGGAAATATTAATATATTGTACAATATTCAGAAACGAATTGGCGGGTACATATGATTGATTGTAACATTATAGCTGCAGATATCCTATTATTCAGATTATTGGTGGTATTGTAAACTAACATAACACACATGCTACGACCGCTTTCCTTTTTTTATTACGTAATTATTGAAATTACAAAGATGTTTTCATTAAAAATTAAATTACGAAATTGATCGTATAATTTATCAACACTATCCGTACAGAATACGAAATGTGACTGTTATTCGTTGTTAAACAACGATTTATAATTGGGTTAGCTGCTTATTAAAGTAAACTGCGCAACTGTTTGCAAAAAACAAAAATTATCTACACCATTTGCAAGACACTGGAGTCAGATAGACGTTCAATTCTTATTTTAATCATTTTAACAAGTTGAAGAAATTAGATTCACATTATTAGATCATTGACACTTTTTCACTGTTTTAAATGACATCTATTCGTTTCTCCCATAAATGCGTAACATCAATAAGTAAATAAATCAGAAAACAAATGGATTTATAAATAAATGTAAACGAATAAGAAAAGAAATGAAAAAATGTTGGCTCGTGTGAGAAACACAAACTGGATACTGAGAAATAAAAAAAATGTTACATATTTTCGTGAAAATTTCAGCATTGAATAAAAGTTATTGAAATCAGCGATACTACAGATGTGACTTCTCCTGGTTAGATTTTGGAGAGACAAAAATTTTGTGATTAGTAGATTTAAAATTGAATTATCTCCCTAGATAACGAATAGGGGAGGCAAACGCGATGGTATGCAAGAATGGAGATAAGCTATGTGACCGAAGAAAGTGAATACGAGCTTACCATAAATTGTAATGGTGCTCCATTGTGTGCAAGTGTGGAGATTATTTTTACGATAGAGTTTTTGGTTGGTCGAAAATTCTCTCTGTCACGTGGTGTCATTACAGTTTTTCCTAAATTTGTAGTTTTTGGATAACATTGAAAAATATCTACAATACCACTGTCCAACACCTTTCTTTCCTAATTAATATTCGATAGTTCTTATAGTGTTTTTTGCACAGATTCCAAATCTGCCATTAATTTTAGACTTTGCGCGATTATTATTATAATACGTGCTCTAATAAAGATATTTATTAAAATCATTCCTTATGAAAACATCTTTATAATTTCATTATATATTATATATATAATTATATATATATAATATAATATTACATTATATTTGACTAAGTTTTGTATAATAAACCTACAGACAATAATACAATCTTTTGATCGAAACATTGTCTAAGAGATGCATTCTAAAATCGAATATTTCATATGCAACAACTTAATAGAAATAGAGGTATCTATTTGACTGTGAATACAAAATTGAATCGAACGATGTTCGATGTTAAATCCCTTGTAAGATATTTATGCAAAAAATTTATTATGCAAAAAAATGATTTGGCTGCGTCAAACGTATACACTCTAATTGGGACTGTTGAAATAGATCATTACAAACCGAAATGGATTTATTAGATTATTTATATAAAGACAGAGCACGGCGTAACGATATTAAACAGTACATTACTTGGTACAGATAACTATTAACGAACATGGATGCATGATCGGTTAAGCATGTATTAAATGAATTGATCATGAAAGTAGATACCTGATGGGATTGAAGGATTTCATCATTTCACTCCCAACTCGAGTTATATTCAACGTATGATCATATTAATGAAATATTATTACATAATGCTTAGGTTAATTACAATACGCATCCATTAAAGAAAATTACCGTTTATTCTGGTATTTACTCTTCAATATACAGTCGCCCGAGTTAAAATATAAATAAAGCGTGACGGTCAATTTTTTCTCAGGTGTTAAAAATATAATATAACAGTTTTTACCTTGAACTGGTATATTGGGGTCTCTCATGACCACAATGACATTTATGTACAGTAATTTTCGCATTGCATTGTACGAAAATTGCAAATATTAACATTTTTGTATTTATTTAAAACATTTGGATTATTTAGTTTTAAATAATACACTTGAAAGTATATCAAAAAGTTTATACAAATTTTAGAAATGTCCTAAGTTGATACTTTATAATCTGACTGAATATTATACCACATAAAGGTCAAATAAGAATTTTTATAATAATTTAATGGACTAAATAAATAATACATTTTCAATGGAATTTTATCCGATCTGGAACATTTCCATTCTATATGATCCTTTTTCATTTTATGCATATTAAAACTGATGCAAGTTACTCGTGCAATGCTCAAATGTACAGTAACTTTTTTAATATAACATAATTTAATAACAATTAATTTACATTAATGATATTGCAATATTTAGGGATGCCTCAGAGTCACCGATTGAAAAGAAATACAGAATCAAAGCTGTATACATACTGAAAAAATTTAAACTGAGTTTATTTGGTCTATAATACGATCTCTACGTGCTTATATGTTTGAAGTTATTGTTCCTGGATTAAGTTCAACAATCGATTAAATCAGTCTCCGATTTTTCGATGATTTCTTTTTTTAATCAACGATTAACTTCAGTGATTACCTTTTTAGTCGTACAAATCAATCAATCAATCTTCGTTAAAATTTTAATTGCTTAATTTCGAACTCTGACGAGAGTGGCACGTGTATCAATTTCCAACTTTTGAACATACCAAATATAATTTGTATTATACGGAGACTTTGCATTAACTTGCTGGTTCTCAATGTCCAACAAAAATTCTGACAATAGTGTTGAGCTTATAATTATTCATAGCACTGTATGGAAAATATCTACGGAATAGTAATTTGATCTTCGACAGTTTGTTGTTTTGTCCCGGCTCTAGTGTCTCCGTTGGAATTTGTAGAATTGTAAATGCAGCTAGCAACCGGTAAAGGGATTAGCAGGATCGCCGGCAACGTACCCCGTCATAAACCGATATTCCGAATGCCTTGTCGGGTTCCCGAATGGTACCCCTAAATGTCACGGCTGAGTGCCACGTGGACAATTTTCGGAGCATTCCGTTAGCCCGCGACAATTTATGGTTACGAGTATTTCCAGAACGCGCGTATCGCTTTCACACCGTATCGTGTGGCGTTCACGTTTTAATCCTACATTTCTTTGATCTATACTCTACACACAACAACTCGGAGTATTTAGCTAACACATCATTTTAATTTGAATACTTTTCCACAGTGGCTGCGACGCGATTGTATAAAATGGTGGGATGTAGCTATACTAAATTTCATCATAGTATATTTTACGATCGCTTCAAGTTAACTCGAAAATTAAACATGTCTTCCGACCTAGAATAATTCCATTCTATATGATGTTTTTCATTTTATGGATATGAAATTGGTATAATACTTCGTACAATACTTGAACGTTTAGTAATTGATTAGATATCAACATATTTAGATGAGCAAAGAATCAAGTGTTCGGTTTTTGCATTAATTCTTTGTTTATGCAAATATTTTATATAGGTTATTATTATTTGGTTAGTTCATAAGTTTTGAATATAGTTGTAAATATGTATATAGTCTGATAACCTAATCTTACCTAAATTAATTTGGTTGTATATAGTCCCAATGGTCTGTGGAGAAGAATACACTTACGCAAAGAACATGCGTAATATTAATTATCCACACCCCTTACAGTATGCGGAAAGCGGTTCGGGGGTGTGTGGATAATAATTTAGTTGTGCCAGAGGGGATGGGGAGAACTCCCACATCCTTAGGTGAGGAGAGTTTTTCAGACATGTTCTGTTTAACTCCTCATCTTAAATAAAAAAAAGATATCAACATATTTAATAGTGTGAACAGTATTGTGGATAGCGATAAAGTAATTTTATAGTGGTGATTCGTCTCTCGAGTGCTAAGAGTTAAAGAATAATCCTGACAACCTGAAAAGTGTCCTGACAACCACCATCGACGACACACGTTTTGAATTCACAGTGTCCATACTTGACTATAGAATCACGTCAAAAACAAACGCAATACAATATACACATCTTGAAAAGAATTCGAATTAGAATCGAAACGTCGATGATGATTATTGGATAATCTGCAAAATTGTTTTTTGATTAAGTAGCTATTGATCGAAACCGTAGCGCCGAGAACATTTAACATTTGTTATTAAAGAATAGTATGAAACAAATGAGAAACCTCTTCAGATTGATGGATGTGTCTAAGCGAATTGGATGTCTCTTATACATTAAAGATCCACAGTCTATTGATAACAAAAGAGTAGAAAGTACTATTTATCTGACTTCAGATATAACACACTGAGCGATGGAAAATTGTATTAAAATACCATTAAATTAAAATCAAATAAATTTATCGCGACTCGTAGTTTGCCCTCGTGTGAAAAAGTGATCGGCTCCATATGGAACGACCCGTACCGCACGTTGGAAATGTCGAATAATTTCGATGGTTACAACGAAATTAAGTAAACATGCTTTCAAACATGACAGAACATACACCGTTATCGGCCGAAACATATTCACGATGAAATTTTACTTGTACGACACGTGCGTACGTTACAGCGTTTTCGGTGCTCGTTAAATATTGTTCCATCGCATCGAGGATTAAAAGACTTATAATAATTGATGTGTGTCACAAAATTATAACACAATGCGTTATTTGACAGATTCATATTGGACCGTAAAATCCGCGTTCCGAAGCGTGTAAATCGAAGTCGTCATTTCGCTGCGAACAGAAACAACGTACAAGAGGGGAAACAATATACAAAGGGCAAAGCAGAAACCAGGCAAAATGGAACGGGGAATAAAAGTTGCAGCCAAATCGTGGAAATGAATTTAACCAGAAATATAGATAAGCGAGTGTGAGACGTCAAGGAAATAAAAAAGACACACACACACAAAGTCGATTCAACGCGGTCTATCAAACAGATTGTAATAAGTTTCGCGGTCCCACAAAAATGTCCTTGTCGATGTAAACGGTGACAGGTTATCGTATCAAAGTCACGCTTTCGTTTTTTCACCGACGTAAAATCGTGCGGACAAAGAACGCATCGAGATAAAACGAAACACATCCATTGTTATAATCTCGCTTTAATTGCATTTTCTACCTCAATGAATAGCCCGGATGCTGCTTTGTTCTCATTTCGTGGTATTACGCGGCCTGTGGATGCACACATTCGTGTCCACGTCGTTAATGCCGCCTGTTTTCATACAAAACACAGTATTTTTCGGTTACTATCCAGACAGGCTTATCATAATTCATTCTGCGGGCTGGTATATTATTACGAAATTGCTACTGGATATGGCTAGAAAGTTGTTGTTGCATCGTGCAACGTAATTGCCTACGATTTTTTAAAGTTCTATAAACTTTATGCATGTTTAGTTAAGGGAAAAGAGACATCGAAAGACCTCGGACACAACCATCAATTTGAAGATATTTTACATTTGTTTCATACTATTCTTTAACCTCTTGCACTACGACTAATTTTAACGTTTCAGTAATTAGAACGTTTTTGTGGTTCGTAATTTCTTAAGAAAATAAGCAAATGTGTATATATTGTATCCCTATATGTTCTCTAAATAGCTGTACATTAATAAAACCAAAATAGAACTATATTTCAATTTAAAGAAACTTATTAACATACATATTTATTTGATTCTGTTCATAATCGTCATCACGTGTTTGTTTCGATAGTGTAGGACAATTGAAAACGCTATTCCATTATTCGAAATATTGTATGCATTTTTAAACAAGATGTTACCTAATCAATTAATAAACGTTAAGTATGAAGTAGTATATCAATTTGTGTCACCACTTCAGTGCCTAACCCTTTATAAATACGTAATTTTTATTTTGTTAAATGTAACCGTGTCCAATCTTTTGAACGTTAATGTAAACTTATTTATGCCTAATAACGATATGCAAGAATACGATCACAGATATTGAAGTTGAAATGGAATAGCATCTCATTTCTTAACCGATTACAACATTTTTTTGCATTGCAGATAGCACGCCATCTTTCCCATAATCGATATTGCTCGAAAAACCACAGAGATAATAATCACGTTGTTATCCAGTAACTGGAAAACTTTCCTGTCGATTTTTGCGCATTTCTTTGGCACTCCGTCTCTTCATCATCTAAAAGATGATTACAACCTCCTCGTAGCTCGGAACGAAGAACTTGTTGTCGAGAGTTGTTCCTCTCACAGTGCAGCTTAAAGGGAATGTCCGTCAGTTAGTGGCTGCGTTTAACGTTCTTTCACGTGGTTTAGCACTCCGTCCATCGTCTTCACTTTTTTCAAAGACTTCTGCTCTCTGAAAGGATTGATAAATTCTTAGACGAGTTTCACTCATTGTCAGCTTACGAGTTAGCACATTGCATGAAACCTTCATAATGATTCAACTATACCTTTTTACAGTGATTATGTTAACACTGTTCCTAACTCTATAAAAAGTAATTAATGAGAAATTTAAGTGAAACAATTATGAGTTTATTATAAAGCGTATCATATTCGTGGTCTGCGTTAATGATAACTAACCAGAAATGTTGATTGATCAGCTGCCCAATTAAAAAAAATTGTGAACGGAGGTAAAATGCAAGATGTAAAAGATTTTTCAAATTTCGTTTTAATGATAATACCGAGAACAGTAATTGGGCACTAATTAAAATATTTTTCTGTAAAATTGATGACGATTTCCTCACAGGAGAATAAACGGGCGAATTTTGAAAGACCACAAATTACACTGTCTGTAATATTTCGTGTTCGTACTTATCTGCTAAATTATAACAAACATCACTGTAAGTATTCGTGACACAATAGCGTCGTCCATCCTCTTCTAAATTTACTATTCAATTATTGAATTCAGTAAAATGTCTTTAATAAAACCTTTAATAAAGTCGTTAATAAAATCCACAGTCTATTGACGATATATAGACAAATGAAAAATAATCGCAATGAAATGGCTTAAAAGGGAAAAATGAAAATAGTACCTTTTTAAATTCTCAATATGCTTCGTTTTTTATTAATTCTGAACTGGTATACTCGGGTCTCGCATGACCCCAATCAATTCTCTATACACCAACTTGCGTTATTGTATGTAAGATAATTGTAAATATCGAGTCCCTTTAATTTCTGTAGAATATTTTGATCGTTTAGTTTCAAACTACATAGTTAAAGGTATCTGAGAAAATGTATATGAAATTTTAGAGAGGCCCCGGTACGATACTTCGTAATCTGAGTCAACATCATACCACTATTAAATAGTTGGCAATTTAGTTTACGAAATGAATTGAAGTCTACGAACTTCTTTTCTTGATGATCAAAATACCGTCTTATTGTTAGGAACTGCATGGTCAATACGACATAAAATCAGTCTAGTCACGCAATATCTCTTCTTCGCGAGTACGAGTTCCAAAAATATGGGACACAAGCGCTGGCATGGGGGAGAAAAATGATTCGAATTCGAAGCATGAATCCATCTCAAATCCTTTTTCATCCGAGGTAGAGTACCTATCTAGTGTTTGGTTCTTCTCTCCCCTCGATGGTCAGTAGAAAGATCAAAAGAATTGTAATAATAATGGAAGTGTTCTTCGAAGTGATCAAAGTGTCAGATTTTTCTAAAGTGTGGTAAAGCATCAAGCTATTTATTAAATATATATATAATTGATTGTGACGTTTATGGTTCTCATTGTTGTCCAATAAAAGTGAAAGTAAAAATGTGCGAAATATGCATGGTGAATCATTTTCAATTGATTTGTTTATTACTAGACAGTGGATCTCACGTATTTATGACAAAATAAATAAATGTATTATAATTTATAATAGTAAAAATATTAAAGTTTAAAAATACTGTTATACTATTTTCAACCTGTTAAACACATTGGGGAAAGAAAATCAATTTCTACTTCACTCCAGTTTGTTATAATTCAGATAGAAAATTTTTATTTTGTATGAAGATCCGTTGTCTATTTATTACACACTAAATTATTGAATAAGTACTAATAATACTGCATTTCATTTAGATCGATAGAATGCAGAGTAGACATATTTCAATGAAATGTATTTCACGTAGAAAATTGCTTTATATCTGAAGTATAAGTATACTTATTTTCATTGCAACAATTTTAAAACAATTTAATTCGGTATCATAAGTAACTTCCCGTAGTACACCTACAGAACCTAATTATTGGCAATAAAACATCATATCACGCCGAATGTCTCACATAACTCGCTCTTTTCTGATGTAACAAACAATTAAAGAATAATATTGCTTGTATCAAAAAGGCAAAATCTTACGATGAACAATAAATTTGAACAAAAACACACCTCTCTCAGATTATTCGAATATTGTCATTTTAAGTAATAAGTAAAGTCATGTGAATGAAAGTTTATTATAAATCGTGATCCACAAAAAAGAAATATGTTAAGTATTTTCGTTTCAATAACAATCAAGCCTTCATACCATTCTCACGCAATTATGTGAACGCAAAATGGACCATGGAAGCCTTCTGTATTTCTTGCAGTATACTACGCGTCGCAGCGCAGCAGTGATTAGTATCCGTCACATTCGCAGCCACAGTACCTTCTCCAGCTGTTGAAGGAACAACGAGTAAACATCTACCACACTCTACTATAAATACTCGAAACACTGTAAAAGTGTATGATATACCTTATAGAAAAAGTACCCAAATAGTTTTTCATCCGGAAATAAGAAAATACATTGCGTTTATCACTCGCATATACAGGGTGCGGCATAAATTAGTCCCCACAATTTTTCAGACCCTTCGAATGGTCGGACAGAAAAGTGTTTCTTACCAAAGTTAATCAATATTTAACCTACAAGAAAATGAAATTTTTTAAATTCGAAAGAAAATCAATTTTTAACAAAAAATCAAGATCGCCTACAATATTATGAAGTTAAAAATAGCCAGTTTCATTTAAAAATATGAAGGCGACCTTGATATTTTTTTTGTTGAAAATCGAATTTTTTTTAAATTTTAGAACATTACCATTTCTTGTTGGTTAAATAATGATTAACTTTGGTACGAAACACTTTTCTGTCCGACCATTCGAAGGGTCTGAAAAATTGTGGGGACTAATTTTTTGCCGCACCCTGTATATAACTAAAAAATTACAAGGTGACACGATGTCTAGACAATTCTAGACATACCCTGTGTATGTCTTGTAGTTTTCTCACAGAGTGTTTGTGTATGTGTGAAGAAACTATATATTCGTATTACCATGATAAAACGTCACTGTTCCATTTAGGAAATGGTAATTTATACGAAGGTAACAGGGTAACTGTACCAATTACTGCGGTATCAGGCTTCGATCGTACTTTGTTTTAATATTGTTTTCAATTTATCATGAAGTAATAATATGTGTAAGCATTTGATGGAAGAATGATGCGTCACTTCTGTGGGATCGCCCATTGTTGATGAAACTTTTTGTGCTGATTGTAGAGACAAAATAATGTGTGTCCAATCGTTTTTGCGAATACTCCATTTTTTACAAAAATTGCTTAGAAAGTCTTATTAGCAGATTTCCCAACGCATAAAGCGATAATTGAAAATAAAGGGAGTGGAAACAATGATTTCATACGGTGAATCCTTTGTTTGAGTAACGGTGCGCGTGGTATTATTTCGCGCTCAATATTAAAATCGTTGAATTCCGAAATAACGAGATACGAGCGTATCGTAAACCCTGCCTCTGGCAACCACCAATATCAACTGTCTGGAAAATAAACGTATTCGTCCGTCCTGACGTATGTTGCAGCCTTTATCTTAATGGTTCCCCGGAGTCCATTCGGAAGGTAAACGTAATCCCCGCGCGTTCGTTCAGTTTCACGAATATCCGGTTTATTCTAATACTTCCCGACTCCCTTCGATTCCCGAGTACTCGAAGAATGCATAAAATATAAACCGTAGCAACATTTCCGCGATACTATTCAGTGGCAGTCAACTATCCACATAGCTGACTGCCAAATGAGAACACGGTTGAATGTCGACCATAAATTTTCGAACGATTCGAACGACGTTGAAACTTGTACGATGCCGTTGAAATATTTATCGATCTGATAAACTTTGCGATTTAAGCCGGAATTTATACTCTTCAAAGTTTGCGACGTTAAAACGTTATCCCCAGAATTAACCACACTATTCCCGGGCTTTTCTGATTTCAACATAACCCGACAAATTATTGTTGCCGTGCATTAATGACGAGGAACGCACTTCGGAACAAGCATCGCCAGCTAGCATACTAATTTCTGAGGTATTAGTAAATAGAGTACCTAAATCCTCATCCCAAGACACACTATCCGTACTTCGTTATTCCCGAAGTAAGTTGTTCCGATTATTACTTACAAGCAAATCCGACCACAAATAAAATATTCCTCAAACAAACGTTGCAACCCCCTTTCACCTCTTTAGGGGTTGAATTTTTAAAAATGCCGAAATAGGTGTTTGATTATTTATACCAAAGAGCATTAAGACCAAGTATCAAGCAAATCCGACCACAAAAAAAATATTCCTCAAACAAACGTTGCAACCCCCTTTCACCTCTTTAGGGGATGAATTTTTAAAAATGCCGAAATAGGTGTTTGATTATTTGTATCAAAGAGCATTAAGACCAAGTATCAAGCAAATCCGACCACAAATAAAATATTCCTCAAACAAACGTTACAACCCCCTTTCACCCCCTTAGGGGTTGAATTTCGAAATATCCTTTCTTATCTCTTTTATAGATCATAAAGGAAACCTCTGTGCAAAATTTTAGCTTTCTAGGGCCAAGGGTTTAGCCTGGGCGTTGATAGGTGAGTGGGTGAGTGAGTCAGCACTGCATTTTTATATATAGAGATAAAGAACAAGAAGAACGCGCGATTAATCTTCAGTTGTTTTTGCTAGAAAAGTGGGTATAAAAACTCTGTCGACCATTTTTACTGTCGACAAGAGTAACGGAGCTTATTCATGATCGAGCATATTGCGCAACAATTATTGTGCAGCATGATGTCCATCCAAATTCATGTTGTATTCATTACCATTCACGGTCAATAATGTTGCGCAATAGGCACTGTTGGCGTAATATGCCCCCATTCTGTATACCATGAGTGTTTGAATGAGAATTAAAATAAAATTTCTCGAATTACTGCTTATGTTATCTGTTAACCTTTATACAATAATCATATTAAAATTACACTGTATGAAACTATATAATTGAGTATTCATTCAAAAAATATATACATTGACTACTGTGCAAAAGATATAAACACCCGGCCATGTTTAATAGAAAAGCGTAAAACATCATATAAGAACACAGTAAGTTTTGAAAAAGGATTCCGCTGTTTAGTTGAATGGCCTGAGAATATGTGATATTGCAAATACAATTTCTACATAAAGATAATGTTCTCGTTATATCTTGTAATTATATCAATATAATTAATATCAATATAATTTCCTTTACAAAAATGTCGCTTCAAATGACCCAAGGAACCTCCCATTTCCAGGAAGTACACGAATTTTGGGACACCCTGTATATCGCCGTCTGAATGTAAGAACTAGGTAACTTCAAATTTTTACATTTTGAGTTATCTACTTCGCATTAAAGAAGATATCAAGTAGAATTTAATGTAAAAACTGGGTAATCTATCAAAGTAATCTACGACTAGTGAATCATAATTTAGTTTAATCTTGTTAACCACTTGCGCTGGCAAAAATATGACTGACGCGTGTACCAGAACGATCCAGTTTCTGCGTAACAATCGCATGACGACGTATATACCACGTCGTGGACGATTCTGTGACAAAAGCATAACGACGTGCGTGGCACGTCTTTCCAGCGCAAGTGGTTAATGTAGAAAATAATCAACTTCTGTTTCTTTTTTGCAAAAAAATGTTTAAAACAAGGAATTGTAAGTTACCTAGTACTTACATCCAGGCGGCGATATAATTAATCATTTTTTCAAAAGACCAGTCAAATTTTGACCGGTTTCGGTAGAAATAGGTATATTTTAATTGCCTATAAATCTAGCGTCAAACCAATCTGGTGCTTCGAAGTGATCGTTAAACTATCCATGAATCTTTTAGGAACCGCGGAGAGCTAGGTTCCAGAATCGTCGCGATCCTCGGTAAAAGCTTGAAAGATTGGCATGTGAGGAAGAAATTTCGATACTGTAATGGAAGATGCAGGAGGTGGCGTGTTACGTGAGTGAAGTCGATGGGCCAGCAACAGCTGCTAGCAATCGTCTGCAGGAATTGGAGTGAGGTGGTCTGCTGTGGCCACCCGAAGCCACTCCCAGGAGTCCCGCAAGAGGTTGAACCGATATGAAATTTGATAACCTCGATCCCCGTCAAGTTAGTCCTGAAGCGTGTCCCCTTTTCTACCCTTCCGACTTGCTTGCTACGTGCTACCCCCTACACTCCTCTCTCCGTTCGCTCCATCTATCTCTTGCGGTTTGTTTCTCCGTTCCGACCGTAAACTTTCCCTATTTCTCTCTTACTCCGTGTCGCTCTCTGTCTCTCTCTGTCTTTTCGTCCAGTGTGAAGCAGACGTTACCATCAAAATCAATTTCGATAAGTAACCTACGGTCAATTCTTAAGAGATGCGCTCGCTGCCCGGACGTGTAGTCACTTTTCAGCTGACCCTTTGTTCCTCCAGATAGAATGAGTTTGCAATTTGCTATCGCGTTTTAGATAGGCTATGGTTGCCGAAGGACGATGGGACGAATTCGTCTTTGATGCCGCAACTGATAGTGATTAATGGAAGCCTGCCGTGTCCCGAGCTGCTGGAGAGATTCAAGTGATATAATCTGACTTTGATTAAATCCGTGGCCGAACGAGATGATGTTAGTCGGGAGTAACATGGAATTTTCTACAGCCGACGAATATTAAAATGAGTGTAGAGTACTGCGAATATTTATAAACTCGTGCACGTTTTTCGGTATTGTTCTCTTAATACTTTGAACGAACCATCGATCTGTGTATTAGGACGAAGCGGAAGAAACATTTTTTCAACGATCGAATTCTGATTGTAAGGAAAAGTTTCATACTTGCCGTAATGAAACGTGTAAAATATTTCAACTAGATCGGATAATTTCTTCTGTGTGCGCTAAAGGATTTAATTTTAACCACCAACCACTCAATTAATTATTATCGGCATTATCGCGGGGTTGCGCTGCCACCTAGCTGCTCCACTCATTAAACACTGGAAATCGCTAAACTTTAAACATTTATTACTTTTGAACCATTGATCGCCCATGATGGAAACTTGAATTTCTCACATCTTCTCGCTCAAGTCTACCGGATAACGTAGGAAAAGACAAAAATTTATAGGAGAAAGGCAAACATTTCTGGTTACACAAGAAGTTTACCCGTACAATGTTATTAGTACTTATCAGATAGTAAGTAAGTTATAGTGTTTAATAAACAAGACAATTGAATATCATCGCATCAAGCGCATTTCACACATTTTTGCTTTCACTTTCATTTAAGGATTGCTATCCCGCGGGATTGATGTGGGATTTATTTCAATCCCGCGGGGTCCTGCGGGACTAAGAATTTAGTTCTTCAATCTAATATATGTATTTTTAATAAAGAAACAAATTTTACTTAATGAGATAATCGTCATTAATCGTATTAGTCAAAATTTATGAACGAAATAGAAATGGAATCTAAATCTACATAAATTTAAATTAAAATAAATCTTCGAACTACAATTGACATATATACATATAAACATGTATAATATATAATATAATAATCTTATATATCTTCGACAAAACATCGAAATAGTTCATCATGCGTGTCGTCATTGCGCGAAATTTTTTTGAACGCGCGGTCCCACAAAATTTGCGGAATTCCGCATCACCTATTTAAAAAATGCGGAACCAATAAATGACACGGGATTCTGCGGGATCCCTCTTTGCGTGATTGCAATCCCTACTTTTATTTGACACGGATGAGAATTATACACGTCACAATCAATTACCTGTATTCAATAAATAGGAGAAACGCAAAAATGTCTGATTATGCAAGAGAAAGAGCAGTCCGAAGATATTCGAGGCACAAACGTTAGGTGTGACACACCCTGTATATACATATGTGGTTCCAGTAGTTACGTTTAGGTGGACTACTCTGTATGCCTTTATACCACGCAGTGCCGTGCAATAAAAGGTGCAGATTCGTTTTTTCTGGCATAAAGTCTCGATCTTAAACTGCCATTGCGTTCAAATTATGAACGTAAATCCCAGTTAGTTACGATCCGTAAAGGCCTTCATAAGTAGAAATGCGCGAATGCAATACGCGTATGCACTTCGCGTATGGAATATGCCACTGCTGCAATTCGTACACGCAATATACCGTTATCATTTGTATTTGTATCGGTCACGTGTGACGATCGTTCGTTCCTATATATCAATATACGGCTGTTACGTATACCGAGGCGCACGCATAAGTGTATGGTATACAAAAACAAATGAGGTACGTGTACCTCATACGCGTATCGGGATCGCAACGCATTGCGCTCACACATTGCAAACGCGTATCCCTGTGTGAAAAGGCTTTAATGGACGAGAGGATCATTTACCCGCAATATAAAATGCCGTAACGCGATAAGAACTGGAAATGTAACTTGTATTACCGTGCGATTCAATCACGCGACAAAGCTTTATGCCCCATAGTTGACCACACGAATACATAATTAAGCGAAACTATTTATCTATCAATCGTGTAGCATGTCTGAATGGATTTCCGTCGTCATAATCATTAGTAGACAGCGGATTTTATGCATTTATAACAACAACGAGTAGGTGCAATTTGAAACAGTAAAAATTCGTTAGATGAATTTTAAAATACTGTTGTATTCTCTTTAACCTATTGACCTATTAACGTTTAATTGGCACAGATCTACGAAACGTGTTTTTGAATGTTCAACATAGGCCCACATAAAAAAGTTGTGAAATGCAACTTTTAGTATTTTTTCTACAATTCCAATCAATTGAAATTTTTGCCAAAAACATTTTTCACATCCTGTAGCAAACTAATTGCTCTAGCTTTCGAAGAATGTTCAAATTGTGTGTGTGTGTATAGTGCAATGTTACAAAAGTTATCGTCTTTTTAAGAGTGTCAGAATATAGTGGGAGTCACTGTATATTATTGTAAAAATCGTAGAAAATGTAAAGAAAAATCCTGTTATTCTATATTACCACACACATTAGCCACTTTTGATGGTCAGTAGGATTAGTGTTAACATACAAGATTAGACGATAACATTGTTCATTTTGAACATTTCTGTTACTTGCAATAAGATGGAAGAATGATGTTTGCATTCGTTGTTTTCCATTATTACTTCTATTTAAAACATTTCTATTGCATTTCAAACACCTGTAACATTACTTAGTCATTGTTTCTAAGTACAATGCACCAGGCAAGGTTCGTGTATCGATATCGTGGTAGCATGTATCAAGTTGCACTGAAATCACAGGTTCCACCGACGTTGTTTTGTCTGACAACAGCATTAACCGACAGTAAC
>CM052334.1:18037352-18131712 GCA_028455595.1 Lasioglossum vierecki | reverse complement strand
CAAACTGTTCATCCGAAACGTGAACAGAGTACACTTTAACCGTGCATCACCATCTGTCACGCTGCAACATCGATGTGGTATTCGCACCTCTGTCCTGGCCAAACTATGGATAGTCTATCCAACGAGACGAGTCAGTGATACACCAGGTTGCATCCTTTGCTAACTATCTGAGAAGGTTAACTTGAACTTCGTCGCAGTCAAGTGGCTACGTTAACGTTTACTGTCTCGTCTCGTTTGTACGGTTGCAGTGTTACCGACACGTTGCACAGTGAGGTACTTTGATAGGAACTTGGGACAAAAATAAAACATTCGTATAGCGTAACAGTAATTAAAATCTTTTTTGTTCGGAATTATTTTAAATACACTAATCGAAGATTTGGAATAATTTTTAGAATTTTTCACTTTTTTACATTACATAAGTTTGAAAGGAACAATAAAAGGCATGTTTTATGTATAATGTAAAAATGAAATATGAACAAATATTACATACATTACGTGTAGAAAACAGATAAATAAATATCGATAAAAAACAAGTATTCATAGCCGAGTAGAAGAGTACTATTCGCCGAGTAGTATCTTAATAAGTACCGAAACTCACGACGACGATCGGAATCGTTGATGACGAAAATTGATACCGTTTCGGTTTTCTTAAATCTCTAATAATTCCTTAAATCATAACTAAATAGCACAGTTTATGAATTTATGACAAAAATGTGTAGGTGTAATTTGAAGAAGTAAATATATTAGGAAAATTTCGGAATACTATCACATATATATAATCTTCAACCTATTAAATATATTAAGAAAGGAAATAAACTGTTCCACTCCAGCTGGTGCTACTGAGGTAGAAAAATTTTATTTTGGATAAAGATCCGCTCTCTAATCATAACTACAACATAACTAAACAGTCATTGAAAAGTCTGTTAATAGAATTTAGATAGTGTTAAGTAGTTGTTCAGCCTGAAATTGTGAAACCCCAACCGAACTTCGTTATGTATACATATATCTTTTCATTTGAATTTCGATGCAAATATACAGGGTGTCCCGAAATTCCCTCAGCATCCGAAAATGGGAGGATGCTGAGATCATTTCAAGCAAGATTTTCCTTTACGAAAATGTCATCTGAGGCTTCGTTAAGGAGTTATGAACGAAAAACACGGACCAATCCAGAGCGCGACCGACATGTGTTGGTGTTCAATGACGCTCGGCCGTCGGTGTGCCACGACCAACACATGTAAGTCGCGCTCTGGATTGGTCCGTGTTTTTCGTTAATAACTCCTTGATGAAGCCTCAGATGACATTTTCGCAAAAGAAAATCTTGCTCGAAATGATCTCAGCATCCTCCCATTTCCGGATGCTGAGGGAATTTCGGGACACCCTGTACAAGACCAAGGCAATGATCACTCATTCGTGAATTCTCCCGTTCTCCTCGCACAGCTGGATACCTTTGGTACACATGTTTGCACAAGCACGTTTAGTATAATTAAAGAAAACAGAATTTTGAATCTTATTTGGACGCTCTTGCAAATTTTACGCTTGTAGGAACATTTACCGAATTTCGCATTGACTTTATAATAATCCCACTTGAAATTACGATTTTAGTTTCATCCAGTATTATTTCCGAAAGTTCTTGGACCGTTATTTTACTAAAAATGCAGTTCATTTTTTATCTAAGGATATTGTAACGTTGTTTTACTCAACTGAGGAACGGTGCCGATGCCGCTGTCTTCTTTTTCCCGCAACTTGCATTCGACATTGATCGAAATATTGTTCCGTATCTCGCGCAAGTATCATTTTGACAACAACTTCTTATACGCGTAGAACTGCCGGCGCGATGCAAACGATCATCGTTTTTTGTGTTATTGTTATGCGGCCCACTATATCACTACCACCATCTTCACCACCGTCACCGTGTTTTATATTCCGATGAATCTCGCGTTTAACGATTCAACCGTTTTCAAGCTGCCAGGAGAACACACGGTATTTTGACGACTTTTATTTTATTACACACACCGGTGCACGATCACGGAACGTGTGCACAAAACGTAGTCAATCGCATTGTGCGTTACGAGCGAGTTTTCAAATCCGAATTTCTTATACACACTGGATCCAAAAATTATTTCTGGATCTAGAAAATACGAAGAAACTGTTATAGTTCTTTAACAAATGTAATAGTTTATTGTCTATGGTTGTTGCTAAGATATCCAAGGCCAGGCATGTTACAACAACACGTAATTCTGATTTAATAAAGTTCATCAATTTGATAAAGTTTTCCCTTCATTTGATGTCTTCATATTTAATTCTCCTTGCGCATAGAACATCACGATTGTGATATGTATATTAGTGATTATTAGACTGCGGATCTTTATGCAACATAAAAATGTTCTGCATTGATTGTGAGCAGCAGGAGTAAAATAAATATTAATTTCATCCCTTAATGACTTTGTTCTGTTCATTATACTATGTGCTTAAGTAGAAAAGGTCATTTCAGTAATTTATTATGAAAGCGTTTTTATAATATCACCGTGGTAGGTTCATTGTTAAATATCTCAATTTAAGTATAAATGGACTTAGGTCACTTTCAAAATATACGGCTCAAATCTATTACATGAAATCACATTCCATCTTTACATATTACTATTACATGAAAAGGAAATGGTTGTTCAAAATGTAAAATAAATATTAATTTCATCCCTTAATGACTTTGTTCTGTTCATTATACTATGTGCTTAAGTAAAAAAGGTCATTTCAGTAATTTATTATGAAAGCGTTTTTATAATATCACCGTGGTAGGTTCATTGTTAAATATCTCAATTTAAGTATAAATGGACTTAGGTCACTTTCAAAATATACGGCTCAAATCTATTACATGAAATCACATTCCATCTTTACATATTACTTTTACATGAAAAGGAAATGGTTGTTCAAAATGTCGAGATCAATAGCATGTTTAAGTTTCATCAAAATCGGAAAGCGATGCCTCTTTGCAAATAATTACTGAAAATAATTTCACCCTGCGGAGGTGTGGTACGTGCTGGGCAAGATAAACAAAGGTACGCGTGCCTACTTAAAAAGCTAGTAATCTTGAGTGATCTGTTGAAGGGGACAATTGATCCCCATTGTCACGATGAAAACGTTCCACGTGCCGCGAGGAGGAAACGGTTGTAAAACGTAACAGATCTGGTCTTTGGAATTAATGAACGTCGAGGATACGTCACGCAATGAGGATCAAGTTTTCGCACGACTGATCCGCGGATCATAACGTTCGCGAATGACAACGTTCTTCTCTTTACTTTACGAACAGCTGGTAGATAATGTTCTTTCGCCGTTAAAAGCATTTTCATTAAATTCTTTCGGTGGTAAAATTGCGATAGGCAGATCATACAGTTGTAAAGTGGAGCTAGGGAAGAAAGGAGAGCCGAGCGTATGGAAGAACTTTCCCAAGTAAGTACTTGAAGCACTTGCCGCTTCGAGATTCGTCGATCTCTCCTCGACTAGGTAAATCTGTCCGCTAAAGAATCTTTCATCTTCTCGCTCATTTTCCGCGCGCTGCTCGCGAAGTTTAATCAAGATTTAGTTCGAGCAACCAGACTCCGTGGAAAAGGGAGTATGATTTTAATGCTGTTGAGATCCTGTCACAGCATCTTAACGGGAACTACCATTATTACCGGTGCTATGGACAACGAAGAAGTTCCGAGGAAATCGTAGAATGTCCAGTAAGGCTACAGAAGTTTTCGTTACGGGTAAAACGCTCGGCGAATCTATTAAAACGAGCCGTAGCTGTTTTTCCACGATTATTTTCACGGTGGATTTCACTGCCTTTGTTGCTCGAACCATTGTTCTGAAGGCTAGACATCGCGAAAGAACTTAAACTGAAAGATCAAGGAGACTAAATAAAAATTTACTCTATCCTGTAAACGGAGAACACAGAGAAATTCATTTCTTTCCCATCATAATTATTAATTACTTCGATGTAACCAATGATTTGTCATATGTTTGCAAAAAATGATTTTACTTAGCTTGTATGATGTTTTTTATCTATATTAATGTTATAACATAAATTCTAAGTTTAAGAATACAATCGCGACTCTTTTCAAGAGATTAAAGATTTTCAAGTTTGTAAATTATTTTTCTTGGTACCAACAGGTTCGATATTACATAACACACCTACAAATATGTAAAGAAACGTCGAAAAAATTTTTTTTTTAACTACGATGCTGTAAACTTTGAAAAAAAGTAGTGGCTCTAACAATGTCTTGTTACTGACTGTTTATAAAACTCGTGTCTCCAAAATTTCGATTCGAAATATGCATTTTTTCGAATTTTTGGTCACAGTCAATTTGCATTGGGGACACTTTTCAGCATCTTATCCGGATATACCCATTATTTTAAATATATAATTTCTTTCTCTCTCTCTCTCTCTCTCTCTCTCGTATATAATTGATTAGAAACAATTTTTTTAATAGAAAATATATGCTAAATATCGTTTATAACGTCCCTCGTGCCTCAAACAGTAAGCATATGTCCACTTGTTGCTACGTTCTTCTTCGAGTTAATATCCAACGAATTCAACTCGTATGTTATTAGTTCTCGTACTTTCACATTGTAATAAAAGTTCAGTATTTCGCATCAGTACACAACAATGTAATCGTGCGTTTGATTACAGAAAGTTCGCTGGAATGTGTCCCATATCGAAAGCTTTTGCTTTTAAACTTCCTTTCAGTTTTTCAATTCAATTATTTTCCAGTTCCACACATTAGCGAACATGTTCCCCGACTTGTTTCGCAGGATTTTTATTTATTTTCTATAAATCGGAACGGAACAGATTCAGCCAATAACGGGAATTCCAATACACGCTTCACGGTAGATGGAATTTCCCTGATCATAAGTCAACTACAATACATTTAATCTCATACGATCGTACGCTGAATGCACCATTATTCCTTTGGCGACATGAAGCATAAGATATAGATCGATATTCGCATGAATAGAAAATACTTGACACACGTTCTTTGCCGCATCCATTCAATGCTAGAAACTCGTCTTCCCTTTCGCGAATATAGCTCTTCAGATCAACGTATTTATTGATTAACGTTGCATTATTTTATGGTTATAATATGAGAATTTGTTTAAAAAATGTCCATGTGCAGTAGATTTCAATGTTGATTTTTAACGGAAAAAATGATTATTCTCTTCTGTCGTCTGTTTCTGGAATTGAGTTTAATGCACGATAAGCAGACCATGATACGCATAAATATGGAACGCTACGTCATCGCTGATTCGTGCGGGTTTACAGCGCTTTGCGTTGTAATTTAATAAATTCGATACCGGGATAAATTGCAGGTACAATTTCGAGTTCGGCATTAACCATAATACTCCAATCACATTTCCGAAGTATTTGCATCTACGTGAGTCAGATCTAGCAGTATATTTCTCAAAGGAAAATAGGTGGAAAAGAGGTTTCCTTTTGTTTCTAATAAATTAATAGTAAGTAGGTATACTGAAATCTATATTCAGGAAATCATGTGAAAAATTATATGTAAATTACTATTGTGTAAGTTAGCATTGTGTAACATTTGCTTATCATTAATATACTCTTACGATACTTTTACAAATTTTTAGAACTAATTAAAACGTAAATAAAATACAAATTAATTACTTTTATAAATGTTTTATTCCTTAAAACAAGGAATAAAGTCAGCATACACGTTTCAACAAGTTTTCATTTTCTTATGTTTTAATTCGACACATTTCGTGTTCGTTGAATTTAATTTAGAAAATTAATGTTCATGGAGTGTTCCTAAACACTGTTGTTAATTCTACATGTTTCACTAACATGAAATAAACGTACTTCGTCAAATTGAGAATTATTAATATGCCAAAATTCTGGTTATAATATACGAGATGGATACATTAAATTTTAGCTAATTTAGTATTCATTTATTTACGATAGCTTTGTTTTATTTACGATGTCATTAGCAGGAAAATTAATTTTGATGTAACTCCGAATATTTTTCACACAACTTGCATAAACGGCTGTAACATTAATTAATAATAAAAGCATGTTGAGATCAATCATTTTGAGTACCTATTATGAATGCAAGCAAATTAGGTGTCCGAATGTAATACAGGGTGTCGCAAATTCCTTCAACATCCGGAAATGGGAGGTTCCTGAGATCATTTAAAGCAACATTTTCCTTTTCAAAAATGGCGTTCGCGGCTTTGTTAAGAAGTTATTAAAGAAAAACACGGACCAATCACAGCGCAACCCAGACGCGTGTTAACACAGTAGCACAATTGACAGTTGGCGCGGCGCACAGTGCGACATGCAATGGACAAAAATCAAAATAATCATGGTTCCATTCTAATATAATTATCCTACAAAATCATCAGTCAGTAAGTAAGGAATGTATATGTAAAAAGTAGTATCCAAGAAATTCAATAGGGGATCAGTAACAGCCATGAGTTTATTGTAGTGTAAATACTAAAACGTTAGATTACTCGTGCCATAATTGCTCTTTTAGGTTCGTTTTTGTTTTAAACTGTTTCTTACAACTTAGATATGGAGAATTTGACCAGAGGCATGCATAATTTTAACTGGCAATTTAGGAATTGCGTTTTTTTCTTAAAATGCAATTTACAAAAAAATGGTTTAAAACATCCTATAATTTTGGCTGCTCTGTATCAACAAGATGTTGTAGTATATTGCTATATAATTTTTTTCTGCGATAAATTGCAAGACTCGATGTTATTTAATTTTTGTTAGAGAAATGCATTCGTAATCGCAATTTGGTTAAAGTAAATTATTATGCATTGTAGTAGATATAATTAAATTTAACCATATAATTAAAAAATATTTACGACAAAAGTTGTACAGTATACAGTTGACAACAAATTGCAATAACAACTAATCATAAAAAACTCTTTACTAAAAAAAATTGGAGTAAACTTTTTTACTAATGGAACCTTATTTTTTGGTGCATTAATCGATGCATTTTTGTATTCCCATTAAAAAATTATTAACGTACATAGGTCAAAAATTGAGTCTCGAATGTCACGCGTCTAGGTCGCGCTCAGATTGGTTCGTGTTTTTTTGTTAATAACTCTTTAACAAAGGCGCAGACGCCATTTTTGCAAAGGAAAATGTTGCTTCAAATGATCACAGGAACCTCCCATTTCCGGATGTTGAAGGAATTTTAAAAAACCCTGTATACATGTGTACTCACATATCAGGGTACATATAAAGTAAACTGTTATACGAATTGTTATGAATGGCACATCAAATGTAAATAATGTCGAGAATACTATTTTTTACATAACATTTTAATAAACGACGACCGTCGACAAAAACCTTCTCATTACACAAGATAATGACTCCAACAAAATATTAATTAAACAATCACGAACTCAGAGGTGATTCCTCTTTTATGAACATTTACTAAAATATATTCTCCGGAATCATCAACTTTAACATATCCGTTAATTACTGAATTTTCAACTGTTATAAGTAGACAGCGGATTCTATGAATTTATGACAAAAAAGACAGTAAAAATGTTAGAAAACTTTCGAAACACTATTATATTATTTTCAATCTATGGAACATACTGACCCTCAGCTCTCGAACTTGGTTGTAACTTATATTTGTTTCTAACTAAAAAATACAACTTAAATAAATAAAGGTAGAACCAAATACATACAAAAAGCACGTTTCATTTACATTTTCGTTTATCCGATGTTGGGTCACACTTGTCAAAGGAGTGCAAAGGGTTAGGAAATAATATAAATTTTTATGTCACTCCAGTTTGTTTCAATTCAAGTAGAAAATGTATATTTTGCATAAAGATCCGCTGTTTAGTTAGAAGAGAGTTAGCGGAAGTTTCGGTAAACGTATCGAGCAAATCGTATTAAATACGTGTTCCCGTTGAGTTAATTTCCGACGAAATGAAAATCCGAAGGCATTATGTGAATTTCACTGGGAGAGAGGAGGAGGGGTAGGGGGACGGTTCATCGAACGTAAAATACTCTTGACGGAACTCATTTTCCGGGGAAGCCCGGCAAACAGCAGTTCCTCGCGAGAACAGAGCCTCGCTTGCTTCAGGTCTGAGTGATTACATTGTAAAATCGGAAGCGGAGTTTTTCCGGACCGATCAGGAAGTTCCTGCTGCCGGTACTGCTCTATCTCGCCGCATAAATTTCTATTTCCCGCTGGAAGTTCCAGTTTATTCCGCATGATGGAGAAGGCGTCAATGGCACTTCGACGTTACGATAGACGATGAGAGCAATAAGACCACCGGCTCTCGACGATTGCTTCATTTCCGTAAAGAGGCAGCCTATCTGCGCTTCCGTTTCCATCGGAGCCCGTCGAGTCTGTTGTACATCGATCCTACCGGGCTGCAACACACTCTTTCACCCTAAGCTAAAATCGTTTTTCCAGGATCTGACAGTTCCCCTCCCGCGTCGGAACCCCCACTGCCAGGACTGCACTCGGTTCGGTTTCGTTTTCACAGCTCGGTGTACATAGTTCCCTTTCACACCGGGCTGAACAGATGACGAATTGCCAAATCTTTCGCGAAACAGATGCAGCTGTGACGTATAGTTTAATAAAGAGATGAGTCACACAGCGAGAACTGCCTCTTTTCTATTTCTCACTGCGATATCCTGAAGCTGGGAGATATATACAGTAATGTTCGACTGTAAGTCATTTTTCTGTTCTGTGTCATGGCGTTTTGTCTTTTGTTAAGGGGGAGGAGGAATGCATTTACACATATCGGAGCTAACGATGGTGGTCGGCCGGTTAGAAGAATCCAACCACAACCCACTAAACCTCCTCCTCCAAGACCATCCTGGGCCCTTTCTTCCATCATCCAGGGGTCTGCTCTTCGCATTCCTTCCGGTTCTGCTCGGCTTCAGGCTCTCCACACACCTGTTCTTGTCTTATTCTGTGTAAAATTACTTTAGTTTTCATTGTTTTTTTAACTTTAATCAACATGTTCGTGGTATTTTTTAATAAAAATGATACTAAATATGATATAATTCAAATTACATTTACTTGTGTAATGAACGATGAATGTTTCGGACGCAAGGAAGAACAGCGTATGAGAAATGCTGTCCTTTGCGTCGAAAACTTTCATCGTTCGTTACTAAACTGTGAATCTTTACGCATTTATAGCAAAATTGAGAAGATGTAATTCAAAGTTGTTAAAAAATTTTTAAATTGAAGATGTCAATATACGGTTTTGCCTTTTTTGAAATCATTAAGGGAAGACATAACATTCGATTTAGTTATTTTAAAATTACGAAAATATATAATATTCTCGTAGAGCTAGACAGTTTATTATTTCATATTTGATAAGAAGCAAAAGAATCCATGATTTTATTAATATACAATACCGTATGTATGAAAAGATATTTTTGGAAATATTCCGTCTTGTGTACAAAATAAGTTATCATAACAATTGTACATTTTGTGAATAAGTTAGAACATTTAATACCGCACCAATATCGATATGCCTGTCTAGAATAATCGTTTACGAAAGTATTCAATTTAGCAAAAATATTTGGAAAGACAAATATATCAAATAATACATGCAACAATTCTATCCGTCTGTTACAGATATCAGCTTTTTAATCGTGACGCATCGCTATGGAAATGTTCAAGTGTGATACAAGATACTGTTTGTATAATATGTTGGACGTTTCGTTAGCACATACATCAATATTATATTTTCTCGATCATTCAGTATTATAAATATTTTTGTTGCTACAGTGGAACATAACACTCGTGAAAATATTATTCATTTAATAAAGAATAATTCAATCTAGCACACATGTATTTATACTGTTTTCAGTATCTCACTGTGAAGAATTAAGTCTAGGGAAAAGTATTCTTGTTTTTAGTATTTCATACTTCTTTTAATAAAAATATTTATTAAATGATCTCTTATAGAAGCATCATTATAATTCCATTAATTGTGAAATCAAAAAGTTTAAAACCGGTCGGACATTTCATATGCAGCAAACTAACACAAGTTCGAACTCCCTGACTTAGATGAAGGCTTTGCTGTATATGCGCAACATAATTGTGCGCGTGCTATTTAACCGGAAGAAAATATAAATTTTAGTGTAATATGAGTGACTTAACACAGCAGTGTACGTTTGAATAAGTGATTGGGTCGGATTATACATAGATGGCACGAAGTGGTATCGAGATTCGTTTGAAATATAAGATAATGATGAAAATGAAGTGGCCCAACAATAGCCGAGAATTCCAAGATCCTGCGAGCGATCTCTGGTAAACAGGCCAGTCGTGCTCGTTAAATTTAAGACCCTGTTTGTCACCGCGCACTGCTCGCAGTTTCCATACAATGCACCGGTCTCTGAACAAGATAATTGTTATATACAAAACACCTTTGAATGCGACGCATACATCAGGCTGAGAGAGAGAGAGAGAGAGAGAGAGAGAATCGCTGAAACTTCCCGACTAGTCCGTAGTCCGATTCATAGGTACCCAAAGTATTCTTCCAGAGTACTGCAAACGACTTAATGGACAAAGCTGGCGCCAACTTTTTCCTCCGAGCTGCAGCCCTGTTATTTTTATTCCCGTGACATGATTTGACTATTAATTCGCCTCTCAGAGTCCCACAGCGCGAGAAAAAACAACGAGCCGATGCAGCTAATACAATCAACCCTTTCTCATTGTTCCCGCGTAATCTCGGTTTTCGGACAAATATTCGTTCGTATCAAAAAACCAGGAAATTACCTAAGTACAATGCGAATTTTATACATCTGTGGCGAGCATAGGTAGATTAAATACAAAAAACAGTATGGAATCTAAAATACTATTCGATTATTTTCAACTCATTCAAATCGTTCAAAAAGACCTCTGTTTTGTAATTAATGCAAACTATTTTTATTTTACACAAAAGTCCACGATATAGTAATAGAGTAGATCAAATACAAAATAGTAAAAACGTTTTAAGTATCTACAAATACTATTCGATTATTTTCAACTCATTCAAATCGTTCAAAGAGACCTCTGTTTTGTAATTAATGCAAAGTATTTTTATTTTACACAAAAGTCCACGATATAGTAATAGAGTAGATCAAATACAAAATAGTAAAAACGTTTTAAGTATCTACAAATACTATTCGATTATTTTCAACTCATTCAAATCGTTCAAAGAGACCTCTCTTTTGTAATTAATGCAAACTATTTATGATGACAATACTCGTATAGTGAAGATCAAAATTGAACCATGCATCTTGTGATTGATTATTTCACATGATGTGACATTTCGTGCTACCAGGTGCACAAACAATAATTACAACACAGTTTAGATATTTCTAAATTAAAATCTTAGAACATTTACATACCAAGTCAAAAACAAAAAAAAAACATTATAGAAACATTATAGATTACAATAAATATATTACGGTATCGATTTAGCATAGCGGAATACACATTTTCTGCAGGAATACGAAACAAAGAATATTTTTATTCAAACTGTTCAGAATTAATCCCACCATTGCATTTAGGTGACCCGTTTCTTGCGGATCACCCGGTATGCATATGTTTAATTTTCATAGAAGTTTCACGTATTTCATTAATTTTTGCATTTACGATCATTAAGTATTCTATTCCACAATGCTATCTTCCAACGTACGACGTTGTAAAATGTATAGAACCGTGCAAAAATTATGGTCTTATGACGGCAACAAAATGGCATAAATTATGGAACGTCTTGCGGTGCTTGCATATTAATCGACTACGGTTTTATTTTACAATATGGCGGTAAGCTGCAGTATAAAGTGCGGGTAGTGAAGAACTATTTATGGCATATAATTCACTAGTTACGGCTTGTCCACTACGAAAACTTCGCTTGAATATTAGCAGGCATATTTGGAATAATTCAAGACGAAGAAGGAAACGAACGAATGCTGGAAACGGAGACGAGTTATCTGAAGTATTCCAAACAGGATGGTTGAGAATACCAAAAGAAATTATCAGAAATTTATTCGATGGTATGCTCAAAAGAATTTCTGTCATTGTTGCAGCAAGAGAGCTAAATGTTTTAAATTAATCAAATAATCTCCCGTCCAAGTTGGCTCGCCCAGTTTCCAGGATTGCAAGGGTGCTGGCTACGTCTTATGATTTCTCGATAATGCAAAGATGGCATTTTTCACTAGCCAAAAGCGCTATATAAAAGATCAATCTACTTTACGAGGCGTAATTTGCATTATTCGGAAGCATACTGCTGGGCATATAGCTATTTTCATAAAGCTGCGACAGCTACATGCTGCAGAATAATGCAAATTTTATTTTTGGGACACTCTATATGTATAAATGTAAATACGTTCATTCAAAGTGTAACTAGTTAAGTACGCAGACAAATTTTGCATTTCTTCTTTATTTTACATATATAACAGAATCATCTTCTCAGTCGTTTCGTTGCACCTTGCATTAAATTCAATGAGCATCTATGAATATTGCAACAACTTCTTATCAATTTATCGGTGCTTGTTCAGCATTCAAAATTTATTACAACGTAATGAATATTAATATGTTTTTATTCCTGGCTGTATCAGCTACAAACACGATTAATAAGTTAGTCGAATTTATTTAAGAAACTGTCTCTCTCTCTCTCTCTCTCTCTCTCTCTCTCTCTCTGTCTCTCTTGATATAAATGGTTGAGAAACGTGAAGTACGATGAAACGTGCCTTATCAGAAATAATAGGAAAACAAACGGGATAATGAAACAGAAATTATCTAAACGATGTATTGAAAAGTTTGTTGTCGATGTAATTGATTACGACATGGGTTTAAATTAGGTGAAAATGGGATACGGGAACGTACAAGGTGTATTCTCGTGGGACCTGATCAGCGATTAAAGTTTCTGTGAAGAATCAGTAATTCTTACTGAAAGTCCGGTAGTTAGAGCCATAAACTTTAGGGTACCAGCATGTAGTGACCGATACCGATACACTAAGCGATAAGTTTACAAGGAATGTCCAGCAAACTGTGTAGCTTAATCCATTCCACCTTAGTTAGTTTATTATTATATGTGATTATTGTTATTTTTTTTAAAGTTGAAGTACTTAACGGGTATTAATGTTTCTATTTTTGTAATCATATTTATATTATATGCATAGTGAGTGATCAAATTATTAAAGTTACGGTTATTTAAATAATAATAAATTGATTCAATGGATTGATGAAGTTTTTCGGAGAATTACGGTAATAAATGTTAACTACGGTTTAGCAAGTATGAGAATGTAATGTGATTTAATTGACCATGGAGCAGTACTAAATTTTAATGATGTTTGAGGTGTCCTTTAATTAATTCAGATCTGAGAGCATCTGAGTCTAATTGTAAGTCGAAATTAGCTGAACAGAGAGATTGTTTCAAATACCAATTAAATCAATCGAATTTTAACGGTTAATTGTCAGTGGAGTCTGAAAGAAAAATCCTGATGTTACCGCCGTTGTGTTCACTGTACCGAAAAGCTACTATTTTATTTAATTACAGGAAAATTGCCTTGAAGATTTATATTTGTAAAATAAAAGAGAATTCGAAATGCTTTGTGGAAGCAATGAGGTCAACAGTTATTTATTAAATAATTTATTATTCGTTATACAACTTGCGTTCACTTCCGAATGTTTTATTTAAAAATGGAGTAGTACGTGCCATTGTTTCGTTTATGTATAGAGACATTTTTAATAAATGTTAGCATACTAAATTCTTGCATACAATAATTATTATTACTACACATTTGCTATGAACAAGAACAACAAGCATTGCTGCAAGAATTTGTTATTGTTATTTACTGAAACCTTTGTTTAACTCCTGTCCTCACAATCGCAAGAAAATCAGAAAACTTTGTGTTTGCTTAAAAATTCGCAGTTTGGAAATAATTAACTGAAAAGTTGGAGATCTACTAAGTTATACTTTCTCTAACAAAGATGTTAATACTGTTATGATAATGGATTTTATCAAGTTCGGTGTTTGAAATAGACGTTACAAGATTTTAACGCTAACCAAGAAAGTTTCTTCGCAAACATTTTTCGCTCTGTTAATGGCACTAATAGTAGGCGCGGTAATAACATCGTTTAAACTAGATTTTACACAGTGAAGTTACTTATTCTTGACAAATGTAAAATTGTATTTTTAGGGTGCCTTAAGACGTGGCCATGTAAAACTATACATGGTATGTTGTTCACTATATTATCATGTATGTATTGGGTTGGAACGAAAGTTCATAGTGTTTGTAAATTAAAATTGAAAGCTAAAATTCAGATATTCATTCATAGATTTATTCAATAACACATTTTCCACTCTGTTCTATTACTTCTAGCCATTTCCGAGGTAACTTCTCGTGTTATTGAATAACCATATGAATAAATACGTAATTATTATTTTGGATTCTTAATTTGCAAACATTACGAACTTTCTTTTACAACCCAACATATGCAACAAAAATTGTTGTTTAGAATTAGAGTAGATCAGTGTTATGTATAAATACATAATTTTTTATTTGTTTATGATCTCGTATAGAAAACATAGGGAAGCTTCAGAGAGTTATCTTGAAGAAAAGATGCATAATGCTTTAAATAATTTAGAGCAGAAGGATGTGAGTAATACTTGTTGTAAAATAAATTGTTCAGCATGTCGATCTGATGCCTTCCGATAGCTAGCTGTTATGGAAGCGAAGGGCTGTTCCAATGATACAGCACAAATTAGAAGGGGAAACGTCTATTGCCACAGTAAACAGGGGTAGGGTAAAGTGTATAAATATTATCGTCGCTGTAAATAATAATGAACATTAGCTAAGTCTTTCGAAACGTTTGCCTTGAAAATAAAACAATACACATATATATGTACATAAATAATAATAATCATAATAATATATATATATGTATACATCGAAAGGCAGATGTATTTATGTAAGTGGAAAATATGCAATGGCACAGTTTTCCATGGGCTTCCATTTTTTGGCAACATCGATAAAACGTTTAATGCGATTACGTGTTTGTTTACTTTATTCATCACAGGTATTCCTTGTGTTAATGTATGTACGTTAAAATAAATTCGTTTTGGAAATATAGAGGGTGTCTCAAATATGTCGGAAAACCTTGAAAGGGGTGGTTCCTAAAGTCATTTGAAGTAATTTTTCCTAAGCGTTTCCGCTACAGCTCTGTTGAGGTGGTAGACTCGTGTCTAGGATTGTAAGAATGCGGGATTCGCGTTCTCATTTCTCGATCATACAAAAATGTGGTTTTTCAGTAGTCAATAGTACTAGATAAATTTTCGCTAAGGAAAAAGCGACTTCAAATGATCTTTAGAACCACTATTTGAAAGGTTTTTCGGCAGTTTTAGAACACCTGTATACACATACTTAACACTTAAGCAATCAAATCGCTACGGAAACCAGTCTTCAAATATAGTATCAATAACCATATCATTGAAATTAAAACTAAGCACTCTATGATTAATTAAATAACAAAGGCCAGAACTTTATTAAATTTATCTGGATACCAGGACATGTAGGAATTATCGGTAATGAGGAAGTCGATTCACTTGCGAAAGAAGCGACCAAAGAAAGTCCTTCGCCAGAGCAAGGCTTCAATCACTGACCTAACCAGAGATCTCAAAATTCGAGCGAGATTGTCCACTGACACCCTAATCAAAAAGGGAGGTCTAGTCAAAGGTGTGAACTACGTCAGACTTTATCACAAGGACAAAGGCAATCCATGGTACACTGGTCTTGTGCTCTTCAGAGATTTTCTAGTTTTTGTTAATAGATGTCGAGCCAATCACTATAATTTAAATGGTTCATTGGCAAGGGTTAACTTTATAGCTAACAGTGCTTGCCAATGCGGAGCAGAATTCCAAGACCTAAATCATGTTATATGGCAATGCCCAGACTGTAAAAGCGAACGTAATACATTAGAAACAAAGCTCCTCAAAGACAAGTACTGTTTCCTCTTTGTATTACTTCCTTCTTATGTAAACCTGATATAAAAGGTCTTAAAATAATTTATAATTTCCTTAAACAATGCTCCATTAGAATTTAGAAACAATGTAAACCTGTTTAATGTAACTCAAATGTAATAATACTGTATTTGCTATATAAACCACTTGATTTAAAGCAATAAAATAAATAATCACATACTTAAGTATTACACTTTCATATACTCATGAATACCTGCGTTACATTCTAAAGCTAAACTGATTTCAAATTTAGCTCTTGTACCTACTTGTGATTAACTTTATGCTTGAATGCGGGCATACAATTACACGACGATATGCGTAAATCGCATAATTACTTAGGTGAAATTGATATCGTTGGATTAGTTTAAGCTTAATTCAATATTGATATTATTGACAACCGATGCTTGTCCTCAAAGGAAAACAAATGCTAATAATTATAGTCCTGCTGTTGAACACTACCAATTCATATTAATTTTCATTTGTCTAATACGTTTATTTAGACAACAAATGTCTATCGTGATAGAAAATAAATAAATTATTACAACAATTCAATCATTACTATTAGTCTCATAAAATCAAGTCGTTTCACAAAGATTTATTGTGACTGGAGGTACACAGATATTTTAAAACATTTTGTTGATTTACTTGCCGTTTACGTTGGAGAAAGTAATTTACTACCGACAAGCAGAGAAGTTAACCCGCTTCAAGCGATTTTGCAACGGTATCATTAATGCTGGATACAAGTTCGTTAAGTTCATTTAAAAGTTCCGTGCATATTTCCGCGAAGAAATATTGCTCGGTCGCTCGGATTGCAGATGAGTGAAATAAATTTCACTCGGTTGGAATTTCTATCGATGTTTGGATCATGTACTGCAAGGCAAATTAATTGAAATATAGTTTTTTTTTTCAACTGAATAATGACTACGTATTTTCTGAACGTGCAGGAGTGCGTTTTAATCGAACTGCATTAACTTTCATCTTCTAACTACAAGTGTTTCAAGTTATTGGATAGTCTACCGTTTTATACGTACGTAGCATTACAGTGAGCCATTATAATATGCAATACAGGGTGTCTCTTCAGTGTGACCCTCAGAATATCTTCTTCAATTTCGAAACATTGCAAGTTCGACCTTCTAAACTTCAATCTTCTTCTTTAATTTCCAATAGAAATTTTGAATTCCTTTATCCGTATTGTACCACAAGGAGACATTATTACTCTACACAAAATAAACCATTACAATTTAGGTACATTACCTACGCGTATAGGAATAAACTGATTATGATCCAAACTGCGAATGGAACAAAAATTACACAAGCCTTCCTTAAAATACGTTACTAAACACTTTCAATGGTATTCACAATTAAATTATTTACTATCTCAAATTCTATTTCACCCACCTCTGTGAACAATAAATATCGTCTAATATAACAATCAAATACGAGCCCGGTCACGTGACGCTTTACACCTCTATCGTACACGCGTCAGAATGTCACGTGACTAATCCGGTATTGGCAGAAAGAGAGAGAGAGAGAGAGAGTAACTTTTTCCCTTGGAATCGAGTCGATTCTCCCGATCTGTCCTGTATCACTGCAGGTTCTTATCTTGTCCCTTCCTGGTAGAAGGGTTAAATCTCTCTTGATTTAAGAACGAATCAAAACATGGTCCGCGTATAAATCAAGCTCTCGTCGGTGTTCGCAATCGTGCAGAGTTGATTACCAAGTCGACGAATGTAATTTATAGCAGCAAGACGGGGACCGTGCTAAATATCGGCCGGCTGATATTCCGCGTAACGCTGTTAACGGCGACGAGTAATAGAGGTGTCGCTCGTTTTAATTATCAATCTCTCTCTCTCTCTCTCTACCCCTCCCCCATCGCGCGGTCTATCGATGTGATCCTTTTTTTCTCTTCTTTTCGCAGAGGGGCTATTATTTACGACTTGATGTCATGCATGCAGCTGTTGGATAAAAGTGTCCCGGTAAACTGAAGCCCTTATCGATCGTGAGGAGCGAGAGAAAGAGGGAAAAGAGGGCAAGGAATAAGGTGGAAGAACCGTGGCAGCGGTGAAGTGGTCGGCTACACAGCCATGAAATGTATGAATTTTCCATGTGAGCTTTGCCTCTCCCGCTGATTTCTTTCCTCTATTTCGTTCTTCGCCGCCAATTTCTCCTTCCACGGTCGCATTAACAGAGCGCAAAGCAAGAGGCATTACTTCCGCGCTTTCGTGCCACCGGGATTAATAACTTCTCACTCGTTCTCCACTGTCGCGGTGTGATCAGTGGATCGTTTGTTTAGCTGGCACAGCTCCGAGACCGTTTCAACACTGATTAGCACGTGACGGTCATGGTATCTGACGCGCGGCACACTCGCGTCTGATACTCCTCTCAATTGCCTCTTTCTAGGCATTCAATTCCTACAGACGATTAGTGGAGCTTCTTCAACATTAGGTTTACGGGGCTACACTGGTGGAATTAATTCTGGACATTTTGAATAATAATACTCTTTGTTTTATATTTCTGTAGAAAAAGTATATTCTGTTGTGCTAAAATGATACCGTAATATTTTCACATTAGTTTGTTTGTAAATGGTTTAAAATTTTTTATTTTATTTTAAACTGTGTTGTTAGTTTTGTTTTCGTGCCCGGAAACAGGAAACGTCGCATCGTGTGAAATAGCCAATCACAGGATACGTGGGTTTATTTTAACAACTATACTTAATATTTTCACATGATTTGGTTTGTAAATGGTTTAAAATTTTAATTTGAAGAAATCTAAACTTTGTTGTTATTTTTGTTTTACGTGGGTTCATTGTAATTCTTCATTGTCCAGAATTAATTCCACTAGGATCCAGCTCACTGACATTTTTCAATTTTTTCATTCATTTTTCATTCACACACACATTTCGGGCAAAAATACATAAAATATGCAATGTAATCATTGCATTGAAACAACTGAGAGGACATCTACCAAACTCAGCATTCCTACAGAGCAAGGACCCGGTTGAAAATTAGAGTGAACAGCGTCACAGAATTTTGCCGAGTAGAAAGTTATGAGGAGGCCGAAAGCGTAAAATTTTAAAAATCTCGACTACTAATAAGTTTACGAGAAAAATTTATGTACGGGAAAAACTGTTTCGTATTTTAAGAGGAAAAAATTCTGAATTATACATGCATTATTCTTTTTCATAGGAACAATACTACGATTCACGAACTTTATGTAGTCTATTTACGTGTTGCAATTTATGTAAATGCAAATGGCAAACATGAAACGTTAAAGTAGAGACAGAAAACTAAAACAGAAGAATAAAAAGAAAGAATACAAAGAGACTGACACAAGTAGATAAGTTGCAACATTTCATTGAGCTTTTGTAGAAAATGTTTTGTGAATTTGCAAGGACCTAAATATATTAGTATTACGATTGTTACATCATAAATGTTAATATAATAAAAATGTTAATATTAATTAAAACTCACTCATTCTAGAGATACAGTAAAGCCTTGATCTAAGGGAAACTCTCGGATCCATGGTGTTTCTTAGATCCTGTGGTACAGGATTTACAATTGTATTAACCCTTTACGCTCTGAATTATTTTTCAATTTTATTGCCAACAACTCTCTACTATTTCAAGTGTTTTATTTAAAATGTACATCTAATTCAAAGTTAATTGTTTGATATCGAAGTTAAATGTAAATATACATTGTTTTAAATCATGTTAAAAAGTCGAAAATAATATTAAAATATCCTTAGATTCGTCTAATATGTGTTTAGTTTTATATTTGACCACCATTTTTACCATAAATCCTCGGTATACAAATTATATTAAATATAGCGGTGAAACATTGTTGTAATTTATATTTGTGGAACTCACATTTGTTTTTGACTAACAAATAAGAAATTAAATAAAGGAAGAACCAAATACAACTAAAACCCTATTTTGTTTATATACATTTTCTTTCTCTGATGTCGAGTAGAGCTCGGACTTTTACCCGGGTATACATATGAGATACTCGGGTACCCGAGTACCCATGAGATAGCCGAGTATCCGGGTACCCGGATATCTCATAAGACATAAGTCATAAATGATATTGTGCAATTTAAAAAAATAATGAAATTAAAAGAACGTTGATATATTAATTTAAATTGATTAAAATCGTTCAAGAGAATAAGTAATCGTAATATATCGTTTGCTTTTTCCTATTGATGCAAACGATTTTTATTTTACATAAAAATGCACAGTGTATTCATGAGGTACCCGGGTACTCGGGTAAGTTTTGTTTACCCGAATACCCGATTATCCGGGTAATGCTGTTTACTCGAGTACCCGGGTACCCGAGTAATTTTTGTTTACCCGGGTATCTCACGGGTAACCCGGGTACCCAGGTATCTCATAAGTCACAGCTCTAATGTCGAGTCAAATTCAACAAAAGAGTGCAAAGGGTTAATATAGCTAAGTACACACATAATGGTTTCACTTTTAACAATTGCACAATAAAATTATGACCATACTTGCTGTTTGCAGCAACGTTTGCCGAACAAAATGTCATAAAGCACTAATGCTTATGGTGAACTTTTCCCAATGCAATCGCGAACTTTTTAGCTTATTCTGTGGTACACGCCACAGAGACATCAAATACACTGTAGAATTATACAAATATAGCTTATAAGGATTTCCCAAAGTTAGAGCAGAATCTCTGGAGAAATCTTCAAACTCTGTTAGATGACGCGATCACATGCTGTACATGGTGTACGTACATACACAGTAAGTCGACACGAAAGGAGGATCAATAAAAACCCCAAAATCGCCAGCATTTACGAAAATTATTGCAAACATCTACTACGGCTATTCGGAAGAAGTGCAGATGCAATGTGCTCTATAACTTGGAAGTTATAAATACTTGGTTATAAAGAAATGACACATTTTTTCACGATATTAGTTCAAAATGAAAGTGTTTAATTTGAGGTTCATAAAAAATGTTTTAAATTTTATAGCATAGAATGTCATGTACAAGGAACGATATCATCCAACTATGATACATCCTATGTAGGAAATTATAGGTACGAAATATGTGCAACTTGTAAAACAATATCTTGGGAATTTATCTTGTCTTATTTCATTTAATTGACGTAAACAAAATTGTGAGACTTAGATTAATTAGTAATATTTTTTGAACGAACACTCATTAATTCAGGGACACGGGTTCTCTGTTGATAATTATTCTCGTTTGTTCAGCTCCACGCAACAGCGTGTTATTAACTGTTAAACACACAGTACTGGGAAATCCTTAAAGGAATTCGCAACTAATGAACACGAAGGAGGAAACGTAATCCTCAAACGTAACCGGTTACGTTCGCTGGAATTGTTAAATAACGATACAGGTACTTACTAGGTATGCAGTGATCAACGATATATGAAGACCACAGTTGGAGAAGTCTGCAGCAGTCGGTCGATGCCAGGTGCATTTCATCCGACAACTTCACAGCAGATTTTTTGAAAAATGTCAACTAGAATACGTGTCAGAACTTATATTTGTGCGAGAAGTGCTTGCATAAATTGTAACATAAAATTTAAACTTACAAAAATATTTTACCCTATTTCCATTATTTATAACTTTATTCTATTCAGTGGTTTTTAAAACTTTTTACTGTTTCCTTAATAATCACTATATGAGTTTAATGCAAAAATGGTGCAAGTCGAAACAACTATTGGATAAAACACAATAATATATCATAATTATTTTATTTAATGAACAAACAGACAAAGAATTGACTTACACCACTTTTATTTTAAATAATGTACGTATACTATGCATGTAAACAGTCGAGATAAACTTGGAATATTTTCGAGCAGAATCACAAGTAAAGTATAGGTGAAGCAAACATAAACAACGCAATTGGTGATAAAGTAACTCATTGCATAACCGAGCACTGCTTTATTGCGAAGATAGCAGTACACCACCTTCCATTCAAAAGTTAATAAATCGACTAGAAAATAAATAAAAATAAATTTTTAAAAATACTACGTTTTTAAAAACGGACTAAAAAGTATAAAATAATTTTTACACGTTTTTCGTTTTAAATCTCACAAGTATTTTCACAGCTGTTCAAAATTCACAATCACAAATTTTCAGGACTATCTGTACGAGGTTAGGAATCTGTATGGCACTAGGAAAAATTATTTTATACTTTTTAGTCCGTTTTTAAAAACGTGGTATTTTTAAAAATTTATTTTTATTTAAATAATTATTTTCTGCTTTTTAGTCTTGTGTTAATACTTATATCACTCTTTATTAAGTATAAATTTGAATACTCACTAAGCTTACTGTAAATTTCACTTGGTAAATAAAGCGATGATGCACTACCGGTCACGATCGTCGCGCGATGATGTACTACACTACCGATGGTTCGCGCGTCGGGGCGAAATGGGTCCATGAAGTGGGGACGCGTCAGAGTGCGCACGCATAGTAAAGTAGAGGGGGTTGTCGAACGAAGTGGGGATCGCTGAACGCGATGACGTAGTTCGTGGGGGGATGAAAAGGTAAATATTTAATTGTTATTTTCTCCGAAACGGTAAGACTTTCTAAAAAAATTTTTTTTGAATAATGCATTGTCATCCAGTTCTGAGCCATGTGTGCAATTTCAAGTCTCTAGGTCATCAGGAAGTTAGTTTAAAATCAATTGCAAAATTTGCCACCGAACAAACAGACAGACAAACAAGAAAGCGAGCTAATAAAAATGTGGTAAAATCGTAGAGTTTGAAGATTTTACAAGCGTTTGAATGTATAGCATTTTCGAGAAAATACACGTTTCCAGTTTCTCCTCCGCGACGTCATGAAAACATTTTTAGAATAAAATGAATAATGAATTGCGAAACAAAAAACATTTTAAAGCTTCTGGCTTTAAAATGAGTTCAATATACTTTCATATACAATATACATATGTATGTGATTTTAAAATTCTATTTCTGACAATTGGCTTAAAATTTTTTTGTCTGTACAAAGATCCGTAGTCTAATAATTGAAAATTAAATATTCTGTACACCGTGACCTACGGAAAAGTTAAAAGTAATCCCAGCTGTACGAGCAAGAGAATTAGTTTACCACAGGTTATCATGTGGAACAAATTTACTATTTGTATGCGTGACTGTATACCATTAAATATGAAGTTCGTTTCTGATTACGCTTACGCTCCGTGTTCACAGTTACGGAAGGTAAATTGCTACGTGATTATCAGTTTGTAATTAGGAAAAAATTATTACTAAAATTAACACTTGATATCATCATTCATACCCAAAAAATTGATTGTGATTTCAAACGTAATTGTCTAAATAACATTTCTTGTCTTATTAGCAATGATAAATACAATTTATATGCTATCAGTTTGTAGATGGATAGCTGATTTTACGCATTTATGATGATAACGTGTAGATGAAATTCAAAACATTTTAAAAAAATTTAAGTATCTCAATGTATTATTTCTAACTGATAAAAAGTAAAAATTGAAAGTTATATTTTGTATAAAACTCCATAGTTTAACTATAAATATATACAGTTTTATTTTCTTTACTGCTCATACTCCGCTTGCAATTATATATTATCTATTTTAATTTGAATCTCTTACTGTCAATAAACGTATGAAATTATAACACACAGTCACAGAAAAATTTTAAACTTTATCATATCTAAAACAGAAAATGTGCGACCTTCAAAGTATTAAACAATTAACATTCGACCGAGTTATTAATGGGCATAACAACTCTCATGTATTTAAATGAATTCGTGTAATCACAACACAGTCAGCGAAAAATGAAAAATGTGTAGATTTCCTGAAAAGGGTTATGCAGGTTTATGCAGAATATATATTTCTTATTATTAATAATAATAATGATTAACAGACAACGGATTTTTTATGCAAAATAAAAACTTTCCACCTGAATTGCAAAAAAAACGGAGCGTCATAGAAATTTATTTTCTCTCGTAATATGTTCCACGAAAATAATACAAGAGTACATATTTTGTAATTCGTCTAATGTGTTTAATGTTTTAAATTACACTTACTCACATTCGTCGTAAACGCAGAAAATTCGTTGTCGAATGATTAATAATCATACAATGATGCTGTATGATTCAGGAGTCTTCATTTATTTTTCTGTTTCCTTTCGACATTTCCAACAATGTTATTCTAGAATTTATTGCTCCATCGTTTCTTCAATACTTCTCGAAGGAAGAATTTCACCGCAGTGACCAAAATATCGGTTACACGGATCCTGCAAAATCCTTTACGAAACATATGGCAGAATTATTTCGGCCACGGTTGGTGTCTGACGCACTTGATATTCAACGATCCCTGAATCAGAAACGTACTATGTATTTCTTCTATTTTCTCTCGAATAATGCGGGCTAAGATCGTTTACATATATATATTAAAAGTCCGTCTTCACCGTAAGACATCGATTTTACACTATTTTCTTTAGTACACATAACTTTTACAACTGGAACGTTACGAGAACTTAACAGCAGAATATTTGGACGTGCACTGTAAAAGGGCGAAGTAACGTTTACTAACACTGTTAGTTCTCGGTGTTTAGATTGCTATGCCGAGGAGCTCCTGTTTCGTTGATAAACTGTGAACAGCAGCAGCTAAATGAGATGTTTGCTGCTGAGAAATTTCAAGTAACTTTATAACTAGGGTTTAAATGTCTGTCAATTGAATTTCTGCAGTTGATTTTTAACTCTGCATGCTTTGAAGTTGCACGGTGGATTGCATAAGTTCTTGATGATTTGCTTGAGTAATACATTTACTTTGTAAGTATATAGAGCGGGGATAACAAACTTCTTCTCTGCCGGGAGCTAGGGAACCCTCAATACTAATGCAACGATTTTGGAAGGGAGCAGCTCTCCCATTTTCGGACCTAAACCATGTAACAGAGTGATGGGCATGACACCCAACTCTTTCACCTCCGTTCAGCAGTAGAGAGGACAATCGTCCTTAGCCTAACAAGCCGGAGAGAAGAATTGAGATGGGCTGCAGGGCTTTTTGTAAAACTGACTTATTATAAGTTGCTCGAATTACAGATGTTCATCGGTTTACATTCGGAAAAGTACTGCTGTTCTTCTGTCTAATAACATGCGTTGCCTTAAACACCTTGGCAAAACCCATAAACCACAAACTACTACAGTTTCAGCCAGCCTGGCTTTTAGATCTTTCTCGATCTTTCGCTGGATTAATCACTCTCAACTTGCAACCATTAACAACAAATATTAACCCTTAGCACTCGAGTGGCGCCTCTGAGGCGACACTAAAAATTCCTGTACTATTATTTAAAATATTATTTACATTATTAAATATGTCGATATCTAGCCAATTACTAAACATTTAAATACTGTATGAGGTATTATATCAATTCCATATCAACCATCGATAAAAGATCATAGAGAATGGAAATATTCTATGTCAGAAGAAACGTTTGATTTTCGAGTTAAATTAGCTCCGAGGGCAAAGGGTTAAGCACTCTTTCAAGCTAATTTTTACAAACGCTTTTTTTCAGTATTGCAAGAGGTATTTCTAAGCCAACGAACTTGGTAGTATTTTGTTTGATCTCATAACATTTTACGGCCATAGAGAACTTGACTCCTGTTTACAGGATGTTTTTTTTCTAATCTCCTTTAAATCGAAATGAAACTTTATTTTGATTTGGTTAATGTACAATTATTGTAGAACATGCAGGCATACAAGAAACATAAATACTTTTTTTCCCTTTTTTAAGCAATTACGAACTACAAAGTTCTAATCACTGAAACCGTGAAATAATTCGTAGAGCAAGGGGTTAATGGTACAATAATATAATTTTAGAACTAGAAGCATCTACGTAGAATATTTTTGCAAGTGACGAGGTACGGGTCCCGAATGCGTGCCGAATAGACGGCAAGATTCGTTATTTTAACTTTAAAATTCCGTTCCTCTCATCTCCGATAAACAAGCAGACGTGTCATAATCCCACGAGTTTCAGCAAGACAAGACAGGAATTAGCTTTTAACTACTCTTAGACACTGATGTGCCTGGGGAGGGTCAGAGGATGGTGAAAATTTCGTTTTCCTGATGAAGTTAGCGTTTACTACGGAAGACGAGAAATGTCTTTCCATGAAGGGTGGAAAAACATCTTAATGGAAAAGAAAATGTCGCCCTGTCACAAAGCTACAATTTTAATGGATCTTGATGGTGTCGTATAGTATGTTCATATTGTATTTTTGGTAAACCTGGGTCACGTATCAATCAAAGGAACTCGTACTACTGCAGTTGTGGTAATCCTAAATGTACATTATCCGTAGACTGTGGAATTTATACATTTATAACGAAATAGAAATAAACACAATTTCAATTAAAAACTTAACACGTTCAAGTTGAAAGTACATCATTTTTCGGACACCTATATCTCAGCCATAATCATGTATATGTATTAACTTCAAATATGATATTCGAATACTCTTTGCAATAGAACGATTATTTAAAAATTGAACGGAACAACTCAAACGGTTTTAACACTAAACCTACCGAGCCTTAAAAGTACATAACTGCAACATGTTCCTTTTTAAAAATTACAAGATTGAATTCATTTAGACTTTGTGCGGCTCCTATTGGAATGCGCGTGTTCTACTAAAGATATCTGTACAATCATTTCTTATAAAATCTTTTTTATTATTTCAATAATTGTAAAATACAAAGTCTGTAATGGGTCAGTTTGACCTGTGGTGATAGGCTTAGTGTGTTAAGAAGTTAATTAATTTACTAGACAATTAAACTTTTTATCCGAGTCTGTGTGTGATGGACTTAGTATTTCCTTAGTGTAGTAAATTTGAAGAAATATCAATCAGATGGCGTTTATTGTAGAGGTTCAATTTTTCTAATATTTTTCTAATAGAATATATTACATGGGAGAGATAAGAGTAATTAATAGACTGCGGATGTTTCTGCATTTATGGCTTCTGAAGATCTCAATTTTGATTTTTTCGAGATCTGCAAAGGTACCACTGAAAGTAAGATTGTATTTTATTCCGTATTTTCTTAAAATTCATCTATAAAAATTGAAAAATAGCATAAACATCCGCAGTCTAGTAATTAATATAGGGTATTATTGTTACATTAAACGCTTCTGCAGTTACCATTTATATTTTTCGGTTTGGAAGAATCTTTCGATTTTCGTAGAATTGATGCGCCATCATGTAGGATAGAAAAAGAACTATCGCCCAAGAGAGACACATTTTCCGTATTCCTAACCGTAAAAGAGTTATACACTGCTTTAACTGCTTTGTCCTGTGCAGACTGTGCAGTAATTTTTATGCAGCATGTGTGTCAACAGCATTGTACTCTGTTCGAAGGAAAAAAGGGAATTCGGTTTTTCGAATGTTTCGCCATTCCGGAGTTCGAGGATGCATTAACTGTCGAATAGAACCGCGCGAATGGTTTAGTTTTCACGCTAAATGGAGACAGACCGAGGAAATCGACACGGCAATGCCAATGCCAATTGTTTGCCACAATTTACACGTAAGTTTCCTTGAAATTAGCAAAGTACATGTGTGAAACTCTATTTATTAATGTAACTACAATTTTTAAAAAAAATTGATAATAATAAATTATGCAAATTCTTTGTTTTCGAATACTTAGATAAATAACATCTTGTCAAAAATTAGATATAGTGTAGGTTGCAGATTCCGTGAAGGTAAAATACTTATCAACGTTCCGCGGAAAATTTAGTTAATGACTTTAAGCTAAAACTGGAACAACAGAATTGTAAATTCGTCCAAAGCTTTCACTGTTTTATACATTGCGCACACATTTCTGTCATGAATGTATAAAATCAGCAGTCTGTTTATGACACAAGAATTTATAATTTCGCAGAAAAACTTGGAGGACATTCGTCTCTGACATTTGGCCACCGAATGTGTGGAGTACGATTACTCAGAGAAATCCCGAGCGGCTCTCGTCAAATAAACTGGCGGAATTTTCAAGAAAATTAGTATAAACAAATTTAAAGTCATTGGAATTATATGAAATTTTCTAATGATAATCTTTTAAATACCATAACACTGTATTAAATTCTGTTTAATATCATATTATATTCTAAACTTCTTTCTTTAATATTATCAATGTTATTTAAACATTTGCAACAATATTATTCTAGAGCAGAATATCGAGAAGTAAGATAATAAGAAGCAAGAATATCACCAAAGTAATATTATTATTATTTCTGCTATTTTTAGACATTATTTGCAACAATATTATTCTATATGCTTCATCCGATTTTATAATAAATTTTTACGAAGACTAATTAATCCAATATTAAGAAAAACATTTACAAACTCGTGATATCGGTATTAAGCTCGATTCTCAAGGGAATTGAAACCAAAAGTGCGCCATAGTCGACAGGATTTGAATGGAACAGTCCTTTCAATGGGAAAAGAAACTGGACTTAGGTTCTGTTGACGTTTCATTTTCGAACGCGCAGCCGTTATCGTTTTAACGCCCGAAGAGGAAGTTCTGTGCTGGCTTTCTACTGTTTCGCGCAAAAATTCACGTCTCGACATTTCTAGCTACTTCCTCCTTTTCCCAAGAAAACATTCGCCTCCCATCGGGGAAAATCTCTCCGGTCCGTGCTATCAACATAGTAACCGCTAAAAGCAAACAACCACTGCAGCCATCGTTCGCGAGCTCTTTTACGTTCGGATACATTGGAAGGCAATTGTTTCACTAGTGAGATATTTAGTTCGCTTCTATAACAGAGAGAACATATTCTGTGGATATTGAACATTTCTTACCTCGAGGCACCGCTCCTACTATCCCATATAAACAACGTTCAATATTTACCAACTAGTATCTCCCCCCTTTTACGTACTTATATTCACATAATTCTTTATAATTAGATCTCCATGCAAAATAAAAATGTTTTACATTGGTCGTGAGAAGCGCGAATAACATAAAAATTGATTTCATCCCTTAACAATTTTGTTACATTGAAAGCAACGTTACAACATTATTGAATTTTTGAAATCTTTTACTGTTTTATATTTCGCCGAATCAATCTCTAATTAAATATTAATAATTTTTATGAAACAAAACAATACTATTTAATTAGCTCATTTATATTCGAGAAATATATTAAAAATACTTAAAATTTAATTAACCCTGATACAAAAGGTACAAAAAACTTTTTACTTAATAAAATTTAAAAATTATTCTTTCACAAAACTAGTTATATAAAAAATTAATTTATTCATAAATAATTACTAAAATATTAAATTTTTAAATAATTTTTTTATTATATATATATACTCTTTTTTAAATTTATGTAATTAATAATATAAAATTTTAAATTTTTATTAAATCTTTTCAATGTAAAAGAGAAATTTTATTTTAAACTAAAATCTTTAATATCTTTAATATACATTAATATGTATAAATATCCGCAGAGTCCATTTATAATTTTATAAATCTTGTAATCTGAGGAAAAGTCTCTTGAAACGATCACTCGACGTATCATATTTCTTTAATAAATACAAATTCGATTTTTTCAAAAACGAATGAAAATAACAGAAAGAATATAACTGTTCATTTCGAACATCGGTTACATTACTGTGCATTCATATATGAAAATTGTCCATTGACTTCTTGGTTGTGCTACGACCCCGAAACCAGCCTGTATGCGGGTAAACGTGTTTGTTCGAAGTCTTTGGTATCCGAAAACTAAACAACCCTCATGTTCGATCATCGTCATTACAGCGAACACTTGCATTCTGGCAGGATTACGACATGGCATGTTAACGAGGAAACAGAACGTTAAATCCGTAATTCCGTGGAAGATTCTGTGCTTCAGCGTAGCGCGTCACAACATTCGGCTATACATCAACCACAAACACTCACGATTTACGTTTATTTGCTTTCACTTTATATAGACCCGCTCACTTCCTGCACTGCGTTGCTCGTCGCCTCTGTGTAATGTGCTATGATTTATAAAGTCATTGCCCTCCGATCTGATAATTTTAATCTATACGTATAATTTATAGCTGACAAAGGAGCAATAAACACGGTTCAGATCACTGTCACAGATTACAGTGGATGAAGATTCAAATGACGGCTTAGGAATGAATACGTAATGGCTGAAAATGTTTTTACGATTTCGCTGTTGAATGGTGGTGTTTATTAACTTTATCGATTTATGCGGGGGACAATGCGTAATGAACATTTTAAAGATTATTATTAACCCGATACTGTACGATTTTCTTCACGGTTAAAATAAACGGAACTTTTTTCTCACTAACTATTTCTGAAAAGAAATTAACGATCATTTAGTTATAAATAACAACAAATTTGAATTCCCCAGCAACAATTGAAATCAGCACTGCAAAATATAATGAATTAACGGACTGAAGTATGCTAACATCTGATTGCTCTAAACTTTAGATAACGACTTAACTTTCTTAATTAAAATCTGAACTGCACTTCGAGTTTCCTGGCATCTGAAACTTTTTTAAATGAAAGAAATCGACGAGTATGTCTTATTCTATTTTTTACTCGTTAAAATACGGCGAAGAGTTAAAATGGTCAAATTACGTGAAATACCCTGTATACATTCGACAACTATGCTTGCATTAACAGTAGCCGGTTCCTTTTTCGGATGCCCGTCCTACGACTTTCCTCACCGTTCTCTGTTTTCTGGCTCTTTTCCCAAGATTTTGCTCCAGTCTGATTAACCTTATAACCTTCCTAACAATGCAAGCGACTCGCAACCCCTCGCGTGCACACTTGTAGATTTATTAGTTCGTACATTCACCTAGTTTTCCTATGCTCTCGTGCCTTCCTACCAATCTCTTGCAATTCTTATAGTACTCTTTTCCTGCCATTCCTAACATGTATGCAATCACTTCCAACCAGTCATCCATCCAGCTTTCGGTTTGAACATTTCATGTTAAGCTGTCTGCAATGCGAAAATATATCCAACATCTCTCTGTTATTGTATACAGGGTGTCCCAAAAATAACGGTAAACTATTCGTGATCGCAAAGTAATATAGGAAAAATGATATTGGCGCACGGTTCGATCAATTGAAAACCTACAGCAAGTGTGCAATTATGTTAACGTTGCTAACGTTTCGATCCCGATGTGGATCTTTATCAAAGAAATGTTGTCCCAAAAATGTTGTGCTTCCTTGAAAGGAATCATTCGAAATGTTCTCTGCGGATTTGTTAAGGGGTTATTAACGGAAAACGCGAAGCAATCAGAGCCCGGCCACAGCAGACGGATTCCAGCTCAGTGACAGATCTTGCTGAGCGTGGCGTTGGCATAGGGCAAGCTAGAATCCGTCTGCTGTAGCCGCGCTCTAATTGCTCCATGTTTTCCATTAATAACTCCTTAAGGCAGTAAACTCGTTTCCAGGATTGCAAGGGTACAGGATTGGTGTTCTCATTTCTCGATAATACAAAAATGGAGTTTTTCAGTAGTCAAAAACGCTAGATAAAAGATTAATCTAGGGCGCTATCGTTGTATTCCGAATAATGTAAATTACACCTCGTTAACGAGAAAATAGAACTTTTCAGGGCGATAGCATCTTAGATCCATCTTTTATCTAGTGTGATTGACTACTACAAAACCTCATTTTTGTGTTATTGAGAAATGAGAACGCAAATCCCGCACCGTTCTTCCCACAATTCTGGAAAAAGGAATCTACTCCCTTAACAAAGCCATGGAAAATATTTTCTGCAAAGGCAAAAATTACTTAAAATGATTATTTTTTAAATATTTTTTCTGAACATTTTTTAGACATATGTTTAGCTTTATTAGGGATAAAAAATGGGGTTAAAGGATGTTGTGTTGTAACATCAAGTAGACGTTAAGTAGACAATATACAATTTTCAGACTGTTATCCAATGTAATTGTTTGGCTCGAGAATGATTATTTTACAATATAGTGTATTTTTATCAAGTGGAATTGAAATGATGATCATGATGCAGTGCCATTTACATTGGTTCGCACGTTTCGTGTATTTTTTGTGAAATTTCATACTGAAACGCATCTGATCCGGTTTATCTATTATCTACATTGAGTACATCATGATAATATCAGTTCGCTCAGCATTTATTAACTTCATTAACCTCATGGATTGACCGATTGTACATACATCTATACTCATATGGTAACCCGGGCCAAACGAAATTCGATGCTAATGAAGTTTCGGAACTTAAAACTGCATACGTTGAGCAAAAATCATCGCATGCGATTAAACCTGGTCACTATATTGATTCCCGACCGTTTTTATGCAGCATTTTCGCTGCGCTCGCCCGCGGAAATGTAATTTCGAAGTGGTTTCGCGACAACGGTGAATTGAAACTTTTGTGGTATTCCTTTAATATAGAATTATATTCCTCATCGAAAATTTATATTTTCAAACTGTTTCTCGAGAATTTGTTTACATTAGTTAATATTCAAATAATATTTTGTCATTGTCATTCATCATAAAACTGTACAGGTAAAACACAAAATACTAAAAATATCATAAGAATGTTAGACGTAGATTATTTTATTTCCGACTTATTATAATTATTAATAGTGAAAATCAATTTTTAAGCAGTTCCCATTTCTTGCAATCGATACATGCGATTTTTATTTTGCATAAAGACTATTATTAAATTAAATCTCTTTTTATTGAATTGAAGACCTACTTAATCTTGTAAACAGTGATATCAGTAGTTTAACTGATAAGCTTTGATAAGTTAGTTTAAAGAATGCGACATAGTGCACTATCCAATTTGTTAATTATATTCAATACGTTGATCGCTAATTTAGTGATCATAAAAATTAGATAAAATTTATCTAATGTATAATAATTTATTCCATTAATTACTCTTTCAACCTAATTGCATTTCGCAGATCGTAATCTTTAATATACTCTGAACAAATATTACTGAGATGAATTAAAAATCTGAAAGATGATATCAATTTCTCTGTCACCCGTTGTAAATATGATAAAATATATTTTCTGCATATGACTGAGTCCCATTTGAAAATATTTAATAATGTTTAATGTATAATTAGTATATATTTAATAAATGTTTAATGTAATGTAAGAGAGCATAAAATATTTTATCTGAAGATCGTTTAAGATAAAAATGAAAACTTGTAGAATATATTTAACTGGTAAATCGTATATTGTATATATTTTACAAAGCAGATGGCAATACGACATAATTGACAAAGTAACAAATATTTTTCGGTATCACATATTTAATTTGCGCGTGTGTTAACAGAAGTGTTCATTTAAATTGATACAATTGTGCATGTACATCGCATTAATTAATCAGATATGAAAATTTATACCTCTCCTAATAAAAGTTTATTCTTCGTTCCTCGTGCATATTCTCACTGATGCAATTCCCATGTTCACGTATTGATAGATTGTTTAACATATTTATTGTAACCATATGTAGAAATTCAGATGCCACATCATTATTGATTTCAATTAATTTCGTACAGTATCTCAGTTACCAAATAAAACTATACATTTCCCGTCAGAAATTGAATGAGTTCCCCATAGCATGATAGGCATCATTAAGAAATCGACTGAATGTGTTATCAAAGAGAACTTTGGAACAATGTACTTAATTGGAATTCTGTTGCTAACGAGGAGAAAAAAAGAGAATCGATTATATACAGCTCAATTAAACGCTTTGTATTAATTGCTTTGAAATATATTATTTATGAGAACGAACACGTATGCTGCTACCCCTATATAGATTTCAATATAAAAATAGCCAAATCGAATATATAAAAGTTGTACAAAACAACTTACAGTAGTGAAATAATTGTTCTAGCTTTTCAAAAAGAAATCCAAGTCGTATAGTCGAATATTATGAAAATTATTGGAAACATTGAAAAAATAATTCTATTTACAGTGACTCTTATTCATAGTCACAACTTAACATCACTAAAATGTTAAGACTTTAGCGTTTTATTGTTGCAACAAGCTAGAATGTTACCACCAATATCAGCGTTTCTTTTTACCGTCCCGGTACGCTCCAGCTAATCATGCCAATCGATAAACTGCCAGTATTATTAATAATATTCATTTCTATCTGGCTATCTATTAATAGGGCACAACATTTCGAAGCAATTAATTCCCTTAATGCGAAATTACGTTACAAAGCACATGTGTAGGAAGTACAGTAACCCAAGTATGGATTAGCGAGCTGTTAACGCGTTAATGTCGGAGGCATTACGTTTTGAAGTTAGATAGTTTCAAAACGGTTGGCGTGAATCTACAACGCCGTGCCGCAATGTTGTCGTTTCAAGGAGTTCCGGCGAAAGGAGAAGCGAGTTTTTCGCGCAAACACGTGTTGAGCTCGAATAATTTTCGTCGCGGTATAAACTGGAAGTTTCCGAAGGGCGCATCGTAGATTAAGCTTTAGCAGTTCTCGGGAAATGAAGCAAGAATCTAGCAGGGGTTTGAAACCCGAAGGAAATTCCGTTGCGTTGCCAAACTCCCTCCGCCAGCGGACATCGGTGGATGCCACAACTCCTTTCCACAGGAAACGGGATACAGACAACGGAACACCCCCGCGTTGCGTTGGTGGCAACGGTCTATAGTGTCTCGGTAGTCAAAGTTGTTCAAAGTCAAATTTACACTCACAGACAAACTGGTACAGTCGGGACCAAAAAGATACGATACCATAGTAATTCGTTAATTCTTATTTCATTCAGTCGATAGCATAAATGAAATTTCTTGTGAATAGAATGAAAAGTATTTTTTTGAACTTCAACGTCGAATTTCAAGAGAACCGTTCATTTTTACCCGTGGTTCCGTTGAGAAGTTTATACTTAATTGACATTTATAAAAGGAATAAGTGACTACACCCTAAAACAATGACAACATTAGCAGGATTTAAAAATGCTCTTATATTATTTCTATCCCATCGAGAAAATAAAGTGTTAGTTCTCTGCAACTCATTGCAATTTAGTTGGGAAATTTTTATTTTGCAAAAAGGTCCTCGGTCTACTGGTTACAAACGATAAGGATATTACGATTTACAAGATCCATTTATCCTGTTGTATTTAGTATGTCGTATACCAGATAAAATGTTGATATTTAATTATATTAAATCAACTAGAAAACAACGGTTCTTATACTATTAATCAAACTTTATTGAGTCTAATGTGCAGAACCACGCTGTAACGATTTTTACATGTAATTTCTTGCAATTCTGTACATACATCGTGTTACACTATTTTCGTTTGTTTGTTTTCATGAGTATATGTAGAAAAATGTTAATTTTCAAGACAATAGTAGGATAAAATGATGGAACGGGCAGTTAAAAAATGGAATGTACAGTAAGGATTTACCAGTTTTGCTTAATATTTATTAGTTCGATACTTCCGTGATCATTAGACAGTAATAAAACGTTTACTGTAACGTAGGTATAGTATAAGTCGCGAAGTTCCCTAGGCAGTCAACGTGTTTATGCTGGGCGCCAATTAAGACACCGTAGGGCAATTAGGGTCTATCGGTTAATGTGCTTTATCAAGTAATTATGTGTTCATTATTGATATACTACACTTAGTACTAAACTACTTGGTTGTCTGCTGTCATCCTTGTAACGAAGAAATGGTTATTAAACTGATACATTTTTTATTTACAAATGAATAAGATATGTACACACTTGGACAATCGAAATTGTGTGGCTAATATTACTTATTTCGGTTAATTATTTAGTATAACAAATCCTCGATCACGGTTGTTAGAATTGTATAAACTCGTGACACAAGCAGTGACATTCAGTGCCAGACAATAAACATTAATTCTATTCTTTATCAAACTTGAAAATCAATCGTTAGAGGAAAATCATTATTATGATAAACTGTATCTTCTCTACTCTTGCAAAAAAATAGCAAGCTTGATTTTCTGTAAATTTTTTCTATGCTAACTTTTCTAACTACGACACCGCGCGTCTTTTTCTTTCTATTAAGTAAATATAATCGCAATTATATCATGTTTGGTCTCGTTTTAATAAGAAAAACGTTTCATCAATGTATTAGTATTGTCTCCTCGAACCCCCTAGTAGTGGGGATAAAGTTTTCACACTATACGTACAGACGAAAGTCGCACCACGCGAATAAATAGTGTACTGACAAAAGTGAAGGCAGAAAAAATTCTGGCATAAGCGCTCTCGTATCCTCTCTGGCATAGCACTGAACGTGTTCCTTGTCCTTCATTCTCAATGTAATATGTTTACTTGCGGCAGTTAACATTTACAATCCAGTTTGAAACAACGCTTCTCGAAATGCGTATGGCAGCCGACGCGAACGAGGCTGTTACACAATCTACTGTAACTCCACCGTAACACCGGTGTTCACGGTGTTCACCATTGTAAATGGTCCCTCCAAAGGCACGTTAAAAGTTTCTGGAGTCATTACGAGACCCTCTGTATTTCAAGTAGGCAGCTATAATACACAATATTCTAAATTTCCGTCGTACATAAAAGCCACGTGCTCTAACAGATATATTAAGGAGAGGTGCCATTTGGAAAAGGATGCAGAAGGTAGATCAGTAATTCCCAGTGATAAGGACGGCCTAGCCTCATCAGCCTCGCAGAAGTTTTCGTCTTTAAGCGTTCGCGGACTTTTCATAAAATCCTTCACGGATCCAAGTTTCGTTCAAATTTTCATCAACACCGTCGTAGGAAAGAAACTATCACGGAACTTTCCGCAAGTTCCGCTGTGCCTGGCCGCGAGGAGAGCAGAGTGTGCAGTACGCGGCCGGAGACAGCAGCTATCGCGTTTCCTCTTCACAACACTCGCTCCCACGCATTTGTCTTCATTTCTTGCACCACTCTAACCGGTACACGTAGTTATGATTTAGGACTGCAGTTTCCGCGACGAGGTAAAGGCGAAGAAGTAAAAGAAGACGACGAGGACAAGGACAACGACGACGACGACGACGACGGTGACTCTAAGGACGAGCTCCCAAGCCCGCTCCGCTCTCGCATTACACTCGCCTACTCGTATACTCGAGATTATCGTTTCCGTGTCTGTGCGGCACGTTCTGCCAAGGACTATGGTTAACGATAATTAGACTATCGCGTGACAAGGAATTCGTGTGGAAAGTCTTGCTGGCCCGCGAATCGTCGCGCCTCGCCTCGATAACGCTGTTCAACACGCGTTTTGTCACACGAGCATACACTGGCCCGTTTAATACTAAATGAGCCAGCTAACTTATTGATAGCTAGCCGTCTGAGATCGACAACGTGGCCGTTTTTGCATACTGTATAGCTGTAACGTCACACACGGAATATAACGACGTTAACAGGCGATTAAACATTACACTGCTCGATATGTAGCTCGTAATGTTTTCATGGATTTGAACTCGTAATGTGCGGGGCCGTTCAATGTGTCTCGTATCCGATTATTCGGGTTGGGCGGTCTCGACTGGGTGTCCGATACATGTCACTCGGCTAGTCTATTTCGGGTCAGGTTGGATAAAAGTCGAGCCACTATTAGCACCCTGAAGGACTCGGATCGTAGCAGAAGAGTGAGATTAAGACTTGTGTCCTCAATCTATTGTTGTATACCAACCTCATTTCATTACTACGCAAACTCATGATGTCATCCTTGATACACCCTCAAACTCCACCTCATTGTTAATGACAGTTTTTTTACTCTCAATCTGAATCGATACAAATGGTTCTCGAACGAAAGTACGAATTCCAATACGACTACAGATTATTCTAACGCATGCACAGTCCATACACATTATACAGGGTGTCCCAAAATTCGTGTACTTCCCGGAAATGGGAGGTTCCTTGGGTCATTTGAAGCGACATTTTCCTTTAGAAAAATGACGCCAGCGGCTTTGTTTAGGAGTTATTAACAAAAAACACAGACCAATCAGAGCGCTCAAATTTGCTCCGTTCTCCCAAGTACTTATCCATTTTCATTCGTCTGTCGTAGACTACTGTATATTCTGCTAACGTAAAGGGTGTATAAAAAGTAATGATCATCCCTCATAGGGGTGAATCTACACCTTTGGATCGGTGGACATTTCTAAGAGAAACTTGCCGCAAAATTGTCTATAACAAAAACATTGTTGTTAAAGTTTTTTTTAGATCAACGCCTTCTACTCTTCGAGAAAATATTTGAAAGGAGCCATATGTCGCAAATAAATAGTTAGGGAGATGCAAAATTTCATGTGTCGAATTATACGTATAGACAAAAGCTTACTACTACAGTCCACACGTCTGTGACGATGAGACAGAATATGATATTATGAATATGAATATCAAATTTAAAGAAGCTTTCGTCGCTAAACCCGTACCAAGTAATCGTCTCCCTGCTCATTGAAATCATCAATTTGGAGTTGAGAATTTCAAGTTAAGAATACTAATCGTACATGATTAAATATTAATGTAAAGTATAGTTACAAATTTTCAAGGTATTCGATTCCTTCCGAGTATCTACAGCACACTATCATTTACTTCATTGTGCCTATTTTTCGGGCTTAATGTGGGCATATGTACCGATACACTTTCTCACATATGTTCACTTTATTTCTAACAACTTGAAATGCGCCTCTGTCGTGCATGTGTCACGAATTGGATAAGGGATTGTCGTAAATGTTGAGACAGTGGTTTTTTCCACAACAATAATTTGGTTCACGTTGATGGAAATATATGTAGAACGAGAAATTGTTTCGAAAAGCACGAAGTAGTGGAAGAACATACTATACCACCCTTTGTACTCGCATTCGTATTAAGAATAGTATCTATGAACACTTGCAACACGCGTGAAAGCGATACACATCTCATCTACACAGATCTAACGAGCACCGCGGAGTTAGTATTACGCGCGGCGAAATTACACTTATCAAAGTGAAAGTATTTTACGTGGAAGCAGATCGAGGTCACGCCACGCGAGATTATATTAGAATTAGCCGTTTGTAAAATACGTGTCGTTACAACCTTAATTTCTGAAGCCAAATGAGAAACGCGTACTCTATTAAATGAAAATACTTTCGCCAATTATTTTCCAGTTTTATTCCAATGCCGCGTGACTCCAGTTCAGTCTCAACAATAAAACTAGTTGCGTTGTTGTAATTTCGTTTTATTGAAGTTGCTGGTATAACGGCAATATTCTTTCGTTCGATACATGTACAAAATTCTAAAGGACATTTTCTACAATCTTGGGACCCTTAAGATTAATTTCTTTCATTCACTATTTTGTGCATTTCGTTCTAATCATTACTACTCAACGAGATTTGTCGCAGAAACAATATGCTGGGCTGGAAGAGAAGATTGTGGAAGGCTGAGCACTCGATTATTGGAAAATAAATCCCCGGAAATACTGCTATCACAGAAGCCCCCTATTGACAGTTTCCAATATTAATTTCTCTTTAGTTTGACCAAAAACATGTAATACAATATAAAAGCATATTTAATGTAACTATAAGATAATTATTTTTTACTCGTACGAAATTTTATTTCCATACGCGAGAAAAATTACTTATTATTTTAGAAAATACCTTTATGATAAATAGACCGCGGTTTTTATACATTTATGAGAAACATGAGTAGGTGTAATTTAAAGCAACAAGAACATTAGAAGAATTTAAAAATGCTGTGATATTGTTATCATCCTCTTAAACATATTAAGAAAGAAAAACTATTGCATTCTTGTTTATTGCAAATCAGGTAAAACATTTTTATTTTGAGTAAACGCCCGCTGTCTACTTATCATACTCGGGATATCTGAAAATTGGCAACAAATCACTGCAAATACTATCGTACAGAAAATTTAGATACTGAAACTAGTATTCGTTACATTTCCACGCCGAAAAAAGTATAATTTCAAAGAACGCTAAAACTGTGAGAATATTCAATTACAAAAGCAATGAAACAACGATTACGTTTAGTAAACTATTTCAGCAAACATAAAACTATTCTGCTAAAGAAAGATCAATACATTAATGTCGACTTATTGACGTCGATGAGGGGAACTTTCTTCTACAACAAAAGAAAATTTCTTCGAAGTTCCAAACCCTTCTCGTACCTTGTTGGTCCCTGAGAAATATTAAAAAGTAATTTCCATCCTGTCTTTCCAGAAGTTCAGAATGTGTCTCACGTCTACAAAAAGTAGTAAAAATTCAAGTCCTTTTGCAGCAAAGAATAACTATTATGGGCGGAACGTTTCCAATCACATTTATTGAGAACGGCACAGTACCACAGAATTCTTACCACATTAATTACCGGTGATTTTCAAATAATCTTTCAGAAAGCAAAACTTAGCAGTTGTAGCAAACTCAATAAATCTCCAAACGTCAGAACGATTTCGTTCATGATTCAAGAAGTCTTTAGAATTACGATGTAACGACTTCTTCTGAAATCATTATGAGAAAATTATAAAACTTATTTTACACACACTTCAGTCATTAAAGAGCTTCAATTTACTTGATAAAAGAAAGATTTGTTTAAGAAATTTGTTTTTTGACGAAATCTTTTCTTGAAGAAATAAGTAACTTGTTTAAGAAAAATTGTCATCACCACTTCCATATACCACATTAATCTGCCTTCAAAAATCGTTGCTCTTGACTATGAAGAAAAATATAAAACATTAGATGAGAAATACAGATTATAAGGGAAAGCGATAAACGATCACAGATAAAACTGAATAAAGGTACGAATGAACAATATCTGATTTGCTGGTTCTCATACACGAGTCCATATAGAGGCATAATCATTGATCTGGAAATTTTTTGTTGTCAAACGTTTTTATACGCAGCATAAAACGTCGCACCGGTTACATGGAGATAATATTTGTGGTATTTGCACGCGATTCTACGCGCAAACGAGTGAGCGAGCCATTGCACGTACTGCGAATATCGCTAGCGAACTTGTTCCCTCAACCCCTGAACTATTTGCGTGTTTCCTGCACCACAGGTTCGCGCAACAGTGGAAACGGTTTCCTTGCTTTATAATATTACTACACATCACTATCATAATTACTATTGTGTATTAACAATTGCATTATCGGATACGGGATGTATCGGCCAGCTTTACAATTTTCAACAGAATTAATGGGGGACACAAAAATATTCTATCAATTTATTAATTTTTATTTAGCAGATAACAATAAATGGAATTTCGTGTACGTAACACCGTTTTACAATGTTTGTGTTTATTTCTATCAGTTAGTTAAACTAAAATGTTACTGCTCCGTATGGGCTTATTTAAAAAAATGGAGACTCGTTTCCAAGATTGCAAGGTTGCATTTCTCGATAAAGATGGGGGTTTTCAGTTCAGTAATCATAGCTGTCACAGCTACATGCTTCCGAATAATGCAAATTACGCCATGTAAACGTGAAAATAGGACTTTTGAAAGCGACTGCGGCCTAGATTGATCTTTCATCCAGCGCTTTTGACTACTGAAAAACCCCATCTTATAATATTTAATCTTGAAGCCCGATAGTAAAAAAGAATATAGAGTATTTAGCGATAGACTATTACGAGGTGAACAGATAAGAGAATCTACAGAGAGTTTTTCGACAGAACCGTTTATTATGACAGTGCGAGCAATACTGACTTGACAGAGGACATATCATATAGAGAGAGAAAAAACCATACACTAGAAAGAAACATATACACATTTAAATAGAACGAACTCAGGTGACAAGCAGACATAATGGATACAAGAACAGCGCGAATTACAAATTACATAAAAATACGCTTTCGCGTGAACACCATCTTCATCGAGAAATGCACCCTTGCAATCCTGGAAACTTTATAATATATATAAAGGTGGTGGTAGGTTTAGTGTTAAATAAATATGTCAGCGTGTACTACTAGTGGTACACGCGGCTTGAATGAATAGTTTAACGTGTACCATTGATGGTACACGTGGCACGGAACATGTTAAATGTATTATGCTGGATAAATCTTTCGAAATAATTTTTTTGAAAACGTCGAAGAATTTTTACTGTTTATTGGTACTTATTTCCTGTTATGGAATCGCTTTTTGTCTCACTGTGCCACCCAGTAGTATATAAAAAGTGTGTCAAAGGCGAATGAAAAAAAAAATCCATTCATATTGTAGTACACTATCTAAAATGAATTTTCTTTTGCTATACACAATACCGTGGTTTCCCTACCAAAATATTTATACTTCAGTAATCATCTCCATTAGCACGACAACGTATATCGACAGTATTATAGTAGTACCTCGTCCAAATCAAACTTTCATAATGTCGTGCACAAACTTTGCTTTCCTCCAGAGAGAACAACATAAAATTGAGAATATATGCGAACATATAAACGTATATCTTGTGAACCTGATCAACGTAATTTTTGGCACATGTAAATGTTCCACGTTATCAGAAATTTGATAATTGATTCTTCAGGTAAAATAAGAAACTCGTGATTAACGATATTGCCGTTTAACTTTTGTTTAGTAATAACTAGACAGCGGATTTTTATTAGAAATAGAATTTTTTTCCTGAATTACAACAAATCGGACTGACACAGAGATTTATTCTCTCTCTTAATATGTTTAGTAGCTTGAAAATAATATAAAAGTATTTTTAAGTTCAGAATTTTTTCGTCGTAAATGCATAGAATCTGCTGTCTACTAATAACAAGCATGTACAAATTTTGATGAAACAGTAGAAGAGACGGCTCGTCGTTAAAGAGCTAACAACAAACTGAAACCCGTAGAAACTATGAAGAGGATCCTGTAACACTTTGTCAAGATTTATAGGTAAGTTCTTGCATGGCTTACCTGGTGGGTGAAATCAATACGGTCACATAAAAAGACTTCTTCTCAGATTTTCGAATAGAGTCCGGGTATCGATCAGAGTGTTCAAACGTACACAGAGGGTGTCCACTGAAAAATCCGCAAATTCACCAGAGTCCAGAAAAATTGAAATGTACTCAGCGTTCCAAGTTTTCCGAAACAAAAAACGTCACTTTATTTTATCTTTACAACATTGCGTTACAAATTCATTGCTAATAAATTATAATACAAATTTTCTCCCATCTGCTGCGGAATCTTCAGTATGTGATGAATCAGTATTAACAATTTAGGACTAAAGATTTATTTCTGTATTATATTATGAATATTATTAGGTGTATACATAATTATTGCTTGAATTGAGTCTCATATTTATAATTGTTTATGCGAGAGTAAAAATATTGTCTTAATATTTTTACTGTTTTTAAATTATATCCACTCATTTCTCATTATTTTAATAGTATGTGTAGAAGGCATGAAAAGACGAAACTATGAACCGATTAAAATTTACCAATGAATAAAGGTTCCGTAAGATTGTGAACCGTTTTCCATTAAAACTTTGACTCACTTCGAGATTTAATTCAGCTTAACTTTCCTCGAAAAAATAGTTTCTCTTCAGTTAATGTTGTTAAAATCCGAACTACAAATATAAAACTAAAGGTTGTTATAATATGGTGACTTTTCACCTTCATTTTCTTTGCCTTTTTTATTATTGAATAAGAATGTTGTTTCGAAGGTTCACCTAAAATTAGTATGATTTTCTTCGAAAGAGAATTCTTAACTATGAAACATAATTAACATTTGTAACCCAATTTTTGTTCACGTATGATTAAAACTCGTACGAACTGAAATTGACGTTTCTGCATACAAATATGAACGTAAATGTCAAGCCGTGGTTATTTTTATACAATAACATTTCGTGAAATAGTGGAATCCGATGATCCAATAAAACGTCAGCTCTGATGACGCATGCATTTATAGTTGAGAAGGAAATAGATGTATACATTATACAATGTGCGGCATTTGACCTGGAAATATTTAAGATGAAAATTGGAAAAAAACTGAAAAGTTAATCTCGTAATTCTTGTCTCTATGAATAATTCTAATGTACTTCACATAAGAAAATGTCTGTGACATTCGAACGTTTATCTACCCTAGGTCAAAAACTGACATTACTTTTCCTCCAGATCGATATCAAATTAGAGTGGGGTACGCTAGAATGAACGTAATTGGTTTTAGAGCCTCGTTCGTTATAGTGTCTGATCGTGCTAGCATATATTAAAATATATGAATTTAAAGATTTCCTGTCCAGGACTTATAATTTAGAGCACACTTACCATTAAAAGCAAATGTACGACAAAGTGGAAAACCATAGGTATAAAAGTAATGTAAAATTAAATTATTTTACATAAATGTAATGAACCTGAATGGTAGTTCTTTTTTAAACATTATCGGTTTTACACATTTAAAAAACACGAATAATAAAATGTATACATATACTATATTAGTTATATGTACATAATATACTATATATTATAACATTATACTATTTATACATATATTCTGTATAATAATAATTAAAAATTAAAATGTATAATAATAAAATTGTAACATGTGTGTGTGCATATTGTAACATTTTTGTTGTAGTGCTTTGACTATATTAGTGAAATCTATCTTCCATTGCATATTTTTGTTATATCTTTCTAGTTTACGACATACAGTATCGCGAAAAAAAGTATTGTGTCCTATTTATAATACACCTAAATTGATATGAATGAATATCTAAGTGACGACAAAGTACAATGTTCCCAAAAATAGTTAAACTTCGCTATTTAGATTGAGTCCGATATTCTGTTAACCAGTTAACTGTTTCGACTTTGTTGGAAAATATGTCCCCTGCGTGCTAATACTTTTTATTTCGACATGGCCTCAAAATATTCTAAACTTATTGCAATTTACGTATATATTTTATTTTTAATTAATATTGCAAAACTAACTGCCGATGGTCACTGCTTAAAACACATGACGAATATATTCGTCATAACACAAAATTTTACAAAGTTTTCATGACGAATATATTCGTCAAAAACAGTTAACTGGTTAATAGATTGGTCGACAGCGTTCGTACCCGCTACAGAAAAGTACTGTGTCACCATCTAAAAACCGTTACTTCCAAGAATATTTCTAAATTAGTAATAATCATAGCTAACCTAATTATCAAATCACAAGAAATTTCATTACCTGAGATGTTACCCAATAGGATGTTAATGTTAGACTGAAAATTTTTATGAATTTATAAAGAAATTAACAGGGTGAAATCTAAAACAGGAATTACTATTTTTATGTTGTTCTCAGCATAAAATTTCTATTAAGTAGTGAAATTAATTTTTATTTAACTACTGTTTCTCATAAGCAATGCAGAATATTTTTATATCACGTAAACTGGATCGAAAAAGTATTTGAACACAAAATTTCCCATTGTCGAGAAATTTTCCATATTTAAACTCCGATAATTTCGTTAAAAAAAATAGTACAACAATATGATCGGACTATTTTTGAAGCTTGATGCGTTTACTTTTTTGCCACGCATTATTTAGTTTCATCCAAGATCCTGGTAAACTGAAGACACTTTTTTAGTCGAAAATGTAACAAATTGAATCGTCCGTAAAACACACTATTTAAAAATTTTTCTCGTAACTGAATCCGTCGCAGATTTGAAGATTGACGCTTCTCCTTTACAAGGAATGCTTAAACCTTAATTTACGACTTTTTCTAGTCGATTTGAGTTTATGTTTTGATGCTTTTAGATACAGTTCAGTTTGTAGCTTTGTCGACGAAAAACGTGTCCTCAGTTTTTCACCTGCTACATCATCTGCAAATATTCTAGAAAAAATGACGGTCTGCGAAATTAGTGGCTTCGAGTTTTGAAATCAGTTGAAATTTATTATGACACTATTTTTATTAACGAAATTATCATAGTTCAAATATTGACAATTTCTCGAGAATTGGTAATTTAGTGTTCAAATACTGCGTCGATCCAATGTATATTTGAGAAGAGGAAATCATTTTGAAACGGATACACACATTATGCAAGCGATTTTAATCAGTAGCATGAACAATTTTTTATAATAGCAATTTACATTAAAGTTTTTTCTTTATAGCAATAACGTAAGGGTTAAGGGAATGTTGTATACAGGAAATGAACCGATGAATTATTAAAGAATATTAAATTGAATTTAGAAAGCACAGTGGATTTTTGAGTGTTCTTACGTGTGAACCCACAAAAATAGAGTTTCTTTTCTATATCCTTAAGAATTTGCTTAAACTGGAAGCAATAACAATTAAATTAAATAACAAAAATCCAATTTGTTTAAAATTGTGAAAAAAATATATTAGATGCAGAAGGTAAGTTAGAATATTTTCGTTTTCTTTCATTTTAATATCTTAATTAACAACCGAGAAAAAAGATGATAAAGTATTGGTGTATTGCGTTTAAAATTTTGTTATACCCTTTTCGTACGACGTTTTCCCATATTGAGAACAGCTCCGTAAATATTCAGGGGAAGTGATTTGAACGGAGACATCCTGTATTTCAATCGGAAGCAAACAGTCAAGGTAACTGGTCGCTGCTAAATGAAAATTTGCTTTCAGTGTCAGGAGCGTGAGCAATTATTTTTGCAGTTGATACCTGCGGAATATTTGAAATTCTTTCTATCACAAATAGGTCGAGGCCGCTGTCGTCAACATTTGGAGCATATTCCATTAAAAAGTTCGATTGCAATCGTCTGAGCACAAGGGGAAAATTTCTCCGGGTAGCTTCTAAGTGTCTTTGATGCAATTAATTACACTCCTTTCAGTTAACGACAGTCAAAGAGCACATTTCGGATAATCCCAGCACGAAATCGCCGCAATTAGCCTTCAAATGGCATTTTCTCGTTACTGAACCCAACGAAAGGAAATTGGCCTTCGCTTGGCCAGTAAACGCGCCACCTAGTACATACTCCAATAGTTGTGGCTTTAGAATTCAGACAGCAGCTATGTTAACTGTTTGTTTTCACGGCGAAATTATTTACTCCACTCTCGAAGGCGATTGCAATTAGAATTTGATAATTGTTTAAGGATAGAGACAACCGGAAATAAAGATGTTAGAAAAATTGAAGAGTACAGGGTGTCTCTTTTCTAATTAATAAGCGCAATTAGTGCCGCTATTTTATCTTTATTTGTACTATTCGACCACTCATATCATTTCTTTGTACTATTCGATGCAACTTGGTGTTATGAATAAACACGTATTTAACCTATTTGTGTAAAAAAAACTATTACTTTGGGAGAAGTTTTAATTTAAAAACAAAAAATATTGTGAATTAGTACCTAAGTGTACACTTGGTTTTAGTATTACATAGTATTTTTGTTTTTAGTGTGTAAGGGATAATACACAAAACGTCAAAGAAGAAAATATATAGATTCACCTACTCCACGGTTGTACCATTATTACTGGGACACCCTATATAATAAATTCTAGGGTTTATAAAACGGATTAACTGTCTATAAAAAATGTACTAAATTGCGTTTTGAGAATAATTTAGCACAAATCGGAATATAATATGAAATTAAAGTATATTTTAAACTAATATCATTTTCGTCATCCAATATTTCAATTATGAATAATACCACAAACTTGCGTCTACTGGTATTTCAGAATTTTAATGAATCTTGATTTTTTTATGATCACCTGACTCAGACCACACCGCAGTGTTAAAAATCGCAAAGTATTTAATATTTGTGTTACTATTCTTATATTTGTACACCTATTTGTTCTATGTACTTTACTATTATAAAAATATAAATATCTTTTATCTATGAACATTTGTTTCTCTTCGATGTTTAAACAAATGTACGTAGATAGATAAACGTTTATATTCTTATATTTGTTCATGTTACTATTATAAATCTAATATTAAATTCGTGATCATCGACGCCAAAATTCGAACTGTCTGATTTAAAATAATCTTCAATGTTGCATTTAAACTTTAGATAGCAGTATGTGGCGAATAACTCAGTGTCTCTTTAGTATGAATCGAAAGTGATAGCTATCTCATTGTAAACAACAGAGAAGTAACATTTCACACAGAACTATTTTAAAAAATACGTTTTAAAAAATTTGATAAGTAAACCTGTCAATGGTCTAATTCAGAAAGGTATGGCATCGGAGCGTTCAATAATAATTGATTTTATGACCCAAGAGGACCAGACTAATAGGTTTTCATTATTTTTTAAGTAGCACCTCGGCAAAAAGCGGGAGTGTAGAAATTTTAGATTCTAACAGAAATTGACGAGGGACTAGTTGAACTGGCTGAACTGTAAAATTAACCCTCGCTAATTGACCTGAATTACCTTACACGAGAAGTATTTTAAGGTTTTGCGTGATGCCAGAAAAGTGAATGCCTGATATATGTATATGTATACAAGGTGTTCCGAAAATTTACTGATCCTTCATCAGGAGATGACAGTGATTTCGATAGTAGGGTACCAGGGGACCTGTGAGACCCCACTCCGGACGCTTAGACTGCTGATCTCACCCTTACGCTTAGGTTCTGGCAGGAACGATCGAAATACACTACCGCTCAAAAGTATGTGGACACTTATCGTTGAAATGTGTGTACTATTTGATTGTCATTAGAGGATATTTATTGTTCACAGAGCTGGGTAAAATACAATTTGAAATAGTAAATAGTTAAGGGGGTAAGGTACAGGCAAATATTACTAGAATATTACTAGAAAAACAAGTGAAAACAGTGTTTGCGGCAAGCAGTTGTTTGACCTTATATACGAACATAATAGGAGCTGTGTGAGGGCTCATTGTAAAGAAGAAGATTCATTGTTGTAAGGTGCACTCATGATTTAACGAGATTATTTTTTTAATTAATAATATGAGCGTCCAAAGTAGAGGGAAAAAATCGAGACAACCACCCTTAGGTTCCCATGTATTTTTCTAATACAAAACGATTTTCAAAAAATCAACCCTCCTCTTTACAATGAGCCCTCACACAGCTCCTATTATGTTCGTATAAGGTCAAACAACTGCTTGCCGCAAACACTGTTTTCACTTGTTTTTTTCTAGTAATATTCTAGTAATATTTGCCTGTACCTTACCCCCTTAAAATATGAAGCAGAATGCAAGCTTCGTGAGAAATGCTACACGAAAATTATTATTATACAGCGAAATAATATAGCAATGTAGATAGTATTACTGTAAATAAATTCTACTCATTTTATTCCATTTCGGCTTAAATGTTCTATACAACAATCTGAGTGTTAAACGTTTGTTGTATACATATGTATGCAAAGTGAGTAGGAGAAAAGTTGAATGAAACATTGTTGAATAATATTTACGTTGTTTTGTTCGTACGATTCAATAAAATGTCGAATTTTTAAAAAATTTATTTGTTTAATAATACCGAAGTTACTTGTCGAATATTCATCGTTATTGGACAAAGCTGTTCACGTGTATTTTTCCGCATATAATATTGCAAATAAAGCTGAGCCGCAATTCACACTTCGCGTTATAATTGATTCCGCGAAACAATATAGTCATAAAACCTTTCTGTTGGGAATCAATTGCATGCTGCACGCAGTCAAATCAAACCTTCACCACTGTTTTCAATTAATTTTTCGCGTCGCGTCGCCGTAGATGAGAAGTTTCCTCTTCCACTATTAACCGGGCAAGAATGGAAATACCCTCTTCCTGCGGGGTCCAGAGGGATAGTCAATCGATATTCACCAATTGTTCGCAATTCATCATCCAACACTTTCAAAGACTCGATCTATCACTGTGTAATTACATATCGCGAGAGACCAAAATCTGTTTGATTTGCGGGCAATTATTATTCTGAAAATAGTTCCTGCTAAAAATTATTTAATAATATTATTCCATGCTCGAAACGTCAGTTTCAAAACCAAAAATTGTACAAGTAATTATTGGATGTCCCATTGAATTCGTACAATAGCACTCTCTTCGGTCTTAAAAATCGAACGTGAGGTTTCGCGCTGGCGACCTGTCAAATTATTTTATGGCTGCCTTGCTTCGAGACTGGAACGCTTGGACACAGTGTGCATCAGACTGAATCTAAGTGACATTTTTGTGGCATGCAGTGGAATTTTTAGCAACGATTCCCACTTGGAACACCAGTTCTCTGAGAAATACTCATCAGCTGGTATGTGCACACGCTTAGGACTGGAATAATCGTGACAGACTTATGTTTATAGAATATTTATCAAGGACACGAATTGAGAATGTGAGAAAAAACTCTAGGAATCGTAATACGAGAACTCGCATAGAGCTCGGTAGACTGGTTACGATAAAAAGAATAAATTATGTCGGATTCGGTTAAGATATAGCAGGGAAAAGCACGCGAGTCGCTATGCGAAATTCGATCTCCGCATATGCGTCATAGTTGGATCAAACGGTATAGCCAGACAGATGGTCGAAAGGCAAATAAAATAATCCATATTCAATTTCTCAGTATGTACATTATTTCTCTGCAAATAAAGATATTCAATACGACGTAACATGCCTACGAAAAAGTAAAAGAACATCCAAAAAATTCATTTTTTTTGTAACTGTGATACACTATATAAAAAATTAAGAACAATGGGCACAACAATATCTCGTTACAAAATTTTTATAAAACCGGTATCTCCAAAAGATCAATACAAAGTTCTGATAATTTTCAATTTTTTTAACATGTTTGCATAATTCGGAAAATCTTAAAGAAATTACGATTGGTAATCACGATGAGACACAACTAGCATAATAATATAAACGTGGTACTCTGAGAATTTCAATATAAAATCGGCAATGTTATACTTCTGCCATGTTTTAAATCGATTTTGCGATCACAAATTTTCAAATAATTTACTGTCACGTGTGCTATTAGGTAGAATGTTCATGCATTTTTTCGTAATTTTTTGTTGAGCAGAACAGAAGAAATAAAGCATAATTCGTTAAACCGTGCTCATCCTGTAAGTATCCTTGTGGTACGAATATCTCAAATAAAATGTGTTCATTTTGTAAAAACAAATATTAAATTTTCTGTACATTGAATAAAAAACTTCTTGTCTCAAATTACCTCATGTTGATAACGCAAATAGAGAAAAAAGGAAATATATGTATAATTTTACGAATGTAAATAATTAGTTTTGCAACTTCTTTCTCTAAGAATGAAAATCAAGAGTAAAATGAAATAAGTTTAAAATAAGAAACATATCCAATTGACACGAAAGATGGATGAGGTTTAACGATAACGGTAAAAATGGCCGAATTGCTATTAAGAAACGAGATACCAAGATAGCAAAGAAAAGGAAACGTTTACTGTTCGCAAAAAATTTCATTTCCACAGAAGAATCATAAACGTTCACGACTGTGAATTTAATATTTCTGGTTCTAGTGGCAGAGCTACAGTGTTGTGTACATCGGCTTTTACGTTAGACAGAAAATACCTATTAAAAATACTTATTAAACAGTAGAATGAGACAAGTCGTTCTTCTTGTTTCATTATACTATTAGATAAAATAAGAACTTGGAGTGTTCTATAGAAATATTGAATGGAAAGTTAAGCAATATATAGGGATTTCGATAAATATTGAATTTTATTAATATACTGGGCTCGAAACTTTGTACTAGTTACGTGTAAGCATTATTTAAATTCGTGAAGCTCAATAACACATGCATTTTGGAAAATTGATTATCGACAATCAAGTAGCTATTATGAGCAAACGTTATTAAATTTTCTACAGTAGATATTCCGATAATAAGTCATTTATATTCGACGAATAATAAAATTTGTAGCATCTATACATACATATAATTATTACATTATCTAGAATTTAATATGTCGGATTTTCGACAATTAAAAGCTTAAGTATCGATTTTCGTAAAAAAATCGCGATTTATGTTTAAAATTATCTGTACAAACTACATTCTGAGAAACGCGTGTTTAAAGTAGTCAGAGCGCTGTGAAATACGTTTTCAGAACACCATTTCAAAGCTGCTAATTTTGTAAATTTCGCTCGGATTAATTTAAAACTTTGATCATGTATTTTTCAAACGTTGCACCCACGTTAAAAGAACGTTAAATCTAGAAAATGTACCATTTTTCTGTTTTTTTGATAGGAGATGTAACATCTTACGTAGTTGGTTAATTTAACAGTGAACGTTGCATTACTATGTAACAGGATTTACGAACCAGAGAAATTTTCACATTCACGAACTGTTTGAAAATCTGATTAAGTATTTTCTGATTGTTGTTAATTCGCAAATGTTTTCTTACTCTCTACAAGAGAATAGTTTCATGTAAATGAAGTATTTGTTTGGAAAATTAATAGAATTTGTTACCTAATAATGTTCATAAAAGATTGAATGATTGATTTTGTTGTTATAACAATATTGCTGTACCAAAATTCGTAATTCATGCCCATAACATATATTTTTATATTTTTAATGGAGCCCATTACCGTGATATTAAAGGAATTGAGAGAATTATATAACACATAATATATTTTATTAGGTATTAATATATACGACTACCCGGCCAGTTGAAAACTTCAGCAAACCGTTATCAACTTTATAGAATTTCAATCGCATCGACTTTCATAAGTGCAGCTCACACAGATACTGTACGTTCGTGTTTGGGTCAACCCTAACATAGTTCCGATACACGCGGCGGAGCGTAAAATCATTTAATTTGCTTTAAATAGAGCCTATCAACGGCATGAAAATTGTCCGGCATATTACCGGTAGCTTTTAAACATTTTCGAAATACCACAAATTCGTGAACTGCCTATGACTCCTCTTGTACATTAATGGAATTTAAAAATTTACGTACAGACGAAGAAATATTTTTATTCATCTTTTTAAGTAAAAAGAATCTAAAAAAATATAGATGTGATTATACAAATTGGAAAATTAGATTAGTTATTGGAAGTATTTGTTTAAACATAAATGCATGAATTAGATAATAATGTGTAAATGACACGTTGAAAACTGTACTGTTAAAAAAATAGCATATTTTTGCATGTTTTTAAATCATGCAACTTTTTTACGTTTATGATGTTCAATGATGATGGATAACCTTGACTGATCTTATATGAATCAAGTAATTATAGTCACTGACTTCCTAATGAAACGGACTATCATCGCAGGTGTTTAAGAAGGGTTTCTCACTTAAAAAAATACAGGTGACACATCCTTTTTGTTTAAAGTCGTGAAATACGCTAGGTTCAATTTCTTGGGAACAACAACAGTCTAAATTCGTAGAAATGGTATAGAAAACAGCGGTCAAATTGTAAAGGGAGAACGAAGAAGAGGAGGTATGAAAGGCGACCTTAGAGAAACGGGAAATTGCATGCGTCATGGCAGAAGGGTGAGAGGACTAAACTCCGAGGAGTGAAATGAATGCAAGTGAAACAAGTGGGGAAAAAATAACAGAACCTGATTAGTGGTCCAGCAGAGAGAAGGATAGGGTTCCTAAATTGAGGTGGAGAACACAGATGGGACAAGCGAAGAAAAAGGGAGAAGAACGTGAACTAGGACCCAGAAAATGGAAGAATAGAAAGTTCCACTTTCGAAGAAAATAGGAGGGCCACAATGAAAAAGAAGATCAGAAGAAAGGAATGAGCCAAAACAGTTAGTGGAAAAGAAGCGTGAGAAGCTGAAGGAACTAACAGAGAAGAAGAAGAAGATTAAGGGTTGCTGATAAAGGAAAGGGGATTCGGTCTAAAGCGCAGTTTAAATCCGTGTCATAGTGTAATTGAAAATCGACTAACTTTAATAAATTCAATGGAGGATCTCGTGTTTTCTGTTCAAAATTTACGATACGTACGATGTTTAGAAAATAATAAATATTAGATAAAAAAACGAAAGACGAAAACGTATTACCGTCTTTGCGACCAACGTAACAGCATATGTTATTGTTCACACTATTTTTTTTTAAATGAAGGTCATCTTCAATACTTTTAATCCAATTCTATATATTTTTTATGCCATATGTCCATATGCCCCAAGGATATGTACTTTTGTTTTGAAAACTGAACGAAATGTGCAAAAAATTTATGTCGTATTTTTACGAGAAGAAATATTGCACTTGTAAATATTACAGAAGATGACACTCTTCAAATTTGTTCATATAGATACCTATAGCATTCCCCGAGAACGGATTGAGCAGCAGATCATAGTATATACGTGAGAACACATTTTAGCCTAGAACTATAAACTTCATCCTTTCAGTAAGATATTAACCCTCGAATGGCCGACCGTCTCGCAGCGGTGCGGAAGGTCGTTTTCAGTCATTTATGATCCATTCTAAAATTCCCGTAATATGCACATTGCTGCTACTTTTTCTATTAAAGTATATCTTACTGCGCCTTTAACAGATTTGTTAAACGATATTGACACGTCGAATATTTCAAGCAGAAATTCAAAATTAAAAAATAACTTTCCTTATTTCACTTGGGTTCAACGAACCTGAAATATTCTCGTGAGGAAATCGATTGCGACGTAAGGAAACAAACATAACAGAGACAGTAAAAATCAGTTTAACATAACACAATCGTAAACGTTATCATGTTTACAATCTTTAACATACCACAATTTTATACACAATTAGGATACGTACTTGGTAACAAATTCCGGGATAGATATAACTTCGTTCCGTTAAACCTTATTTGTAGTGTGCAGATCTGTAAACAAAATTAACATTTTCAGCATCTATTGCGAATAACAGGAGTCAAATAAAAATTCTTTCCTTCTCTAAAGATTATCAAAAAATTTCATATAATTCATCGATGCTCCTGAATTCTCGTAATGTTTTCCCTATTTTGAATTGCACTTATTCATTTTTATCGACATATTAGTTACAAGCAAAGTTGGACAAACATTTTACTTAAATAAAAATTTCGAATAAAGTGGGTTTTGAACCTGCTTTTTTAATATTGTACCATGACTATTTCATTTCGATTAAATCATTCCTTTTATAATAAATTCCCTTAATAATTAGATAATTTCCATTGAGTGATAAATGTTGAAAGAACGTTTAAAAATGAAGGTAGATACATTGAACCAAATTGATTTTGCAATGGGCCACTCGACAGCTTGCTTAAAGAAAATACTTTGTGCAAATATATCATGCATCTTATATCTGAAATATTTTCTCGTATTTCGTTATGAAATAGAAGAAATTTATACTCCAACAGCTATTAGTGTGACTGTTAATGCAAACAAAGCATAATAAATGGTTTGAATCGCATTAGCATAAAAGAAGAAAACGTGCACCAAACTTTTCCAAGTTGTGCCATGTGCAGCATCAATTTCGAAATTAAATTTTTTTTATTCGAACAACGGTCAACCACTTAAAACACACGAAGAAGTAACAACTTAAGTCATGAAATATTTTCAAGTGATGCATTATGCATCCCGTTCCCGATTCAATATTGAAAAAAATACTCCGCGCCAAGAAGCGCCCCGTCTTTTTAAGGTTGTTCTGTGCGTTCTAGATATCTGGAAGCGATATCACGCATAATAAAAGCAACATCACTATTCTACATTCAAATTCGGGATATAGTAGGAAATTTTATTTTTCTGCATGACGTTGATGCACTGCCCGAAACTTCCGTAAAGCCACCTTCATTTTCGCGGATATTTTGAAAATACTACAAATTTTCGACATGGTAGGGAACTTTATTTTTCCGGATGACGATGACACACTGCCCGAAATTTTTATAAAGCCAACGTCATTTTCGCAGATATTTTGAGAAAATATTACTAAATTTGTTACTCCGTCGTATTTGCATTTATATTTTGTTCTTCTTCAATTGCACAGAAGGTATTATCTAAAGATCCTGGCAATATGTAGTTAGTAAGAACACTATTATCCATTATTATTAGATTATGAGTTGTTCTTATCTAGTCTCTATACGATCTTATAATGTTGATCGCACATCATGTATTCTGAGTAGATGACACAATTATTCGATATAAAAATTATTTAAATAAAAATAAATTTTTAAAAATACCACGTTTTTAAAAACGGACTAAAAAGTATAAAATAATTTTTTCTAGTGCCATACAGATTCCTAACCTCGTACAGATGGTCCTGAAAATTTGTGATTGTGAATTTTGAATAGCTGTGAAAATACTTGTGAGATTTAAAACGAAAAACGTGGGGCGCATGCGATAGATAATTGATGCATTTTGCGCCCCACGTTTTTCGTTTTAAATCTCACAAGTATTTTCACAGCTATTCAAAATTCACAATCACAAATTTTCAGGACTATCTGTACGAGGTTAGGAATCTGTATGGCACTAGGAAAAATTATTTTATACTTTTTAGTCCGTTTTTAAAAACGTGGTATTTTTAAAAATTTATTTTTATTTAAATAATTATTTTCTGCTTTTCAGTCTTGTGTTAATACTTATATCACTCTTTATTAATACTTTGTACACTCACCAAGCTCACTGCAAATTTCACTTGGTAAACAAAGCGATGATGCACTACCGGTCACGATCGTTGCGCGATGATGTACTGCACTACCGATGGTTCGCGCTCGGGGCGAAATGGGTCCGTGAAGTGGGGACGAGTCAGAGTGCGCACGCATAGTAAAGTAGAGGGGGTTGCCGAACGAAGTGGGGATCGCTGAACGCGATGACGTAGTTCGCGGGGGGATGAAAAGGTAAATATTTAATTGTTATTTTCTCCGAAACGGTAAGACTTTTAAAAATTTTTTTTTTTTGAATAATGCATTGTCATCCAGTTCTGAGCCATGCGTGCAATTTCAAGTCTCTAGGTCATCAGGAAGTTAGTTTAAAATCATTTGCAAAATTTGCCACCGAACAAACATACAGACAAACAAGAAAGCAAGCTAATAAAAACGTGGTAATAACCTTGTATGAAACGTTTCTGATATCTTAAAATATAAACTCCCACATTCACCGTTAAAATATTTCCAATCAAAATTGTAAATTCTTATTCGAAATCCATCAATTCATAAAAATCCACACGAATTTTCTCTTTTGTTTGCAAAAACAAACTTTTCCACGATATCAATTTTTATAAATAGTCCACAAAGATGCGAAGACGGTATAGTTATCACTAGACTGTAAATCTTTATGCATTTATGGCTGCTGGAAATTTTCTGAGAAATGCTAGGATATAAAATTCGACAGAATTTAGTACTATTTTCATTTATTTCATTATCCAAAGAGGATACTACCACGGAAAATAAGATTCTATTACATTCGACTTTCTTAAAGTTCGTCTACAAAAATTATAAATTGCATAAAAATACGTGATCTAGTCATTGCTGTATTGCTTTAACACTAAGAGGCAAATTAGGTTAAGAAAATGAAGGATGACCGAGGCATCGAATTAATTTCTAAATCTAATATTTACTACTTGAATTTATGTTTCACTCAGAATGTTCTATGAGCAGATATTCTAATGGATGACGAACTAACTTTTTAACTGAGGATGACGTTAACCGTTCTTAACTGAAATCAGTTAGCTCGCCATTGATGTTTACTTTTAATGGTCCAACAATAGAGGATATAATATCTAATTGGTTTTTACAATTTCTCCGTTCGTTCCGTATTTATTTTGATATGGCCACTGATTCCACAAACACGTCGCTTCCTACTTATCTTCAAATCCATCTGGCTCAAGGATGTCTTTGAAGGGAAGAGAGGCCAATGGATTCGAAACTATCAGCGTCCGATCTCATCCAGAAATAGGTTAGATTTCCTAGTTCTCTCTATAAACTAGTACACGTAGTGGTATATATTTAGAGTCTGTGCAGCACGTACCGGCACAGTAAAGTGACGATTAGTTGATAGTAATCGCGGCGGTGTATAAACCCGAAAATTCGGTACAGACGGTGGTCATAATTTACTTGAATCTGAATAGTGATTTCAATAGTATTTCGACCACAGTTTTCTCAACGCTGTGATCTAAAAGATACTGCTTTATTTCTAAAAAAAAGAAACAATTAATTTGGCTTTTCAATTTAAAAATACAATTAAAACGTCTTTATCCATAAAAATTTAGAATACAAAACAAAGTTTATATTTTTTGTATGGCTACATTTATTCTAATACTTAAATATTGATAACCAGAGAATCAAATTTTATTTCATTTGTTATCATCATCATCATGAATCTATATTTAGTTTATAAATGCGTCATTCATCCATTCATTCGACACGGTTATTGATTCATAATTAGAATATAATTAATTATATTGTCTGTTGTTATTGTTTTTATAACTTATAGTGGTACAAACTAATTAGTCGACTGTTATAACATGAAATTCAGTTACCACCAATTGTTGAAATAATCGTAAAATCAAAGGTTTTAAGTTGTTTATATCTTCATACTTTTCTAAAGAATTGTATCTTAACAATTAAATACATATTGTAGTTTTTATATTGTCTGCTTTCGTCTTACACTGCAAAACAAAAAGGAAGTAATCCACAAACATTTAATATATACAAAGTATTATTGTTTTCACTGTTTTCTTTTGTCTTACACAGCATAACAGAAAGAAAGCAATCCACAAATGACTATTTGTCTTACTGAAGTTTGGCAGCGATACCGCACACCGCAACTAAATTTCACACGCGACGGTTAATTTACAACTACAATTATTAACATCGGAACGGTTCAACATATAAACTCTTGTAAGTAGAATAATGAACAAGTCTCGTTTCGAACACAAGGACAAGTAATTAATTGCTGCAGGATCAGCGAAGACTGTCCCAGAAAATAGAAGCTGAGTCTTGTAATTTTATCCACATCTCAGATCTTGTGTACCATAGTCTCATTAGAGTCTCTGTACTTCGCTCGCTTCCGTCGCGATCCATCTAGATTTTCACGTTAAACCGTTGGAAAGTTTCGAACAACTATATGCGTACAAAATCGAATTCGAAATACAACTCTGAAAACCGTCCGCGCTTCGGATAATAAACGGTAGAGTTTTTTCTGGAGTGTACAAGCGTGTAGCACTGGTAATGGAAATGAAACTGCAGTAGAATCACTTTCTTCTGCGCCTCTCAGCCGATTCTCTCGAGCACGCAGAGAATAACGCAACAATCTAATTATCGTCAAGTTCACCGTTCCGGTGTTCCCACAAAAATGAATAGGGAGAGATGCCGCGCACGTTTCTGTTTCATCGTCGAAAACGGGGAATGTAATACAACAACGCGTTTAATGTTAAGCTCATCCCCTCAAATACATGCAACTAAGTACTCAGTCCTGCATACTACCGACGACTGTTTTGCGAACGTAGTTTCCGCAAAATAAAAAACCGCGTTCTTTCTATCCTCGTCTCGAATAATAGATTTTTTAAATAGCGTCTCGCGCTTTGCGAGATGATGCCTAATCCTCACGATGCTGTCCACGGAATTTTCAAAATCTAATTTTGCGAATTAAATTCTATAAATGTTGATACGCGGTTCAAGCTAATCACTTCTTTCTGATTTGGTGTATCCCTTTTCGTGGTTCGTATATGCAACCTTTTCCCCTCAATTCGCGCTCCCTCCCCTCAACTGGCGACTCTGTTGAGGGACTCTGTCTAAGGCAGAGCAGGTCTAGGACAAAACCATGTCTTTCAATTTCTCCTCTCACTGACACTTTAACTGCCGTCAAACGTTTTTATTGTAGACTATACAATTAGAAATATTGTTTTACCTTCGGGTCAAATTGACGAGGATTAACGTTAGTTACTATTTAATATCGTTACATGTACACTCTGCGAATATTTAAATGTATATTTTAATCGTACTAATAAAACTAGTCTTTTACATAAAAATCAGTTTTAAAAACATTGTATTCTTAATATTGGCTACAGTGTCAGCTTACATATTCAATTGATTAGATGTCACTTTATGTGTCATTACTCCGAGGAAATGGATATAATAAAAGTCGCGATTATTCATAACTTCCGTCAATCGGTTTCATTTTATGTTCCTCACAATCAGATTTATTCAGATGCGAATAAAATACATTCATGAATACATTAAGATATTTTAGAACCCTCTTCTGATCATTCGGTGCCACTCTTACGGCTATTACGGTCGTACTTAAATTGTGCATGATAGTTGATTGACACATCTTCTTTCATTACCTCACCTTTTCTTGTTTCGATAAAATATTATATTTACCAGTGAATATACGAAAGTTAATATTTTAAGCCCTTCCTGTAGATTCTAATACTTCGTTGTGCCTTATCTGGTTGTATCCACACGTTTTGATGTGGTTAATATGAATATGACTTTCATTCTACCCGAAAATAATCAGTATAACTACCATGCCTACAAAAAATATGATCGCAAAGAATTATAATAAAATCAATTTCTACTACTTCTCTTGTTCATGACTCGACGACAGCGTCACGCTGACGCTACGCTGAGCATAACCTGTCGCTTACCTATCTGTATAACTTATATTTGTGTAACCCCTTATATAATTATAATTATATATATAATTTAATATAGCTATAGTTAATATAATATATAGATATAATTATATATAAATGTATATAATATGCATAATATACATTGTATAGCAGATATTGTAGTTGATATTGTAGTTATACTATATTTATACTTTCTAATATAAATATATATGTGTATATAATATAATTATATATTATATCTATAATTCTATTAATTATATGTATATGTATAAGAAGCATACACAGTTAAGTTTAACATATGCAATAAATGCTCAACGTAACTGTGTGTATGTTCCTTAGCCAGCAAAGATATGAACTTCTAGGGTAATACGATTTTTCACAGACGTTTGCACAGTATTATATGTGAAAGCTAGATTTCTATTTCTGTCCTGTAATATCTTAATTGGCTAGAACTACTAAGTTTAGCCAACATTGACATAGAGTAATACGGCGACGAATACTGCCTGTTCTGACGGAACAGGAATAGTTAGCACGCGAACGAAAGGATGAACTGTGACAGACGTGTATGCTGGTTCATGTTGAGCCAGTTTAGAGACGTTATTAGAAACGGTTTGAAGACACAGTTGTGAATGTTACACAGATGGAAATATCATATTTCATTCCTGTTTTTGTAACTGGGTTGCTAAAGTGCACGAGGTGTGTAATAAATTCGACATTTCGAGGGTACAATTGGTGTAACGATTAATAATATAACAATTTATGGACTTAGTTGAAATGTTTCTAATTACCATGTTATAAATATTAAATGTATACGTAAAATTAAACAATTGAATCAATGCATTCTTTGAAAGCACATTTTGAAGGCCCAATTAAGGGTTAATTAGAGGTGATCTGTATTAAGCTTCAATACAATTACAAAGAAATAATAATAATCAAAATATTTCGTCAAATATAATTTTATACATACAGACAAGTTTATATAGAAAAGTTGTCGTATTCCTAGAAATATAAATAAAAAAGTTCTCCACAACGAGTAAAGCCATTTCGATTCGCTGGTCACGTGGCATTAAGACCTACCTCAAATTGGTTTCAAGAGAATTCTGTGCCTTTGTGCGCATTGTGACGCGTGACCAGTAGACCAAAATTACAGTATCGGCAGCGTAGAAGCTATTTTGGATTCTTTAATTAAGTAATACAGGTTACAGTTCTGCAATGAAAGTTGCGGACTTGTTTCGGGAAACTACCGTTAAGAAGACGATCTACTGAATGTTGGCACTGAGAATTTAAAAATACTGAATGTTTGTCTAATGGTAAAAGTCTTGAGACTTGTACTATACACAATATACAGTTTCCATTCTACTAATGTGGTCTCTAGAAAAATTTAGACAAAATGTGTTTCGGTATCTTCTACAGCATTTTCTTCATATAACATGAAATTTTCTTATTTCTGTTAGAATGATTTTACACTGTTAGTTTTACGTATGCGATACATTCAAGTGTACAAAAACAGTTAGTAAGAAATATTATCTAAAATAATTGATATATAATAAAATTATAATTAATATATGTAGGATCACAAAATAATCGAGTGTCAGAAGTGAGATTCAAATACACACACACACATGTAACTTTATTATAAGTTTTTGGATAAAATCTTATCCATTTTTAATTACTTATTATTTTCATTTGTTGTAAATTTATCTCACATTTTTCCCTAACAAATGAGTCGTTTTTTTCTACCCTCAATAATTTCCTCGCCATTGCGAAAAAAATGTATGAAACGCAGAACGTAACTTCAAGTATTTTCGTCTATTTTTCATCTTCATCTCTTAGTTAACAACCGAGAAAAAAAAATGATGAAATGAAAGATGTTTGTCCTCATATTATCCTTAAATACGGGGCCAATGATTTCAATCTAAAAGCATTATTTTGCACACGACACAAATGAACATCGTCGTGTGGGATACACCCTTTAATATTCTTGAAATATCAAAATTTAATATGAATGATTAACAATAATAATAATACCGTAGCAGCGAATCAAGTTTCCATGATTCTCGTCTAACTAACTTGCAACAGTAGTCAACAAATTGAAACAATACCCAGGATGCTTGTTTATGGTTGCCATCCGTGTTTCCGGAAACCGAGATGTACGAATCAATAAGCAAGGTCTGTGTGGTAAGAATATTCGAAGCACGGCAATGCTTGCAGCTCACATTATAATAAAATAGGAAGTGCATGATTTCACGAATAATCCTAATTAGCTTTGCGAGTCTAATTTGTGTCCGAAGTTATACGAAAACCACCCCAATTGTGTTATGAACTCCTGCATTACTAGAACAAAAAACAGGCAAGAGAGTTGCGAATATATGAGTTCGCAAGATGTGCTAAATTTCATCATGATAACGAGTTTTTGTTTAACAGCCTCATTCCATTTAGGTTTATGCACGTCCGTTTCAATACAAATGTGTTCACCTCTTAACGGCATAGGAAACAATGAACTGCAGACCCATAATGATTTCCATATAAAGTAGTTTTTACATAAAGCACACAGACTCGTTATTCATCAGGTTTAATGTTCGACGATTATATCACTCGACATAGATCAAGGTGGAACCCATTGTTCGTCAGCAAGAGAAATAAGAGTTAATTTGATTGGAATTCTTAATCACCTCTAAGAACATACACAATTAGTCAAAACGATGTACTATGTGAAATGTATAAAAGAAATGTGTAAAGGATAGATTATTTAGCATAGCGCAATGATGTAGTTCGATGTGAAATAAAAGGGAAAAGAAAGGAAAATATACTAGATGTTAAACATAGAAAATATAAAAAATACAATTTTATCCACAACGGTCCTACCGCATATACAGGGAAAGATGAGATGTGATTATTTACACATGTCTCAGTCATAAACAACGTCTTCGCCCACGCCATCATATACACCTGAGACAAACTTGGCATTCCAAGCATCGAGTTCATTCTTTTATGGGTTCATGGATCAAATGGTCACAGAAAATGCACGCGGCACGGCGTTCCCAACGTCCTGCATTCGAGAATCTCTGTTTCTTTTATGACAAAGATAGTATTTCTTGTGTTGATAGTAAATATCTGTTTAGTTCAGCGTTAAAATTTCTCGGAAATTTCTCGGAAATTTCTATAACGTGTTCAAAATCTAGCTATAGATCGGAATGAAAGTTAAATTACATATTAATCGTTTTGAAGAATTATAAAGTTATTGAAAGGCCATTTTAAACAAGAAAAAATTGTAAACGTATCTTGAATAATAATAATACGTATACACAAATATCAGCGTTAGATATTTATACAATTTGGTTACAGAGAGTCTTATGCAAATAACATTAATTAAGAGCAAATTAATTACAGTACATTGTTAATATAATTAGTTAATATTATAATAGACTGTTTAGTAGAATAATAATCATATTCTCCGAAGAAATGGATATTTTACTGAAATGTCAAACTGTGAGACGAAGAAAATATTTGGTTAGGGCCTGCATGTTACACGACAATGCGAGAGAATTTATTTTAGTTTACATAAATAATTTATTAGACGAAAACAGAAACACTTTATAGAAAAACTTATGGCAAAATACAATTAAGATGAGTACTTGGAGATATTTTTTATAAACTGGGAAATCAGTATATTTGGATAGGCAATGTGTATTGTTTACCTGAAGAATAATGTTTCAATATCAACATTCTTTCTCTTCAACTAAAAATGATATACAACTTCCTATAAAGTTTAAAAACGCATGCATATTTTGTGTAGCGTGTAACAATTGATAATTTCATGTTCCAGAAATGATAAAATATTATATTATATCACATCTAGGATCTAGTAAGTCATGAATCTATACTTTGATCTAAATTTTGATAAAAATAATAAACATTGTCTAAACTGTAAGAAGGTGGATTGGCATACTTAATTGAAATCAATGTTTTGAATTGGCCAGGGTAATTGTTTAGTAATCAGTCATTTAAGGCAAGTGGTCAGCCATCTTAATTGTTGTTATTATTAATATATACGAAAATGTTTTATCATATTAGGACATGAGGCTACACATTGATAGTGAGGAATAGGTTTTATGCTCATTCAAACGTATGATAATTTGTTAGTAGATATTTATACTGAAACAATTTTTTAGGGGGTCTATTTATTGGGTGGGAGCTAAAATAAGACACACTCTACTGAAAACTTAGGATTGAGATGGAATGTTTAGAACTTTGGGTTAAAATTTACCAAAGTCCCGTTCGAGTATCAAACGACATGTCGAAGGAATTTCAACAGAATTTATTTGAAAAAGAAAGATAACTTGTTCATTTCGATCCGTGGTTACAAATACGTGCAAAAAAAGAATATTCCACATCAGGCCAACTGACCCTACACGAAGATACAGCATAATTAAAGGAAGATCAAAAGCTCCACTCGACTCCAGAACGGTTAAACTTTCATCCTCGCAGCAAAACTTTAATATTCCTATAGAAAAGTAAACACGAACGTCTCACCTCGCGACTCCATTTCACACGGCGCTCCTTCGCGACCGCACTTTGCGAGTGCACCGATGCAGGAACAATCCCGTCGCCGGAATAATGGTCCGTCGCAGCATAGAAAAATTCGTCCGGCGATCTCCTTCGGTTCGCAGCTGTATCCCGTCGCGGTTAACGTCAGAATCGTCTGTTATACAGGGTGATTCATTGCGCAATGTACCCAAAGGCTACCGCCACTAAGAATTTCTAGCGGTAAACGTGTTTTTTCGGTTGCGCATAAGTGTCCATGAAGAAACCGATATCGTTTGTTAAGCCCCCTAGAGTTTCGTGGGAGCTTGGATGATGTAGCAAACGATTAGTGTTGTTCTTAATAATTTATTAATAGACTGCCAATCTTTCTGCATTTATAGCTAAGTTGAGTAGACGAAAATCAAAGTTGTTGTAAAATTTAAACAATTGCAGATATATGATTTCTCCTGTATTAAAATCATTAAGGGAATAGATAAGACAATTTTTATTTAACATAAAAATCCGCAGTCTATTTATTAAGTCTAATGTAACGACAGTCAGGGAAAAAAGTTGAAACTAGTCGAAACCTAGAAAGAAGTACATAGTCCCTCACTCTGCCTATCCACATCGTTGACCTTCCCATAGTTAGGGGCTGTCGTAAAGGTTGGGAGACGTTTCATGTTTTAGCTGTGCAATTTTATAGTATGAGAATTACTTAGAGCAGCTTCATACGGTTCTTCGCTGTACTTAAGTCGGGACTGAACGCAGACAATTAAGTGGGGAGGTGGATTTTGCGAATTCAACTAGAGGAAGGACAGGGGTGAGTGAGATACTGATATCCAGCACGTATCAAGATTCAATCCATGGTCAATTCGAGGTCTCATCTTTTTGGAATCGAGATAAGTGTTCACTACTGAGAGTCGATTTGGGTCATGCTACGCCGTACTTAAGTCGGGGCTGAACGCAGACAATTAATTGGGGAGGTGGATTTTACGAATTCAACTAGACAAAGCAATGAGTGAGATGATTATATCCGGCACGTATCAAAGTTCAATCCAGGGTCCCATCTTTGTAGACTTGGGATGAATGTGCACCACTGTGTGTCGCCTTGGGTCATATCTGAAGGCCCTATAAGCGTTCAAGATGTAAACCCTGTAGGCGTAGGAAGAAACCTACCCGTCTTGTCTCCGTCCCGAGTGTTTTCCTTCCAGACCCCAACGATGTCTGCGAATTATAAAGGTCGAGGGAAAGAGAATATACGTGCATCCAGTGAATCACCATATAGAAACCGCGACTCCACGGGAGTCGCTGGAGAACGTCTCGCACAAGACTTACAACAGCGTCGTCGTCGTCCGCGGAGATTCATGTCTTTGCGTTTGTCGCGTACCTATCGCGACACGTTCGTTCGAATGGTCATGGGTCAAGAGTGCAGTTCCTAAGAGGCCAGCGACACGGCTGCTAAAGGGAAGGCGGGAGGGTTGTTTTTGCCACGGAGCAACGTAGTGACGGATCGAGGGAGATGTAAAAGACATAGGAGGGTGGTTGTAGAGCCGGTGGGTAGGGAGAGCCTGGAACTAGAATGGGGGTGGATTCTCTGGGATGGGGGTGGGAGGATTCGAGTGAGGGTGGCGCTGTAGCGGCCAAGCCGGGAAACATACACGGGGTGGCCCCGCGAGCTCTCTCAGTCGCGGACAAGCCGCCACGCGAGGATACCATCGGATGTATGTTATTGCGGCAGAACAAATCCGTTCGTAAACTTGATCGTCGCACGAGGTTCGCCGAAATCACCTCGGTGACCCGTTCTTGCAACAAAACCGCGCGCGTCCGTCGCTCTTCAACCTCGAAGACGCGTTCAACACCATCAACCACCACGTGGCGGATTAAAACTGCTCGCTCGAGCGCGCCGTCAGTGAAATCGTCCAGCGAATTCGACCGCTGCTCGTTAATCGCGTCCCAACCGGATTACACGTGATGAGGGGTGCGTATCTGTGTGTTTGGCAACCGGTCATTACCCGTCGGCGCTCGCGTTTTTCTTCCGCCGCGATACCAATCTTCTCACAACTTCGCAACCTGACCGCGCGCTTCACAGCTTACCAAAAGATCTCGCATCGTTTGCTACCTGTGCGACCAGGATTGCCTTGTGTGCTGTGTTTCGCTATTTCTCTATGTAAATTGATCCGAGTTCAGTCTCCTCTGAGACCGACCCGGACGATTCCTTTCGGAGATGTGACTAAGTGTTCGGGATTGATGCTGACGTTCAGGAATAAATTCGGCGAGGTTTTGTGCACCCCTGTGGAAAAGTGTTCGATCAAGATTATTCCCCTGGATTGTGAGAAATCTGCTATGGGTTGAGGCGGGGAAAAGCGGAATTGAAACGTCCGTGTCAACTGAGAATAATTGTTTGGTTTAGAGGAAAAACAGAGTCGGGATTACACCGGTGGTGGTTTTGGGATTTTTTTCATTTCTTCTGGCTGCTTTGTTCAAGTAACAGTTGTCGTAGCAATCACTATTGAATGCTTTTGGTTATACGAGAAGCCTCTTGTCGCTTGAAATTGATAATTCTACAGAGTCTCGAATGATGCAACAAAGTGTCCACGTAAACTTTTTGTTCGATTATAATTTATAGATACTAGATCACTAACTTTAAAGGGTGCCGTTGGTTTTATCTCAGTTATAAAATCTTTTACAAACATGTACCTAATGTTGGAAGAAGCTAAATTAATATACATCGAAGTTCGCCGTTTAAATCAAAGATTACGAAATTGGCACGTAGAGGTGATTTATGAAAGGGATTAGAAATGTGTTTTTATTTTTACGCTAATTGTAACATCTTTTGCAAGCATTGTCTAAATTAGCAAATTGGAGGAAGCTGAACTAATATATGTCAGAGTTCACTGTTTAAATACAAAAATATTAAATTATACAGAAAGGATTAGAAATGTGTTGTTATTTTCACGTAAATTGTAACGTCTTTTGCAAATATTTATAAACAAACGCACAGCAAAGTTCATCTCTTACATCCAAGATTGTTATACTGAAATACTTGTTCCATTGCTTTATTCTAAACATATGCAAGCGTTATTGAAACCGATATCTATTACTGCTTCATAAATTGTAGATCTTTGAAATCATCATGAATAGGAAGATTATTGGACGAAAGTTAAAATAAACTCTGTAACGCGACTACGATGAACGGAACGACGGAAATGATTGAGCTTTGTAATTTGAATATCCACGAATAGCTGTGTTTATGTTATTCTTATTCAATCCGTGATCTGTTTAAATTTTCTTTCGAATATTTAGTGAATTCCTACAAAGTGAATTTTAAAGAGGAGTCTGATATTCGGACACTCTTGAAACAACAATAACTGTTTTAATGTTGGACCACACGATTCGAACCTACTTGAGAAGTTAGAGCAATTAGTTTACTACATGACGTGGAAATATTTTTTTTTTAAATTGTAATGGTCGGAAATTTGCATTTTGATCGTTCACCGTATAAATAAATGGAGCAGACGCGACTCCCATTAATATTCGGACACTTTTTAAATATTGAACGACTTGGATTATATTGAGAAGTTAGAGCCATTAGTTTACTACAAGATGTGAAAAAAAAATTTTCAAAAATTACAATTGCTTGGAATTACAGAGAAATAACTGGAATTGTTGTTTACAATTGTTTTATGTGGACTGATATTGAAAATTTAAACAATACGTTTTGTAGATCTCTGTTAATTATATGCATTATGGTAGTTTCATCGAAATCGGTTGACGCGGAAAAAACTTCAGGCATTGATACATATAATAATATTTAGATTTATTGTAGTTATGAGAAACAGCAATTTTTACTATTTTCGAAAGTTAGTAGCTCATTTTGATGGCCGATTTTGATGAAATTTCCAGAATATGTATAATTGATACAAATCAACGAAACGTACTCTTTTTAAACTTCCAAATGAAATTGTAAAATGGAACTTTTAATATTTTCTTTATAATTCCGATCAAAAGCAATTTTTGATAAATGTTTTTTCACATCTTGTAATAAACTAATTGCTCTAGCTTCTAAATTCAATATTTAAACCGTTATCGTATTTTCAAGAATGTCTAACTATTAATGGGAGTAACTGTATTCCAGCAGATACCTATGCCCGTTTCATTTATTTGTGCAGTGAACGATCAAAGTGCAAAATCGTTCGACTAATCTGTTGACTATGCGACGTTGCAGTTCCGTTGCTTTTTCGTTCAGATCGCATGACCGGAATTTGGAATCTGAGATTGAATTTAATTGACGGATCGCATCGACCGTGTATTAAATGACAATGTAACAGCAGTAGCTAATAGCGTAAACGTTGCTGCGACTAACAAATAATATAAAAAAGCCTATTAAATAATATTTGTCTATTTATGTATTTGTTCTGCAATTATTTATCCAGTAGTCTCTTGGTCGTGAAAATCTTTACAATATTATCTTTTTACATTTTGTACTTGAACGACTTCGGTGACTGAATGACATGTTTCAAACATTAAAATCAGTTTTTAATGTAAATTGCGTAATACTCCGTGATGGAATCAACGTGATAAAATACTAACAGAATTTCTACTCAAAATGCTGTGCATAGTTTGTTGACTTCGTAGAAATTAATAATGCCGCAACTAACGCGACAATTAAATGAAATAGTTACTTAACGAATTTGTCGATGCTAGAGGAAAGAAAACGAGTACGCTTTGACATTTTCATTTTATTGTTTCGGCACAATAATTGTTTTGGTCACACATTTTTTAATTTTCGCCCCTCTGCAGTCCGTTTTTCTTATGTGTTACGTCTGAAAACTTTTTTACCTTATTTAACGTCGCGTTTTGAATACGACTGAAATTATCCTAATGATAACATAAATTGAATTTACAAACGAATAATCGTTGTCTCTCTGACAAGAATCACCATGAGAAGACAATGAAAGCATTGGAAGGAAGAAGATTAGGATGAACAAGGCGCAATACAACAAGATATTGATGTTAGAGATAGTTGAACGATGATTATATTGAATGAAAAATAAGCAATTGTTGAAAGAGTGTGGAAAGAAATAGATAAAACTACGCAAATGATGAAGGTAGATTCACAGGAGTGAGACAATGAAGTTGAAAGCAGAAGACAAAAGAAGGTGAACGAAAGATTTGGAACAAAAGGGATTAGGAATAACAAGGAACAATGAAACAATATATTGATGTTAGAGATAGCTGAATTACGATTATTAAATAAAAATAATTATTAACAGGATGCTAAAAGGAAAGGAATAACTATTTATGCATGAAATTACAATAGACAGACCAGAAGAAAACAATGAAAATGGAATGGGAAGACAGAAAATGATGTGGATAAAAGCGTCGAAAGGAAGAAGACTAGGATCATCAAGGCGCAATGAAACAAGATACTGATGTTAGAGATAGTTGAACGATGATTACTGAGACAATGTCAAAAGAACAGGAGATTTATGCAAGAAATTTAAATAGACACGAATGAGATAGTGAAATGAAAGACAGAAAATTATATGAATGAAAGTGTTGGAAGGAAAGTGATTGGAGTACACAAAGCGTAATAAAACAAAGTATTGCTGTTTGAGGTAGCTGTACAATGAGTATTGAATACAAACAATTATAAAGAGGATGCTAAAAGGAAAGGAGGGACTATTTATGCAAAAACATACAACAGACAGACAAGAAGAAAACAATGAAAATGAAAGGGGAAGACAAAAAATCAAGAGGATAAAAACGTTAAAAGGAAAAATACTGAGATCTACAAGGCGCAATGAAACAAGACATTGGTGTTGAGTACTGAATAAAAGTTAATAATCGTTAAAAGAGTATGGAAATAAAAGGAAAACGCAAGTGATAAGAGTAAAGACACAGGGATGAGACAATGAAAAGAATGTGAATGAGAATAAACAAGATATTAATGTTTGTGAAAGCTATACGATAAGGATTGAATAAAAACAAGTAGCCATTGAGAGAACCTCAAAAGAAGAGGAAGAACAATTTACGTAAGAAAGAAAGTAGACACAATTGATACAATGAAGCCGGGAAGAGAACAGAAAATAATCTAGGTAAAAGCGTCGAGGGAAAAGGGATTAGAATAAACAAGGAGTAGCCGAACAAGATATTAATGTTGAAAATAGCTGCGCGATGATATGGATCGCGATAAATCGTAAACACTGAAGCAGGCATACCGTAATAACTAAGTGCTTGTAGTTGATGGATCATTAAACGGCCAATTACGAAGAAAAGCGGTACCTAAACACGACCGAGTGACTCTCGGCTGTGCGTGAATTTTTAACCCTGTTAAGAGAAAGTCCCGGAAGGAATTTCCCCGGGAAATGTTTGAGAAACTCGACGGAAAATGAAGCAGTTACACGACGCGAAAGACCAATCTCCTGTAACGTCATTCCCTTTTTGAGCTTGTCAGATTAGATGAGATCGTGTAATGCACGGTGCACCGGTATGACGTACCTTTCACAGTGAACGATCCGTCCCTTATCCGTCGCGTTGTATCTGTTACACGGTGGGGGTGGGGTGCAGAGGGTGGGGAATGGTCCCCCCACGTGGTTCTAATAATTTTGTGCGACGTATCGTTTGTTCGATTAAGTGTGAAGTGAAAGAGACCGACGCGTCCTCGGCATCTGGATTTAATTAAGTGTGACGATAAAGTGATAGGAGTTACGGTGTCACGGTGAATCCCGCGGATTCTTTCTACTCCGTGTGTGTGTGTGTGAAGCCTTTAGATCACGTCCCGGCGGCTGAGTAATATTGAAAATCTCGTCTCATCAAGTATATCCAACCATAATAGTACCTCGATTATACGAACCGCACAGGTGACATAATCTCCGGTTAACCCTCATCTGTTCCTCACTTTTGACACGTTCTTCGCGTCCTTTGACAAAGTAATGTGTCATCCGTGTTACTTTGTGCTGTATGCTATACTTTATTTTTAATTCGTTCGATTACTTTTATTCTATTATCACAGGATTTTACTTTCGAAGAGTTTGCAAAAGTTATCTTTCTATTTTTACGGTGAAGACACGAATGTAGAGTCGCCAGATTGCAACTTATATCCCCACTCTACCTTTCCCTTCTACGACGCTATACCCCCACGCTTTCAGCACGGCTCGGTCACGTGACGCGTTTTTATGTGTATTTGGTTCTTCCTTTATTTATTTAATTATCTTGTTTTTTTAGGCAAAAACGAATATAAATTACGAAAAACTTTTGAGAGCTTTATTTAATGTAATTAATGAACAAAATTGTTTAAAATAAGTTGCAGTCAAGGAGCTGTTCTCTGAGGTGAAGTTTAAATAAAACATTTAAAATGGTGGGGTAATTGTTGGTAATCAGAGTGCTGTTAATCAGATTCGTAATAAGATTCTGTAAGCAGAGTCTAACGTGTTGTTTCTGTAAGTTTCCATTAAACCAAAATGAAATTCTATTTTGTTGTTGTCAATGTACAGTTATTACATAACATATAATACAACAAAAGGTAAATTTCGATCGCTGCAACCATAAAATCAATCGTAGAGACTTGAGGAGCCAATGAGGGTTAAACAGAATTTTCAGATCACTGAACAATGACTTCTTCATGCAAAAATGAGTATTTATTCAATGATGTACGTATCTTCGTGTATATGCAGTGCAGAAGAATGAAAATTCTTTGTAACTTAAATTAACAATATTAATAAATTGCATGTTTAATATTTAACATCTGGCTCGATTATTTTTCCAAATGAATTTTCCAGTCTAATTGTTATCTTTGTAAATAATACTTCAAAATATGAAGAGAAAGATCTGAAATTCACGAAGAATAAACCAAGCGTGATTGCTTTCAGAAAAGTTTTGAACCATGAATCTTAAGTGGCGTAGCCTTCGTTATTCGAGGGTTAATTGATAAGGAACTAGTAAGTTTTGAGAAAAGGTTAAGAAGTTACGGTGAAACGATACCAGTTAGCCGTAGACATTAAAAAAAAAGCTGCGTTGTAGTTTTGTTCGTAGACAACTTTCCATCAATTTATTAAGTTTGCCATCCGCTCGATGCAATCTTAAAGTTATTTCTCTGTAAAGTAATAATTGAGGTGTAAATCTTAGTACTCCAATAAATTGAAAATGTATCTAATCATACATCTTAATATTTTGCATTTAATCAATTTCTATAATTCAATCTATATCTCATACAAAGTAACAAGTTACAGATAAAATATGATTTTTAGACTTATCATAACAATCTCACAATTAATCACGTAAATTAATAATACAAATGTTTTGAATTTAGTGCTCATATAGACTAATGACCTTAAATATATCTCAAGGTCATTGGAATCGGTGTGGGCCGCCTCTTCCGAATAATTACCATTTCTCCTTCAAACGTGCAACGAAACCAGATGCTTGATTAAAGATTAAAATGTTTTCCGCTCAAACATTTTAATGCCTCTGCATATATAACGCAGGTTATTAAAATGAATATTGTACTTTCACATTTTTCGGTGGAATAACAATTTCAAGCCACATTTACAAATTTATTTTTTAAATCTCGCTGCTGGTTATGAAATGCATAATGCGTGCATATTAAATCAGTTAATAGGTTAAAATGTTCTAATGTTCAACCACAGTTATTGAAACTGCTGCCAATGGAATATATAAATTAAATATTATACATTGGAATATACGAAATTCAATGTTATACAATGGAATATATAAATTAAATTTTATACATTGGAATGTCTAAATTAAGTGTTACTTTTAATTGAATCTTATTTCAATTTAAGCCAATATTTTGAATCAATATATGTGATACATAAGAAAATTATGAACCTCATTTTTTAAATTTTACGACGGGATTATAAAGCTTAATATGCGTTAACAGGCGTTCGCGTGATTCCTTTTTACAAATTAATTTTTCCAACTAGTCACTGCTTCGACCCAGGACTTTATCGGTTATTCATCGAAATTAATTTTCTGATTAGTCACCACTTCGCTATCGAAGATTCAAGCTGGTCGAGGGTGAAATGTGCTTCGTCAATACTTTCTCATAACGGTGACAAAACTTTGTAACGACGAATATGATTCGACACAACCTTACACGCTTATTCACTTCAGAATCCTGAATCGAATCTACAGATTTCCAGAGTATGTTGTTCCTTTATTCGCATGATACATCGCTACTCTGCAATAAATCTCTGAAGGCTTATCTATCATGCCTCTGCTTATAATGCAGGTTACAATTTTGTATAGGACTTTATAAATTTTTTTCTGTTTGAAGCTTCTTTCATTAATATTACCACATAAATGATTGAATAATTTTTATAAATGCATTGTTGCAATTTGTTACTTTTTTCACCTCGGCGTCGTCTGTCATAACGATCTCGCTGTTACTACGACCACGTTGAAATAAACTGTAAATAAATGAATAATAAGTTGAAATTAATGATTTTCAATCTTTCACTCCATGGGTTCTTTATTTAGCAAAAACTGTTTTCTCAACTGAAAAATAAAAATTCTTTAACTCTTCACGGATTACAACAATGCATTGAACACGCATGGCATCAATCAGAACAGAAAACAATTAGAACATTGTACAAATGTTCTTATAAAAAGTAAAGGAAGTTTTACAAAGTGTTGAATATGAAACAAAAATTCTTTTCATACATTCAATTGGTTAAACACGTGCCTTAGTATTTTGTCCGATTTAATTTGTCTCGATAATTTACGTGTTTCTAGATGAGTTCAGGGTAAGACTTTAGAAACCCCCTTCCTTTCGTCATGTGACACACGTCATTCTATTCGTTTTGACATGCTGAACACAAAATGTATTAGCATTTTTGGCTGAAATGAATATTTTTCGAGATACTCGTGAAAAACTACAGTTACTACACATTGAATTTTGTATATACGTGCACGTCCGTGCTGTGCGTGCGCGTCAATACGATGCGAACGCTCGTCAACTGTTTACATAAAAAAATACATTATACATTAGTGATTTAAGGGCGGCGACACACGCAACCACATATACGTACACGAGAATTACAAGGGTCCGGGAAATTACTTCTGTATTCGCAGTAATGCAAAGATTGGGTTTCTTATTAGTCAAAATCGGTAGATGAAATATCAGTCTATGGTGGAAAGTATTTCAAAAGCCCTTCTTTTTACGTTTGCGACACGTAATTCTCATTATTCGGCAGCATTTTAGTGGAGCAGTAGTAGACACCGCTCTTAATAACTATTTATATTTGTACATACAGGGTGTCCCAAAATTCCCTCAGCATCCGGAAATGGGAAGATGCTGAGATCATTTCAAGCAAGATTTTCCTTTACGAAGATGTTATCTGAGGCTTCGTTAAGGAGTTATTAACGAAAAACACGGACCAATCCATAGCGCGACCTACATGTGTTTATCGCGGTACACCGACAGTCGAGCGTCGTTCACACGCCGCGATTTCTCAACGAACAAGAAACTCGACGCGTGAATCCTCGCCGATGTCGATGAAATTCGAATACGTTGTCAAAAACACGATTCTGAACAACATTTCCCTGTGACAATTTTTGCCTATCGGCTTTCGTTTAAGAGAAAACTGTAAAAGTTGTGGTTCAGAATCGGTCGTTGTCAAAAATTGAAGTTAAAAAGTTATTTAAATCGCAGAATTTAATACAATATTGCATGTAAAGTTCATCGAGATCGGTGAGGACCCACATCATCGGCAACTTTACCCGAACGAGAGAAGAAAGGTATAAGGAAAGAAGAAGCATGAAACGATTATACTAAAAACTCACCTATTCAGTGGTAAATCCACATTTGCTTCTTACATCAGTGGAACACAAAATAGAAAACACGACACTTTCACACAATTGATGAACACTTTTCGATCTCAATCGAATCGATACGAAACTAAATGACATTACTGCGACGCGGACGTGGAAAGAATTCCGTGTTCTTCACGTTCCCGCGCGAAACTGACTCTCCCCGCGTACGCAATGTCATCGATGAAGGCAGATTGTTTGAAACAAATGAAATCTACCTTCATCGACGACATTGCGTACGCGGGGAGAGACAGTTTCGCGTGGGACGCGAAGAACACGGAATTCTTTCTGTGTCAGCGTCGGAGTAATGTCATTTAGTTTCGTATCGATTCGATCGAGATCGAAAAGTGTGCTGTTTCGTCTAGTGTTCACCAATTGTGTGAAAGTGTGGTGTTTTCTATTTTGTGTTCCACTGATGTAAGAAGCAAATGGATTTACCACTGAATAAGTGAGTTTTTAGTATAATCGTTTCATGCTTCTTCTTTCCTTATACCTTTCTTCTCTCGTTCGGGTAAAGTTGCCAATGATATGGGTCCTCACCGATCTCGATGAACTTTACATGCAATATTGTATTAAATTCTGCGATTTAAATAACTTTTTAACATCAATTTTTGACAACGACCGATTCTGAACCACAACTTTTACAGTTTTCTCTTAAACGAAAGCCGATAGGCAGAAACTGCCACAGGGAAATGTTGTTCAGAATCGTGTTTTTGACAACGTATTCGAATTTCATCGACATCGGCGAGGATTCACGCGTCGAGTTTCTTGTTCGTTGAGAAATCGCGGCGTGCGAACGACGCTCGACTGTCGGTGTACCGCGATAAACACATGTAGGTCGCGCTATGGATTGGTCCGTGTTTTTCGTTAATAACTCTTTAACGAAGCCCCAGATAACATCTTCGTAAAGGAAAATCTTGCTTGAAATGATCTCAGCATCCTCCCATTTCCGGATGCTGAGGGAATTTCGGGACACCCTGTATATAGAATGAGCATTCAATTTTGAAAGACTACTCCGGGATTTTCATATGCGTGGTCGGGCTGGCCTGATGACCAGCCCTCTCCGCCCCCTCCACAACCTAACCATAACTCATTCTATTCGCATGATTTTTCCAACCGGACCTTCTTCTCAGAAACACTAGGTGGGTGTGTGTGGTATTGTTGTAATATGTACTCACTCTTCATCACCATATGTTTTAAAAAGTTCTCTCGGTATGTATACAATTCAACGATTGTAGTGATATATCTGTAGAAACAGTTGACGAGCACAGCACGGACGTGCACGTATCACAAAATTCAATGTATAGTAACTACAGTTTTTTCACGAATATCTCGAAAACTATTCATTTCAGCAAAAAATGACACGTACATTTTGTGGTCAACATGCCAAAACGAATAGAATGACGTATGTCACATATCGAAAGGAAGGAGGAGGGGTTTCTAAAGTTTAGCCAGAGTTCAGCGTACATACGCGACGTGCATACAAAAAGTTTCAAAATTTATCTACTTGATGAAAATGGACAAACTAGTTGGGTGTCGTATCTTTTAGTCCTCGACTGTAACGCCATCAGCAATCATCCTGTATAATGTAAAATGTATCTACTCTAAATTTTGCATAACCACGGTTGCATCGTCAAAGCAGCACATCATCGTTCGCTATATACGGCACGGATTACTAGGGGTTGCAATCTCAACTGGGTGAGGACGTCACTGCGTCGATCCCTGCAACGCGTTATGCAAACATCTCGCGTTGTTCTTCAAAGCCAAGAACGTCGCGATATATACTCGTGCCCAGGAACTTCGACCCCGGAGTTACGATTGCTTAGTTGGCAGGAAACTGCCACGTAACCGTCAAATTAGTACCTCGATGAAAGACCATTTTCCCGGTGATAGAAGCACCAGCAATTTCCCCTTCGAATAGACTTCCCATCGTTTCGCCCATTTGCTGTCGGAGAAATCCCACAACGGCTAATAGGTCTGTAGTCTTTTTTTCACTGCCTCTCCTCCTACCCCCGAGTGTTATCGATGATGTTGACGCAGCGCAAATATTGTTTCCCTACGTTCTCCTTTGTGACGCCACCCAAACAGATTAGAAGCTTTTATTGTATTTAACTTTCGAAGCTGGGATAACCGATCCTGCTGTGATTAAGTGGAAACGAATTTCTTCAAGCGCTTTCGTTGTTGATAGAACAGTTCTCCGATAATCGAACAGATTTCATTGATAGGCGGAAGATCGATACGTAGCATTAACTCTTCCAGGATGCTGAAGCGTGAACACCACTGTACAAAACTAGCCGGCAACTTAGGGGGAGTTTCTCTAGCGTCGGAGGTTTCAGGATTTTCTAAAATAAATAACAAAAAATAATATTCTAGTTTCTCTATTCTAAGTTATTTGTAAGTTAACGGTATTAAAAATGCAATTAATAATGGTTAACTTACATAAACGTTAAATTTTGGTATATGATTGCGAGAGATCATTAATGGGGTAGTCTTGTTTCTTACGTCACGTTTGTTAGATGCATCTTTTATCCCGTGAAACAACTTGCTTTCGATGGCAAAATTTATATTTGCAATTACCAATGCAAATGAATGATTCAGTAATTGTAGTAATTATTTAGCACTTACAAAGTCCTATTTTTGCATAACGAAGCTTATAGACTAACAGAAAATGGTGTTCTTTTCATTATTTTCTCTGTAATTAATCAACCACAATATTATTGAACACCTTAAAACATTTGTATACCATTACGAAGAAGTGAAATTAACTTTCATGCACTGTGTTCTTCTGGATAATTCTCCCAATATCGGATACATATCTTCTGTACAATCATTTTAATTGTTTGCTCGATATATTCTTTACATGCAGTCCAGTAATTCACGTGCGAAACTGTCCGACCGTTCGCTTATCGACTTCTCTAACATGTAAATACAGAATTTTAACGAATAAATTGGGAACTGTTCAAATTTGTGGAAAGTTGTTGAAAATTCGCACGGTACACGTGCTTTCGGCTACCAATGGGGAATATATTCATATAACCTGTAATAATATACGATATCGTTCTCTATGACTCACTATTTCCGACCATAACACATTTGATGCTATTTATTCTTTATCGATCGAAAATTACATCTACATATCATGCACCACACAACACTATACCAATTTCGAAATAAAGTACCCGGCAGTTCCAATGCTAAAATCGATGTGAAAATGAACCGTAAAGGTACAATCAAACATTTTTGTGAGGACCTCAATTTATGAAAAAATTCAGAATTTCTCACTCCTTATTACCAGACCTTGAATTTTTATGCAAAATCAAAATTTTGTACTTTAACGTATTTTTAATCATCTCTACTAGTTCAAATTGTTTTTAAATCTGTTTGATGTAGTCACTGTATTGTATTTGGTTTGTCTATTTTTAACAAGTATCTATAAAATTCAAAATCTATTTATTATCACGTGTAACATCGTTGTCACATTACGTAAGCGTTCAGAATTGAGAGGTTCCCCTACTGACACAGATAAGAACATTTCTGCAAGTATTTATGAACTAATAACTGCGAGGAATATTTATATTCGGCCTATGAATTATTCATAGAAGTGTCATGAATCTGAGACCAGACTAATAGAATTAGAATGGAGTGAAAATAGGCAAATCCGACAGCGAACATAATTATTTCTCATTCTCAGCGACTAATAGAATTACTATTCCGAGATGAAACGGGACTGACACTTCTTGAACCCATTCACAGCAGCATTGAAGATTATCAGACTTCATTAGCTTTTGAATTGATTTCTAGGTCAACTTTAAATTTTTAACTGTCGACTTCATGATTGTATTTCCATTGGCTGTGGCTCTCTTTTAACGCTTAAATCGAGTGCAATTGAAATATTTATTAGCAGTCTATTAACAGTGATCCCAACGACGGATATAAATACAATTTATTGGTCCCCAGATATCTCATTATTATTTACGAGAACAATACAATATATATGGTGCACATAAAAGCTCAAGACGTTATGTACAACTGCATTCACAATTACATATCAAGCTCGGATATTGGGGAATGGCTTTTCAAGAGTAATAATAAGTTTCAAGTACATTGTGGTGTGTTTTACAAATTTTAAAGACGTTTAATTAAGTGCTACAGTAAAGCCTTGATCTAAGACAAAATGTCAATTAAACCACTAAATACAGTTTGTTGCAATTTAAGTAGGTCATTTTTATTTTGCGTAAAGATTCGCTATGTATTTATTACCCATAGTACGTCCTCTAACAGCTTGAACAAATAATTTCCACTGCTCTACTACATAACTATTACAGTTATTAACCCTTTGCATTTGGCTGTCGCTTCTCAGGCGCCACTACAAATTGCTGTACCATTCTTCAAAATATTGTTTACATTATAAAATATATCGGTATCTAATTAATTACTAAACATTTAGGTACTGTATATGGTATTCTACCAATTTTATATCCATAACATTTCAAAAATCGTAAGGTATGAAAATATTCTAGTTCGGAAGAAATGTTCAATTTTCCAGTTAAATTAGCTCCGAGTGCATAGGGTTAAATCATCCATTTACACTGGTAACTATAATAAGAATTTCCTATGGTTCTATATTGGGGCGTGATAATTATTAAACAGCTACTAGATTATGGCTTCATTAATTAACGATAAAGGAGTATGAAATCTGATACTTCGTTGCAGTCACTATACAATAGTATTTGTGAAAATAATTATGCACTTACCGTTTCGAAGGTTCATTCTAACTTAAACATCTAAACAAACTTCAGCAGGAGTTCTCGTATTAGCAGAGGCCTTTTTAAGCTACTGCCCTGTACATCTTTAACAGGAAAAAGTTGCTGAGAATTATGAATTCTACAACATATTTGAGTTTCAATAAATTGTGAGGTTCACCCTTTTCTGTGGAATTATATATATTAATCAATATGTCTTAAGAGAGTTATTGTTGCCACTCTTTCAATTTTTTAATTTACAAATAGACTCCTTGTTAAAGGTGATATCTCAAAAGAAGGTAGCGAAAATTACCCACTGAAGAATAAACTGTTTTTCCATCCCTTAGTAAGTGACTTAAAATTCTGAAAAAATATCCCAAATGAAGATGGTATGTGGATATGTGAGTAATTATACAGAAACGGGTAATAGTAGCCTTTTTTAAATCTGAAATAAATGAAAACCGTACTAAATTCTGTCGTATTTTATTTCTTACAATTTTATTGAAAATTTTTAAATGCCATAATTGTATAAAAATCCCCAGTCTAGTAATCACCTTTAAAAAGGAGGAATAATCGTGATCTAACTTAGACATTTCCTCATGAATGCATAAAAAACCGTAATTTGGTAATCAGTTCTCAAATTAGTAAAAGTGTCGTTGCTGCTTTAGCAGCATCACCCACGTTAACAGCCTAAATCGAGAGGATTAGAGTTTCTTCTGCTTGGTGTTCGTTGAATGTTGCGAGCATCGACGGACTAGTTGTCTAAATCCCGCTCATAGCCATCCCCCGGGATAGACAGTAATCGCTTCTTAGGTCAATCTTAAACTGGCGAGTTATACGCGCGACTCTCCGTGCATTCTGTAGTCCCTAGGACTTGGCTGGCGCACCTGCTAGGCGCCGATGCTATATCTCTGGAACTTCGAACTCGGTATCGCGTGGCCGACAGGGATAGAAAGAGGTAATTACACCTCGTTCCTGCAGAATTGTACGAATACATACACAAGCCGCTTAAGACACCTTAACTATCCCAGGATTTGTACCCGGGCGTCCTCTAACTGTCGAGATTCGTTTAAGCACTCTGTCCGGTCTATCTCAATCACCGGGTGCGCGTTCCCTGTTATACCCACGTCCTGCATCTATCATTTCATCCTGCAGATAGAAATTCACCAGTAACGAAATACGTTGCATTCCATTACTCCCCGACAAAGTAATTCCAAACCGACGACGCAACTGGGGGACACGTACACCGTGTGGTTTGTTTGACGCAGCATCGTTGGTGACGGTAAAAACCGTGCTTCCAAAAGTCTGGCCACGCTCGATTTCCATCGATCATCCTCTGAGAGAATTTCAATTTTCAAAGGGTCCAGCAGGATAAGCATAAGCGCCCTACATGTCAACTTTTATTCTTTTTTTTGTTTATCATATAATAATACAATGTCCTTTGGCTAAACACGATTTTGTGAAGTTTCATATCTTCGCCCTTTTGTGTAATGGAAACACGGGGATAAAAAGTTTAAAGTTTATTAATGCTTGGATAATGGGCCTCTATGTCAATTTTTTTTTGTTTTGTCCGCGAAATAATGTTCCAGGAATAAAACACTATTCTGTAAAATTTCAGATCTTCGTCTTTTCGCTTAATCTTTATGTCAATAACCCAACCAGGTACCTTAGGTACCCTCTCTCAATTTCCTTTCAAAACTTGTTAATATAATTCGTTGCAGCTTTTTATGTTATTGGACTATCATAGATTTCTTTACACTTATTTGCAAAAATATGCATTAAATCTATGAACTGCGACATCGTTTAATAACGTAGAACAGTTTAGTTATTATCATAAGGGTGAGTGGTGATATAGGTTTAAGAGTCTGAACTTCACCCTTTGTTTTCTCAGTAATTTCTAAAGATATTCAAACGAAATAAAAGCAAAGATGAATTGCAAGCCAGGTTTATTTTGGGATGTTTTTTCAGTATCTAAAGTCAGTTATTAAGGGTCGGAAAAATATTTTAGTCTTCAGGGGTGGTTTTCGCGACTAACCTTTGAGCGACCACCTTTAAAAATCAGGAATAATTGTGACGTCTACTTTTAAATAAACAAATTTCACCTGAAAGTGAGACAATAATCACTCGTTTAAGACATATTAATTAGTATCGTTTCTGACGTGGTCAGTTTAGAAGTTATTTTTTAAAGAAAACATATTAGAAATTAAATACAAAAATCACTACGAATTAAATTAAAAAGATATTACACAGAACGATGGTATATCATAAAATTATGCAAAATTTTATATTAATTAATTGAATATATTGAAGATGGCACTCTAGATATTTACCGATTTTAAACTTTATAACATTAAGTAGGAATTGCAGAATGAAATTGTAATCTCGGTAATTTTAACTGGCATGGTAGATCTAGAGTTAAATGACGGTCAATAGTTGCGCGGTCACAGCCCATCCGAATGCTCAAGTTGTTTGACGCAGATCATCGTGGATTAAAATGTTCAAACGGCCCTCCTCGAAGTTGAGTATCCGTCCTGGGCGTGGAGCGTTATGCACATCAAAAGGAACATCCTTGAAACGAGAAAACCACCTTTAAGCTTCTCTTCCACTAATGATGTCCTCTCGGCACACAGCGCCAATGTTTTTGACAACCTCTGCTGCTTTAACTTTACTTTTTGATTAAACTAACGCAAAAAAGCGTGTCGAAAATGTTCCTCTTACATCTTCTACTAGTGAGTTAGCGCATGTGAGTTTGTTCGAAGTTTAAATAATTTTTTCCATAACTGCATGTTTATACAATTTTGTGTTAAGCGAAATATTCTCCACCATAATTAATACTCATATTGCATTCGCTGAGAAGCAAGCTAGCTACTTGATTTCGACCCACTCGTGTATATTTAATATGCCATTTTCTCGTATGCAGCATTAAACAATTAAGCAAGTAACATATCACGTGAACATCATAGTTTTTGATTTATGACAAAGGCTGACGATAAAATGAAGACGTTCATTCGTATAATAGTCCAAGAGTATGGCTTTAAATCAGTACGAAATACATAGATCAGTAAATTATGTACTCCATGCCTTCAAATTCCAATAGCACCAGTTAGGCAAAATCCAATGTACAGGGTGTATTTTGTAAAGAAGTTGTCGCACAATTTTTTTATTGAGCCTTATTCTACTCATTGTAAAAATAATATCTTAAAAGTGCAAAAGAAACCATGAGTAGATGTAATTTAAAAAAGTATGATCATTTGAAAAATTTAAACACGCTGTTACATTATGTTCAATCCATTAAACATATTAAGAAAGAAAAGAAACTTCCATTTCGCACCAGTTTGTTGCAATTCAGGTACAACATTTTTATACACATAGGTCACTCGTGAAAAATAAAAAGCTCGTAACAAGACACACTGATATCACGCATTGCCACCTGATAACAAAACAGGAACTGCAACTTTACAACCGCGGTAATGTTAATATCAGCATAAAACATATACATACGCTGCCACTGTCCCATATACATAGATCCATGAAAACGATTAAAAATCCCCAGCAGTATTCGCTCGTAGTAAAAAACACAGTGCGGGAAATATTTCTTAAAAGGAATAAACATTTTATTACACATGTTACATTTATATTAAATGGATACTTAATTTATACACGCAAATAATATAAATAGACTGAAGATTTACTGGCAAGACAGTAAAAAAATTTTAAGTATTTAAACATGCTATGGTATTATTATCAACCCATTAAAGAAATTAACAAATTAATGCTATGAGACTCCTGTATCTTGAAATAAATGCAGGTAATTTTTTATTTGTCTACACATTCATTCACATTTGTGTACAGTGTAATAACTTTTTTTATAAACATGCTACTTACGCAACTTGTAATTAGCATGTTTATGGAAGTTTTTAATGAAATGCCTAATTGCACATTGGATATTAAATATACACAATTTTGTTTAGGCATTTGATGGATTAAACATAACATTATCAAAATTTCATCATTGTGGGTTACATCAATTTCCTGTTACTTGTAGAACAGTCTATACATATAAAATAATAATATTTATTATTCATATAGTATAATTGTTCATAAATATAAAATAGGATAATATACACATAATAGTTTAGACAATTGTATTAACTATAAATTTATCATAAAACATCATAAAGATTCAATTTTATAGTTAATCTCAAGTTATTTTCATATTATAACTAACATATGTATAGTGGTAGTATACTAATTCAACATAGGTGTGTGAATTTTTTCTTCATGTCTGTGTTTTCTATATTTGTTATACTTTGTAAACTTCCCGGACTAGTGATCTATGGTATACTATTGGGGGATGTGACATTAAGCAAATAAATAAGAATGTCTCTTTCGAACTAGATGCTTTATTGTATCTTTATGGTATTTGATACATTTCGATAAATTACTCCATTGATTTTCATTGTTTTCGCAATTGTATCCAGACAATCTACGATCATGGTTGTGCAATGCATCTTCATACATTTTATCCAAGCTAAAACCGAATTGAACTCTTTCCAGTCATAATTTCTATTCGCATGAATATCCCCTTATTCGTAAGTATTATAGTTTCGTCCATACATTGACAGACCAGTTGATTATCGTTACAAAAGCTCATCAATATTATTTAACACCTCGACTGCCATGTTTGTTTTACGTTAAAACCTGAGACACTCTGCATGGGTTACACGATTTTCCGGGGCAGTGGATGTTTATGTAAGATAAATATTTTCTTCGTCGACCATAGCAGATAAAAGAGAATCTGATCTCTTAACAATTTTTGTAAGTAGAAAAGAAATGTTGCCAAATTCTTAAAATATTTAAATTATTCTAATATATATAACTTTACTTTTTCCCCTTGGGGTTACAATTTTGCAACCACCCTCTCTTCACACTCGCCGTATATACAAACTTACTTACTAGATTTTACACAATTAGATTTTCACAATTTTTGCCATAATAATTTATTCCGTAAACTGTGTCCGAACCAGCGAGATAGAAAACTAATTAATTGCTACAATAATTGCTACAATAAATCTTGTCTTTTCTGTTCTTATATTATTAGACAAATTGTTTTGTTTTCATGTGACTTTTACGTTCATAGCAATCGACCTGTTGATCGTGTTACTGTGTTCTAATGAAAGACAGTTGTGCATCGCACGAAACGCATATTTGTTTTTCATAAAGATGGAATAAAATCGGAAAATAGCTTTAGAATCTGAATCGTCTCATTTTCTTCTAAACTAGCACACTCCCGAAGATATTATGGTTTCCAATATATGTCGGTTGGAGTGGATACCCAGATCTAGTAATATTGTCACAGTGTGTACATCTCAGAAAATCTTTGGCAGCCACGTGAAGCTTCATGCAATAAAGTCTCCCGTATCCGAATACCCTAATATCGGAGCATCCTACTACCCCGACGTTCTATTATCCGATTAGAGTGTCTTTTGGCAGCAGACGCCTTCTTTTATTGCAAGCACGTAGCGTTTACATACAACATATTATATTTCTCTGCCTCCCTCCTCTGTCTGAATGCGTGGATTCCGATCATAGCGGTGTTGTATGAAATTATGCACAATATCTGTTTTTAAATTGCAGTGGTATACCGTTAATTTTGGGGTCCTAGGCTAACACTATTTTGAGACCTACCCAATTAACCCAAATTAACTAAAAAATTCTTGAATAATTAATTTTTTCTTGAGTTTTTACTTCAAACTGTTTTTATTTTCATAATCGATAATCGAGTAACTTTTAAAATACTGCTCTAGCTATTTTTCGGCACAATATTCTAAACAAAGTAATTCGGAAAACATTCTAAGAACTTTTTTCGCATATCACTACGTCTTTAACATATTGTTTACCGAGTGCAAGCTCTATAATGAAGCGAAATTTTTTATTTTGTTAAAGGAACTATTATTTTGATTTTCGAGGATTTGAAAACTTTTCTTTGTATGATATTCGACATATTAATTAGTATTATTTAAAGTAGAGTGAAGATGGTGGTGAAATTTTTATAGAGAACGTTGTTAAATGACTTGTACTAACTGCGACATATGTATACAGGTAAGTAATACAGGTCGAAAATCTCGACTTTCTAGCACACTAAACCCGGTCAAGCAATAACGGCTGTGCTCCAAATATCCGAAATATCGGGTCTTTTCGAATTATAAATTTTTCGTACTCGTATAGCACTCCGGTGGGACATTTAAACAAAGTTTTAGAGTCACGCTTCGTTCCATGGAAATCAAATCTGAATATTCATCAGATATACCTGTTATTGAATTATATTCAGCTGTTCATTATTTAAACATTCGGTGTATGGTTGAAATTTATTTTCACGGAAATGGAATTTTATAAAAATATCATTTCTGTTTTATTTATTTTCCATATCACTACTTGCTCGGCAATACTACATATAGCGATGCTTATAAAAATGGTTCATAACTATCGGATTATTTAAAAACAACCGCTATGAGATAAATATCATTCGATAAAAGTATTTTAAAAGTACATTTTTGGGATGCTCTGTATATAAAAAATTCTCACAACAATAAACATTTATTACGAGATAAATTGGTTCCTGAAACTTTTATCATTCTAGAGATTAACATTACAAAGATTATTTGTGGTATAATAAATATTTTTTGATAGGTCATTTAGATTTGACGGGTGATAGGTGAGCTAATTTTAAATTAAGAAGTACTTCTGGATGCTATAAATCCATGTCAAAATGGTGTTCATGATTTGCTGAACAAATTTCAAATAAAAGCAACCTAGTAATCGATAGGGGGAAAATTGATAGGCATAGTCCAACAGTGGCCCAGTTATCGGAAATCTTTGGCACGATACAGTGAAGTGATAAATGGCGTAAGATTAGCACAAAGGACTAGTAATTTCATTTTCTACCACAAAAATGTACGGGAAAAACATGCAGTGAATGAAATCCTTTGTTCCGTTAGATTTCACATTTTACTTATGAATGTTACTATTATTTTACTCACGTTTACTTGCCAGTCGTTAATCGAGCTACCTTACTCTATTTGACTCAGTAAGTTCACTCAGAGATTGAATTTTCATAATTCATATACTTTTTACATTCTCTGAAGAGAATCATAGAATTGTTTGAGTTGCAATTAAAAAATATTTTAGCAATGTTAGTTAAAAAATTATCGCTCCCACATTACCGGTTTTTAATTTCTCCAACTCTGTACCCTCGCTTTGAAAAATCAGAAGAAATTACATGTTAATCATTAATTGGTTAGATACTAACATGTCTAATAATGCAAAAAATATTTTAAATAATACTAACAGTTTCCAATTTTTACAAAGTTCTCTGCTATGAAAACTGCATTTATTTCAAAAAACATTTTTAATAGATACTCAATAAGCTCCTAAAAACTCATTCTCATTGGTTTGTTAGTTCTGGTCTTATAATTCAATGAAAAAAGTACGACAAATTTTTTTACACGTCTGTAAAATCACAATGTTTAAGATATCGAGAAATCCTTTGAAATTCGTTCATAGGTCACTAAAGACTACAACATAATCAAATTCGAACAAACGAACCCTTGAAGAAAATTCCTCCGAACGTCCACGGACGCTCTAATACAGTATGACAAATCCGAAGCAAACCGGACCGATGGCAACCCTTGCGATCTGTTGCCAACGAGAACTTATTTTTGCACCGCCCTAATAATAAACCACACGGAAAAAGGTAGCCTAACAGTAAATTCTTTCTGTTGCAGATACCAGAAGCGGCGGATCAGCAGGAAAAAGCTTGCCGACGAGCGGGAATTCAGAAACTCTATAAACTAATGGAACACGAAGACTGGACAGGCGAATTAACGATCGATTAATGTGTTCTATGACGCCTGCTTAATAGTCCGTGATCGAACTCTGTGATGCACGCGAACAACTGCACGATTTCCCGCAGAGCTTAATTTAAATGGACAGCCAGGAAGAGTCCATTTGTTCGTTTTAATTCGCGGCCGTGTGTAAGTGATAGACGCGTGCGGGTTTGTGGTGGAAGAGGGAATATACGACAGGGGCGACTGATACAGTGGCGGGTTCTTTTATTTATTTCTTTTTTTTCCGTTTTCGTCGTCGAAAGTCTGCGAACAAATTGGGTTGCGAGCACCGGTTCGTCAAGGAGCGTCGTTTTACGCGTTGAGAAAAACGAAGGATCCGATTTCCGGTATACAACGTTGGACGAGAAGGTGTCCAGGGGGATATCCGTGAGCGACGACGTACGGAAGCCGGCCACGAATTATGAGCAAAGCGAATCTAGATCAACGGACGCAGTGAGAGCACGTGAGTCTCGCGTGCGAGGAAGCTGAGGATCCCCGGGAGGCTGGTTCTCAGCGATATTAAAACTCTGGGGGATCGAAATTACGGGCGCCACTGGTAAAACCGTACAAATGGATTCGACGAATCGATAATGCACAATTGTAAATCCTGGCCCGAAGCGAGCCGCGTGTCTGATGAATAATACAATTCCTCCGGTCGCGTTGGATCCTCGTCTCTTCGGTCACCCAGGGAAAAGCTTCAGGACAGAATCGTAGAATCCTTATCGACAGACGCGTCCCTGAACCCTCCTCCCGGTAGACATTATTCGAGCGTGTCCTGACGTGCACGGTCCTCCGACAACGTTTAAAGAGTTCGGGTGATTACAAGACAGATTCCTGCGTGGCTCGCCGAAGATAATCACGCGAGCAACCCCCGGGCTAGGTGATAGTAATCAGTGCGCCGAGTTCGATTGAATTGCAAAGGCTCGATTAGTTATGGTTTTGGGACGAGGTTTGCGTACGGTGCGAAGATAAACGGGGGAACAGCATGACAGTGATGTGGGTGGATCTGGATCCTCGTTTCACAGTTTACTTCGATCTCTGCGAGTAACTGATAAAGAGGTCGGAACGCGCGACAAGCTCGTTCACGCTCTCGAGAGAAGAAGAATCGTCACCGAGCATTTCTGGAGACCAAGAGAGTGGCAGCATGAGGGAGCATCCGGGAAGATGGCTGTGTGTCGTGCTGTCGCTGATCACATTTCTATCACATCAAACCGGTGAGTTTGCATTCCGTTTCATGATCGTGCTGCCGGCCGGGTTGTTTGTAGTAAAACGTTACACCGGCTCCGAGGTGAACATAAGAATTTACAATGAATGCTCTTGGGTTTCACTCGGCTAAGTATGCTGGGTGTTCCAGGTAAATTGGATCAGCATCTTTCTCGTAAACTATAAGCATCTCGGGAAAATTGAAGAGGTAGAACTTAGGGTATGTCTTAGCGACAACACGATCACTAGACAACCGGATCTTTATTCGAAATCAAAAGTTTGTACTTGAATTGCAACGAACTCGAGTGAAATGGAAGTTCGTTTTCGGTCTTAATATGTTTAATAGATTAAAAATAATGTACTGGTATATCTTTCCAAATTACATAATTTTTGTCGTGAATGCATCAAATCCGCTGACCAACGATAACATGTATGCCAATGTTTTATATTCACATTAGTTTTTGAGAAACCAAGGTGACCTCCAGTTATTTTTATGTTTTTTCGTCGCATATGAAAACGTGGTTCAAATGAATACAGTCACATGTGAAACAACGACTTTTAAAGTCATAGAAGGTCTGCAATGAGAGAAATATGTTGATCGAACATTTCGTTTGTTGTGTGACCTTGAAAGTCATTGTATTACATTTAAAATAGTCAAAGAAAGTTACACCGACCACAATTTTCGTAGCCTCATCAATTGTAATGGAGTATATGCAATGTGTTACGAAATGATCTAGCATATTTCTCTAATTTCTCACCTAGCATGACCTTGAAAAGTCATGTGCGTTACATATGACCCAATTCTTCATAATACACGCTTTTTGAAACCTGAACATCACATTCTTTTCTCGAAAAATAATGTAAATATAAAATATTGACATAAGTTCTGGTATTGTTAGAAAGATATATTGCATGTTCTTTCTTTTGTATTTCTACAATTTACGAAAACTGTTCTGGTCCAATTGACCGTGAACACCTTGTATAGTCGAGGGTACAATATACTATACAGTATAGTATAGTGGGAGGAGTAACATGTTGTACTTTGAAGATTGTTCTTACAAATGAATTACAATGAGCAGAAGATTTTTATAGATATTTAATCATATGTTGGGTATAATTAATATATTATTAATTTTCAATCGTTCATGTATAATGATTTATAAGTATTTAATTAACCTACTTCATTACCAACGGACAACCTACCTAGTATATTGTGCATGCATAAAAGAAAATGAGAGAGAATGCACTGAATTTTAAGGGAAGATTATTTTATATCAACATATGTCATATCATGATATAACAGCGTTTTGACAAAATTCTGGCTCAATATTGATCTCTCTTTCGGAGACACCCTTTAGAATTCTAATTAAAAGAGAATTGAAACTCTTCTAGAATTTATGTAGAATTTAAAACTCGAATTTAACTCCGAAACGGAAGAAATTTAAATTGCAGGAAACTTTACAACTGGAAAGAATGTATTCGTGTCTAAAACTTTGATTTCACTTCTGTGTGTACTTAACACGTTCGCCATCATTACTCACGTCGCTAACTATCTTCATAGTTACAATATTCTATTGACGCTGGAACTGCCGAGCTAATAAGAATGACTGATTCCAAATTTATTATTTTCCAATTATAATATTATAATTTAAAAGATACCATGTTTGGAAACTTATTAAGTAAATGTATCTACATATTTGTAATCAAACTCTGGAAAAATCTGCATGAATACAGTCTTATAATTTTTACATCATTCAGTCTTTCGGTGACCACCCTGTAAGAAGGGAACTGACAATCCATCGTCGTCCTCGAGGAGTTAAACAATTTTTTGGTAAAACTCTGATAAGTTATCAATTCCTGTACTATGGAAATTAGCTGCGATTCCTTTGGAAAACTAACGTTCGTCCTTACATTTAGACTAGGACGGTCTATTTGCGGGCTTTCATGCTTTCAGAGAAGTTCGTCCTAACGCTGGGTGTGTCAAATTTATTTCAGTAATTCACAGCATAGCGGGGCATTGACAGATAAGAAACTCCGAGTGCTTTTGCAATAATGGAAAAACAGAGCTCTTCCAGCGAGGCGTTCTTGAGAGTGTTTAATCGCTATCGCGTTCTAGTTGATTTCCATACAATGAATGGATTCATGAATAAAGGAGACCGGAAGAGATCTCCATTGAAGGCAGCCTGCCAGCAATTCCAACGAAACGAAACCACTATCGACGTATGGAAGAATTTATAATTCTGACGGTTCGGTTAAGCTATATTCAATCGTGTTAGGAATAAATAGAACAAACATCGCGAACTACAATATTAATATCATATATTCCTCATTCCATTAAACGGCCGAAAATGGCGATGAGTGACATCTGACCCCAACTCATCCCATTCTGGAATAGGATATCTTTTGATACCATTATAATGATGTGCCAGGCTAAGTTAAATAGAGAAACTCAGAAATAGACTAGAAATTCTGTGAATACTTTAGAATTTCATTGCTTTTATTAGTCTGGCGATCATGAACTTATTTTCTACCATTAATTATATTAAAAACATAGTATCACTAATATATGTTAAAAACGCTCAGATTCCGGGGAAGAACAAACAATTGCTATTTTTTAAATTTCCTTCTACAAGAATCTACCAACACTCGGTGATGCCATATTTCGGTGCAAAACGCGGAAGTTTCATCATAAGCACACGATGTCTGCTCGTTTTCTTTTCGGCTGTGCATATTGCTGCATTCTTGAAAGCATTTTTCATTTCCGTAGGATGTCAATCTTTCTGGTATATTCTGTATGAGTGGAAATAGTGGCACGAGCAAAAGTAGCATGAATTACGGTCGAAGCCTAACTTTAAAAGAGAGTGAGAGAGAGAGAGAGAGTATTCTATAACTAACATTTAAAGATGTCTGCCTTTTTATTACAAAGTTACCTTGCTGCCCTAAAACCAACATTTTTTTGTTTTTTTAAAAATTCCCTTTTCGGATGTATCGATCAGCTCGTACAGAAATATTCTACGACGAGTTAGGAAGTTTTACCTCCGTTGTCACAGTTTTTTTTCCACTGGTGAAAATTGAATGAAACCAATTCTACGGCGATGCCTGACGTATTTCCTTCGCGGCACATGTATGTATGTGACTCTACCTAAAACTTCCGAGAATTGGAATGCTCCACGCCACCCAATTGTAACACAGTTATACATAGCGAGATATCGCGACATACATATATGTATCCTATGAATTATTACACGAAATGTCGCAGCGCAGCGCGACCTCGTGTATTTGTTCCCCATTATTTTTTAACATCGTGCTGGTATTGCCTTTCACTCGTGCAGACCTGCTAAAATGACTGATGCTGATGAATAACAAAGAAACTGCTCTTCAAACTTGTCCACAGCATAGAAGCGAAACATGAAACGTCGATGGAATCTATCAATACGAGTACGAATCTATCACAGACGTTTCAATAGTAGAAACACGTCGTTTCATAATGAAAATCATTCGGGGCAGTCTCCGACAGAAATGGGACCATAGTGATGGTAAAACGAAAAACATAAAGAATTAAAGACGAACTATAGCATCAGTACAATTACTAAATTACACAGTATAACTCGAGCAATCTGATCAAACATGAAATTATACAAGCATAACAGAGTATCATCAGATTGCATAAGTCAGATTTTCATAGATGTCGCAAACTATAATATGAACTGTTATATTAAATATTGTAATAATGTAATATTGAATGTAAGAAAGAAATTATATAGTCACCATTCTTTTTTATTTGTAGCAAAAAATGGTAACTATGTAATTCATTAATACAAAGCTGTATATTTTAAGCGACATATTTCAGCTATTGGATGCGTATCTATATATTTTTTTAAGAATTTTAGCTTCGAAACCGGATTTTAAAAAATAAAAAAGAATTTGAAATGCAGATTTCCAGTAAAAGTTATGAGATACTAAGTTTATATTTTTACAGTTTTGACACCTCGTTACGGTTGTTAACATATAGTTCTTTTTAGATTTTTCGACGTGGGGGCACATAGTTAAAAAAGCCTCCAAAGTTATTCCGCAGTTAAAAAAATACGTGTCAAATATTTTTCAATAAACTGTATCCTGTACAAGTTTCATTAAAATTGACGTGCTACGCTCGAGTAATATTCGTTTTTAGAAGTCTTGGTAAGCTCAAATAAAACAAAAGATTTAATTATTCTCTGGATATTTTTGAATAAGTTAAAAGAGTCGTGTATAATTAATAACAGATTCGAGAAGAAGTCACTAGAACGTAATCGATCATAAGAAAATGCATAATGCGTTTGAGGTTGTTAATCGAGAGTATGGTATTGGCATTCTTCATTGGTGTCAGTGTAAATGCGTTATTGTTCGCCATTCATTGTCTACATTGTCAAATATATTTCATGTTAAAGTGACTAATAATGTATAGCGTTTGTATTGTAATGCAATGCACAAATACTAGTCGCGAACAACGGAATAGATCATTAATAGTCTAATTGTAATTGCTAATGTAATTATAAATACATATTATGTAGATGTTGTCCAAAAGCGGAAGAAAAAACTAGTATTCCAGAAGAATCAAATTTATTGGAATGGCCGTCGATTTATATGAATACATTAATTTGTTAAATATAATAAACGGAAATGCACAATTGAAAACATTATTGTAATTTGTGACACAGGCTTTATATGTATTTATTTGCCTTCTTGTGCCACTATAAAATGACTTAGAAAATTGAAAGGTTTGATTAATTGCCTCAAATGCTATTCCTGTAACAATTGTTGTTATTCAACATAATATTAAGCTAGATATAAGCCATTTGCAGTGGGGTATACAGGGTGTCCCAAAATTCGTGTACTTCCCGGAAATGGGAGGTTCCTTGGGTCATTTGAAGCAA
>CM052334.1:18016840-18036836 GCA_028455595.1 Lasioglossum vierecki | reverse complement strand
CAGTATAGTGATGATTTATCAGGTTATCAGGTCCCAAACGTATCCTAGGATACTTTTACGTTAAAGTTCCGGTAAATATGAAATTTTGTATGAATGGGAATATATCAAGGAAAGATTTATGATTATGACTAAACGTTCTCTTCCAGTGTAAAAATATTTTCGGTAATACTACCACAACGTAATTTTTTCAATATAAAAACGATCTAAAAGTACTCATTTTTTCAAATGCATTCTTATATTAATTTAGAAGTAAAGAAATTCACGTTCACAATCAGAGCATAATATTTCTAATTGAATGTGAAATACCGAAATACTATTTAAGCCTACGTTATAAGTGGGTCCAATTTGCCATTCTGAGAATTGTATTTTATATTCACATCATTCACGTAATTTTGAAATTAGTTAACATAATGCTTTAGATAAAATGAAACAGAATGGGCACGATGTCAAATATGAATCTTCTTTGAATTTTTCATTAAATCTCCGACCCTTATCACAAGTGATTAGTCCATCTATGGGATTCGTTTATTTCATCATTATTTAAACGATTAAAGTACAGTAATTATTCAAATTGCATTTGCCTAAGTTAAAATTTATTACGATCAATTGCAGCTTCGAAAACTTTGCTGTTAAATTAATTTTATAGGGATTGCATGTAATTTAATCAAGATTAAAAATTAATGAAACAGGAAAAAATGTATAACTTCGAAGATCATATTTAGAAGTAATTGCACATAAAATACTGCTTTATTGCAAAATAAAGTGGATATTCTTTTACACGACTTTCTCTAAAAGCTTTCCACTTTTATTTTTGGAAAGCTCTTCTATGTGCCATGTAGGGTTCTACAATTTCAATTATTTCCCCTTGAGGGAATTTGTTAAGAGGAGTATGGTAGATATAGTGTGAAGTATTATATTGCATTGAAGCTGTAACAAGTTTTGGCGTGTAGTCACAGAGACAAAAGGTCGAACCTTACCCACTACATGGTAAAACATAACACGTGTCCTGATTATCTAATCTCAACGTTTCTGCTCGATCACTGCCCTTAATCTATCTGGTCATTAAAGGTTTTCCTTAAAATTCACGGTCTAGATTTTGAACAGCGAAGCATGGGTCAATTATGACCTCAGTTAAAACTTCATCCATTTTCACAATTTCCGACTATCAGCTTGACAAATGTTTGCATTCGGTTTAAAACGAAATTGACGTGTCTCTGATAAGTTCACGAACATATGACAACTTAATAAGTAGACTACGGATCTTTATACGAAATGAGAACTAAAAGTGAACCAAAAATTGATTTTATCTTCTTAAATTTTTCTAATCTTTTACTGTTTCATTTTTCACCCGACCAATTTTTTCATAAATGCATAAAGATCGGCAGTCTATTAATAAGTGGATATTACACTTAATGAGAAGCAACTTAGTCATGAATAAATCTAACCTAGATCTAGCTGTGAAAAACGTGGAAATTATGTGATCCTTTTCTCTAAAAAATGTCAAATTTTTTTGTCACATGTTCTGCTATCAACAATGTTAAATATGTATACATATTTTATGTTAAAACTATGATAGTCACCAAGTTTCAAATCAAGTACTCTGGAAATGTGTCGAAAAATGTGTCGAATTAACACATGGGATGGATGGGAGTTAATTTCCTGCAAACAAACCGCATCGTGCACGCAGAGCAAAATTGCTTTAATTTTCTATGCATTTAATTAATAATTTATTACGATGTTCTGTTTATCGTGTTACATACGATGACAGCATGATAGTTTGCAATTACAGAATTGTAATCTCTTCCAGTGCTATCTGCTATTTAATAGAATTAATTCCTCGTATCAGAAAAAAATCAGCTTCACTTTACTGGCGTGGACAGTAATTCGCTGTATTTTACTCGTTTGATCAGGAACAGGTCTCCCTTTCTACTCTCCAGGTCGAGAACAGACCCCCCATTCATTTCGTTCGTTCAAGGACAGGTCCCATTAGATTCACTTGATCAAAAGCTACTTCCGTTCTACATTACCTCGTCGAGGTAAATTCGGAAAGATTATTGTATTTAATGAAAAATAGTTAAAATTCTATGAAAATGTTGATGTATTCTTTCGCCAATGTGTACAAATGAATAGTATAAAGCATAGCTTTTTYCCAGTTTYTCAGTAAGATCGTACTGGTACTATTTAAGAGTTTTAATTGTGGTACGATTTTGGAAACTAAGCGAACTGATAGAAATAGTTATCTAACCTAAAAGATTATATAAATTATATTGTAAACTTACTATAAAGATGGTGTATTTAAATATATTTCAAAGAAAACACAAAATGTATTAATCTAATACAAGATAGTATCTCATTGAAATTTGTCTCAAAATAATTGATTAAAATTTACATCAAACAATATTTTGATGTTTGCCAACGATTTTAACCAGCACTGCCTTGACCATCCGACCATCTAATTTTTTCGTTAAAATAGGCACAGAACTCGAGGTACAGAATAACGTTTAAACCATGAACATTTGCGTTAATTTATTCAACATAAATACTAAGATACATTTATTGATTCTAGCTGTTCAATGTTTAGAATAATCCTTTTGCCATTCTAATTGTTTCTTACTCTGTTCCTCAACATATTTCCGTTCCCATAGATCGATTCGAAGATCGAAAAAATGTAAGACAATAATTCTCGTTTATGAAATTTATTTAAAGTCGGAATTGTTGATTTTCCGAAAATTATGCTTGATTACTTTTTTAACATTTCTAGGATTTTTTTCAATAAAAACGGCCAAATAATTTTTCACTAAGTAAGTAAGTTTTGTTCTATTAAAACTGTTGGTTCATTCGATTCCTCTTTGTTTCTTTTGTTTAAAACACGGAATATATAATTTTGTTTTTACAAAAATATTTATCTTACAGACGCAATTATATATTCTTGAGAATGGTCTCAAACCAGACCGAAACGTCGAATAAAAGTAATATTAATTTGTAAATCAGCTTAGTAGTTACTTAGGATCGAATCTGTGCGCCGGAATCCTCAATGCTATTTAAAATTTGGCGATCGTGAACAAACAAATTTATTATTTCTAGGAGTCTTCTGTTCTTGAGATTTGCTTTTAATATTGTACTTTTTAAAAACCAACACTAAAACATCGTCTGAAATATCTGCTTAACTTGGAATACGTTCGGTGTAACAATTCATGATAATCAATATGGTTCCGTGACGATTTGCTTTCTCACCAACGAGAATCTCCTAATTGACATTCTGCACTGACGAGATCACGTCGATGGTCTTCCATTTTTTATTCCAGCCAGAAGACATCATAAAAAGCGTAAGAAAACACCGAATTATTCCAGTGATACGTTCCCTCATAAGGCTGGCAGTCTTTAACGGTGCCTCGACGGTGCTGGTACGATTTAGGTGGCCAGTATTTATTAGGCAACTCTCCCCAAGATATTAATTATGGGACTGTCTGAAGAAATTCCGGATTTATCTCGACGGTATTTTATCTACCTACGTTTCATTAAGTTTTACCAGCCGACAGACTGTTTTATTACTAAAGTTTATTGCTGAAAAGTATAATACTTTTCACCGGCATGGCACGTTGAATGCCAGTCACTGACAATGGTGCTGTAGGGATAATCGATTAACGATGATGTCACAATTAATTAAACTGCTCGCATACGACCGACAACGGCAATACTTTCGAACTTTTCAATTGTTTTTCACGCTGCAATATAAATCAATAACTGTCGGCATAGAATAATAGAGCACATTGTCGCTTTAATAATCTCTTTTGGTATTTTATCAAAGAGTGCACACAATGCTGCGCATCGGCTAGTATTTTATAATCGACAAAGGGGGTGTGTTTTACGCAAAAGTCAGCCGAAAGTTTACAAACGAATTTTGTCCCGTGACGCGTCATTTTCGGTATAATGAATTCAGGTAATTTCGTTCAATACGCACATATATTACGTAAATTCTTTTAGTATTCATGAAAATATGCAAAACATTGTTTGGGATATAATTAGCTGTCACATTAACCCCTTCTCGTATTAGTTTTTTTACACCTACAATCATTATAAATTCTTTGATATTGATCATTTTCTAGTTTAAATATTCTATGTATTGATCACATGTTTATATATATTTTAATTCTGAAATGTTAATAACGATTTTTTGGATAACACTTTTCTATTGCTTTATGAAATCATAACATCGTATAGCCTTTGCAATTATATGAATGCTATTAATTTCTAATGAACACAAAAATTACATTCTATTCTTCTGTTATCAATATTTATTTTAATTCTTAAATATTATAACTTCTTATGGTCTTATTTATGGTCTTATCTATATTTTTGTATGAACAAATAATTTATTTTATGCAAACTAAGGTGGTTGCTAATGATTCCAATGTTAATGCAACCTTTGTAAATGATAGTGTTAACAAATATAAATATTATATAAATATAGTATTAGTTAATAGCGTTTAGCTAATAATGAATTAATTAATATACAATTAATATCCATAAAAGTTAAAAATGTGCTTCCCCTTGTTTCAAGTCTTCAAAATTTAGTCGATACGTATATACAATACTATAATTGGAAATGCTACGAAAATTATCTCGCAACACCGGTAGTATTTACAAATGGTACAGCAGAAAGAAGATGTAATGGACACACACATTTGTTATTCGAGGTGGACATAATTTTATTTTAACCGTGAAAGAACAGGAACAATAAACTGAGTTTCTTGGAAGAGAAGCATAATAAAACAAAGGTTTCATTGTACTAGTTCAGCTTTCTTTTGAACGAAGACTCGACTTCTCTCGGTCGTTCTACACACCTAGACATATTCCGTATATTTTTTATCGTGAAAATTCCATTTCCGTATTGTGGATAAGACATGCGAGCACAGTATTGCACGCATCGTGCATGTACGTACGTTTCAAAGTAACTTTAAAGTGCTAGGGCTTTCGTCTTCCTCTCCAAAAATTAAGAGCGCCAGTCAGCGTAACCTATATGCTGCAAATGTTCTTTTTAATCTACAAGAAGAATTCTCACTTGTTTACGTTCCACCAACAATCTAGCGGTTCAGTGAAAATGGTTAAACATAAAAGCAACAATGAAATAAACATCCATTTTCTGAATCTATTCAGGAATGGTGAAATAAGTACACGCTTATAAATTGCAGCGTGTAATAATTTTCAGAACAGAAAAATCCTTGGAACAATGCTACTTCACTTGATTGTCTTCACTAATTCATTCAAACTTGGAAACTAATTGTCGACATTTTGCATATTGAATTTCATTGAAAGAGGAATGCAAAAGTGCTCATTATCCTTAATTTCTCCTTTTATTCTCGAATTATCCTAGGTCGGAAGAAATGTTTAATTTTTAAGTTCGAATCGCTCCGAGTGCAAAGGGTGAATAATTCTTAATTATAAATTTTTATGTTCTGTGACACTTTTATGAATATAGCTGTTTTGATGGCCTATATCAGCCTATGACATTCTCATGATTTTTTATGTGGTATTAAAAATAAGGTTTTCCATTATCGCACTCTTGTAATTAATTAGTAGTTAGTCAGCAGTATATAGGGTGGTCATTTTATCAGGGGTTGGCGGTGGGGGGGGGGGTCGAGTTTGGTATCATTGAATATTGCTCTTCGCGACAAACAAATTTCATTACCCACGTGTTTTGATCCGATTCATAGTTATCGAGATATTTAAATGTTTTCGGATAAAATAACCACCCTGTATTTTAGGTAACTCGGACAATAACCTAAGTGATTTCTACAACAATTTACGTTGCGCTATAACTGTAACACATAGTAATAATTAATACACGGGGATCAATATGTTATTGAAATAAATAAATATGTTTGCAATTAGTGTAATAAGGATAAGCAATGAAAATGCCTTTAAATACAAGACAGACATATGAATCTTCAGTTTATTCTACACGAAACTGCTAACATATTTTCTAAACAAAAGTAAGAATAAAATGTCACATGATCTTACATGATATAAAAGATGCTAAATTCAGAGCGTTCAAATTCAAGAAACATTCCAAACTGTTTCATCCATTTATAAATATTTTATCAACATGTAGGAGTAATGAAATGGATTACGTTAGAAGTTTCCTTCTGATTCTTCTTCGTTTCATTAAGTATCATGAATTTTCATATTAATGTCTGATAGATGTTCCTGCTCTGTAAATTTCTTTCCGAAGCTACTAAACGGCGTAGTTAGTAAACAGAGCTTACTATGCACACAATTAGTAAACCTAGTCAACAACAACCTCGATTAGTAAACGCAGTTTACGTAAACAGATTAGACAAATATCGTCAACCTGTTCCCGTGCTGCATCGAACGAAAATTCATCTCGTTATTAATTGGCATTTTTGTCACAACATTTCGATCAAGCATTTGCAGCCTACGCTTAGGTGATGTATAGTTGTGTTATCGTTTGTGAAACATGTTAACACAGTTTCACAGTGCATAGTTGACACTATCAACATGTTGTAAAAATGATACGATGTTCGAACATGGGTAATGTCAGATTGCTATTTCCTATCAGGAAATTCTTTTAAAACGGAAAGTGACCACTTAATCATTCTCACCCCTTAGCACGTCCGCTGGTGACATAATTCTGTGGTGCTTTGCGGTTCGCCACACTCGCCATTGACGTCCCATATCTAATTACCGGCCATAAGTATTTGGTCACTTGACAGGATCTAAAAGTATCAGCCATTAAAGATCAGATGTTGTAGGTCATTCGATGCCGGATTTTTATGAAATAATTAGAACATAATGAAGATGTTCAATCCGTGAAAAGCATGAGGTCAAATTAATAGGGTCAATGAATAAAAGTAGTGAACTGCAGAAATGATACAAGCCTTTAAAAATTACTTCAAATGTATGTGTGTACGTATGTATCTGTACGTGTAATTACCTCAAGACTAACGATAAAAATTTAATTTTATCTGATTACAACCACATAGTTAATATATTCCTGAATGTTTGGATAATTAAATTATTGTATTAGTATTAATGTCGACATTATTAATATGTCTGTATTATAATAATACTATTATTATATTAATAATACTATACCACATGTATAGTTTTAATAAATATTGAAAGTCTCGCACATTAGTTTGTCAAAGTCAAAGTTTGAAGAGGATTTAGGATTCCGAAGACTCTTAATGGAATTAATTGCAAATAAAAAATCTGAAAGAAATGGTTTTATATATTTTAAGCGAATCTTGTTTTTCGCACTTGTAAAAAAATACTTGGTACACAAAAAATATCCTTTTTTCAACTACTGTGCTAACTTAAAAGTTACATTCTTAATAATCTTAATTACCTTACACGCTTAACGATCTTAATTATACAATTATTACTGTGTCCGAAGCCTTTCGTAACTTTTGCTGTAATTAAAAGAGTGTTCTTTTCAGGCACTTTAACAACCAACAGGAAAGAGTAGAATATTAATTAAATACAGCGTAGGAGTAACTGAAGTAAATCCTTTTGCATGTGAAACATTTGCCTCATAAAAACAATGAGCACAGTCTCATTGAAAAAGTTTTGGAAAGTTCTTTTTGCATTTCTACTAAAATAAAAGGAGACACGTAGCTGAATGTACAACCAAGAATAATATAGTATTAATTAGAATTACAATGTATCTTGATTAATTGCAGTATCGTAAAGATTTGATACATAATTATATTTTTATATTTTACAAGTCAAATTAATAATTATTATAACAAATTATGTAAATATGTATTCGATTTGTTTTGATACTATGAAACTTCTACATTCACTTGTAATATTGTTTTAATACTACAAAATTTGTAGGTGCTGACTACGAATTTTTTAAATCTTCATTTACAAATACTGATTTGTTTGATGTTCGATTGTATTAATTCTAAAGGAATGCTAAATAAAATCCGTTGGGTGAAATTTCAAACAGTAGAAAGATTAAAATAATTTGAGAATTACTTACAAATAGTTAAGATTATTATAAATGCATCTTGCAATTGTTGAATGCTTATTTTGTCTAATTATCACTTAAGTACTATTTGCCGATGCCGTGTTTGTTAATTAAAGCTGCAAACATAGATGTCAATATATGATTTTTCCTTTATTAAAATCATTAAGGGAAGAAATAATATCCAATTTGGTTTCTATTTCTTGCAATCGATGCAGAAAATTTCTATTTTGCATAAAGATTCGCTGTTGTCTTGTAATTAGCTTCCCAGGTAATTAATTCTCGGAGATATCAGTACTCTCGGCGTTGGAAAGTCCAGTCTCTTAAGTATGACTGCGTGAATAGGATGGCCCAGTAAATGCAGTCAGTCAGCCGTTGAGAAGGAGAATATATGCACAATGAAATAGAGGAAGGGATAGAATGCAAACTATTGCTGTTAGGCTTATCAAAGTGATTCACGTGAATTCCCGATGGCATTATGCAAATGATCCGTAAAATTATTGTACCCTTTGGGCATCGGCAGACTGTACCGTCACAGAACATTCTCTAGAAATTGATAGAACGCTTTTGTGTCGAGGAATTGATAGTATCAACGTGAAAGGACGCAGATAACGCATCTCTATCATCTCGTGAAACTGGAGCCATGGCGACAATTACATATATATACACCATAATAGTAACGACGTGTCACCAAACTCATGATTTGACTGCGAATCTTTATGCAAAATAAAAATCTTCTGTATTGATTCTGGAAAGCAGGAATAAAATAAAGATTTATCCCATCCCTTAATGACTTTGTCACATTGAAAACAACATCGCAAGGTTCTGAAATTTTTACTGTCTTATATTTCATCCAACCAACTTCTTCATAAATGCATAAAGTCTTTTGGTTCGAGATCTGGTTCAAGATTAAAATTTGGTTCAAGAAAAATATTAAAGAAAAAACGAAAACAGTTACATAATTAATTAATGCATGTACATTGTAAAACGTAATTATACTTTGTGAGAAGTAATCGTTTTACAAAATCGTATAAAATTTGAGCATTACTCTTTTCCCAGGTGTATCGGGCCCAAGTAATTAATCTATTTATTTATTAATATTTTAAACCATTTATTTAGCAAATACAATATTGTTACGTGTAGCTTAGGCATTACATACATCATTCTAAATTCTTAAAGAGTATTGTTTAAGAAAACGGTAACGTATAATTAAATGAAATGTCTGCAACTTGAACAATTAAATCTATGATCCCGTTTTCAATGTGTCAGCCTGTTCAAAGGGTGCGCGCGAAGATAAAGAAGGAAGAATATTGCATCAGTGAGAAAGGTTTCAAATTCAGAAGTACCTTCTCTAACAGATATTTAAAAAAGAAAATAATCGTCGAACAACGTCGCACAGTTTTGTTTGCAGATGACTCGTACAGCGCGACCTCGCAGCTAAATCAGTTTCCCGGAGAGAAAAAGAATTACACGATCATCCAAAAGAGCAATGGACCTAGGAAATCGGTATAACGGTTTCCCAGGCACGTCCAAGGTTATTAACTTGGTCTTTCTCGTTACGAAGAGCGCGCGCGATCGGAATCGCTTAGATGTTTCGATTCACTCCTCCCACGGAGCTCGGAGAAAATCTTAGACTAGCTTTATTAACGTCTCCGAAAGTTCATATATATCCTATTTGCAGTGAATGGCAATTTTCTTAATAAAATCTCGCCGCTGACGTGTAACAAGGCCATCATTTTTCAGAGAAAACAATGTTCGCCTGGCGTTCGTCTACATTATCAAGAAAATATATAATATAAATATTATGATGTTAATGCAGAAAATAATAGCAAAATATTGCCATCATAATTTCAACATTTCCAGATAGAAACAAGAATTACTACATATAACTCGACAGTTAGTATAATAAAACTATCGATTCTCTACTGATGAAAGATTTCAAAGAATAAATATATTCCTCTTAAATATTGAGCTGGCAAGAAAATAATTTCGTTACTTTAAGGCGAAGTAGAGCCTAATATTTTTATTCAAGCAACGAACTTTAATGAATAAGATATTTTCTCTTTTGTTCGATGATCTTTCGCCAAAACGAATAAACAAGAAAATCCATTGAATTGATTAAAGTTCATCGCTTGAATAAGAAAATTCGGTTTATTAAAATTACTTTCTTGCCAACCAAATAGAATGATATACAAATAATGAAAGAGTTTCGTGACGATAAATAATCTTTCCTGAACGCTGCGAATTAGAATTTGTAAGACAGCGATACTCTGGGCTCTAACACGGGCAGATTCATTAATAAACTTTTCATTGCCATTTACTTGCCGAGCACGTACATTAAAAACAAGGGAAACGCACGGAAAGTGATAAAATCAGTCGCATATTACATTTCTTATGCGAAACGGGAGTACTTTATGCATGCAGCGAACTGTCTGTGTTGCGGAAAAAATACGAATGCAATCCTTTCGCTATTTCTACTTCAATTAGTAGGAAATTTTAATAATTATGCGTCGCGCTGCCGAGGGAAAAAACCGCTGGTACGGATGTCATATTTCGCATGTCATATTCATCGTGGATATTTTAAATTTCTCTTTTTAAGTTGTTCCGCACCGACAGCGAACATGTTTTCACTGTTAGAAAATGGCTCGAATAATTGTAGGTCTCATTCATGTCGGCTGTAATGTCCCGAAACATAAATTCATAATTCATTCTGAAAAAATTGTTATTATTTAAATTTCACTTATCGCACCTATTAATATCTCTCTTATCATGAATTCTTATCGAATTATCGTAACACTATTTTTATTATTACCACGTTCTTATTACCTTGCTTTCTTGTTTGTCTATCCGTTTGCCTGTTTGTTCGGTACACAAATCTTCCCGATGAGCTAGAGACTTGAAACTTTCCACACAGCTCAGAACTGTATGACGATGCAATATTACAAAAAAAAATTTTTTAAAGATTGCGTTTAGGATTTATACACTATTTTTAAATATTTCCCCTCCGTCCCTCGCCGCGCGACGCTCGGTGGTACTTACAAGTATTTTCATATTAAAAATTCACAATTAAACAATTAAAGACTTTGCTAATTGTTCGACTAATTCGTTTGAATATTTACGGTGGAGAACCATTTACGAGAAGAACAAGAAAAATTCAAAGTAAGCAACCAAGAAAGTTTACGTTCGATAAAACACGGATGAGGAACTATTGTTTTCTTCGTCCAGTTCAAAATTAGAACCGTAAGATTGAAATATGAGTTCTTGGTCAATGAGTTCTTTCCACTCGGTCTGAGAAAATCGCTGAGAATCCGAGTCTTATGTAACGGCGCTCCTGTTTGCACGACTGTTAATAACGTGTTCGATAAAGTTGCAAGACTGTCGTCGAACTCGTTCCCTCGTGTGCCACAGGGATTCAGTTCTCCGGGGGTATAAACTACTATTGGAATTATCTAGGATTGGATACGTGCTACCAAAATTTTATCTACGGAGTGATTTGCAGAGATTTGTCTTGTTTACGAATATCCGTTTATCCTCTGGTTATATCTTTTATTCTGTTTCCGTCTTTTCGTCAGTTGCATCTTTTCTGCAGAGTTTTAAAAGATTCCTAGCACAACAGTTATACTCTAGTGCATTATTTCAATGATTAAATTATTTAAATCAAGGGGTCAGACAAAATTATGAAAAGTTAGTGATCTCACAAGTTTAATCCTTTCACCTTTGTGTAAATACAGTGAATCCAACGAGTATTTGAACACTACATTCAAATTCTATATACGAAGTTTTATTAATTAATTATACAATTCACCACAACTTTCTACAATTGTCTATCAACGGTTTAAAAACGAAAAGGGTTTTTAATAAATCCGGTTCCAGTCTGTTTCATTTTGTTTAAAGCAGTATGCTAAGTAATTTCAAAAGAAGTTACATTTTCAAATAACAGTTTTATTAATAAATTATATATTTACTACTACTTTGTAAGTACAATTGTCCTGGTGATCCTTTCTTCTTATAACATGAACTTTTGCAATCATCAAGCATCCTACGGACAAAATCAACTCGAAAAAACTTATTATTTATTCACATTATTTCAAGCACTATATTGCGGTATTAAAATTAGCCTGACTGTGAGTATAAATGATCAGGCAATGCTGAAGTAAAACTTGTTTTTAATTACAATAGAGGTACATATCTTATGGGGAAAGTTAGGTATTACTTTTCAATCTTCAATAAAGTTCAATAAAGTTCCATAGAAGCAAGCATGAAAAAAACAAATTTTTAAACTACATAGAGTCATTTGAAGTCTTCAGTGTTTCACAATGTTTTATATAAATAAAAAAGTTACATTCATGTTCGTGAACGAAAAGACTTCATTCTTTAAATTGTGAGCACAGGCAATGATCCACAATTACTCAGATGTAACTTAAGGATCTTTTAATTTGTGTAGTAATATTTAATGAGGCTATAATTCTATTGTAATAGAGTCTAGAAAAAAGTAGCCTCTTTTCTTAATGATAATTATATAATATAAATAAAGGTCTATTTTTCACAAATATTTTAAGTTCTTTGTAAACAATTAGAACATACGAGATATTGTATTTATGAAATAAATTTCCATGCACCTCGTCAAATTTGATACTGAGCAAACATGCAAACATGTTTTTATCAACAATAACAAGTGTGTGTAACTATTGCCGTAACAAAAATATAGGAATTGAATACACACCAATAAAGATTCTGAACAAAACTGCAAAACTGTGAAGCGTCCCCCGCAGCTCGATTTATTTTTCCCGTTTTTTTTTCTTTTCAAATACACCCTTCCAGAGCTCAACAACCTCTTCCAGAGAAATTCCTGATCACTCCCCTGACTTAGTTTGAAATGTGCTGGGACCAATGAAAATTTGAGAGCCTTTCTGCTTTCGCGAATCCCACGCTGCTTCAGATGTATGACGTTAGCGTCGGAGAAAATTCATGCGTTTATTTTGAGAAAACCTTAGACCCTTCGTCCACGGAGTGCGCGTCATAGACGCTTACGCGATAAAATATCGATTGCTGTACGATTTAGTGCTGCGACCAATGTAAAATAAGTGACGTCTGTCCACGAAGCGTAATCGTCGCGTAATCTTCGCTGCATGCAGTCGCACAGTGCGGTATTGGACCTGAAAAGCTGGCCAAAAATCAATATTGTAAATATTTACATAGAATGTTGTAATTACGCCCCAATATAGATAAATAAACATGCCATTACGTGGTGCACTCCTTTCTTTTGTTTATCCAAACAGTCACACGTGTCTCCAATTAAAACATAGCACTTGTTCGATACACACGCCTTTGATCGTAGCATTCCATTCATACGCATTTCTTTCTTGATATAATTTTTATGTTGAAAGTGATTTTTGTGATGAAATTAGGAATAGATGTTATTATAAGAAGCTATGTACATTATATTAAGCGTATCTGTGTCAATGTCAAAATTTTTTTGTACGTATTTTTACCGATCTCCAATCCTGGTTAAGAGCTCTTAGATTTTCATGACGGTTTTTTGCATAAATTAGTGTTTTTAAACATATGCAACTCATCGCAACGGCATAAAAGTTATGTGGTGTTAAACTACAGGATATCTAGAATTAATATACCGCAAAAAAGTTTTCACATTAAAAAAAAATAAAGCTCCAAGTATAGCCCATTTTTATAACCATGGTTTTAGTAACTCGCTTTCTTGAGTCTGTTCAGTACAAATTTTGCTATATTTTGTTATATACATAAAATGTATTTATGATTTTCAGATTTTAGAAAATATTTCTTTTTTTATTTATTTGAAGCTCTTCAGACCTTGAAGTAGGTCCATTTCGCTTCTTTTAGAAAATCTGATTCCAAATTAGGAATATTTATTACGGCTTCCATTATTACACACATGTAAGTAAATACAGTTGTTATACTTCTTCTGTAGATATTATTATTTATAGATATTATTTGTAGATATTAGCGTACGATGCGAAAAAAAACTTCGCGTCAGTTACGAAGAGCAAGGAAAGATGTCGAGTAACGAGGAGGACGTAATTTTTTATAATTATATTCATACCAGATCATTTAATTTCTTTCCTGTGTTAATTTCTATTTGATTCCGTGTCTTATTAATTTTTTTTCTGTCGTATCGTTTCTTGAAAAATCTAATATAAGTATATTGAAGGTATGAAATATTTATAATATCAAGAATAAATGTTAATACATACTGAGAAATTTACAATCGTAGACATCGGTGATTTAAATTTGTTAATGAATTTTAGTGGAAATGAAAGAAGTACGTGTACGCGTATCTGACACGACGCATCATGGACAGAGGGCCTTAGGATCTTATAACATTGTTTAAGTTTACGATGAGTATTTAGAAGAAGAAAAAAATGAAATGAATTGATGGGAAATGTTGTTAACAATAAAGAGAATTTATTATTTTATGATGTGACGTGGTACTGTAAACAATCGAGTTTAAATACAATTAAATAAAAATTTATGTTTACACATTTTATTATACATATTACTTGAAACGTTCTACTGTCATGCATACAAAGGAGGAATAAAAATATTACATATTCAAACACATTTTTAACTGATCAATTAATTCTGGTCTCTCTAGTGTTTCGTAAATTTCATAATTTATTTGAACTTAATATTTGTATGATTTACGCATACTCAATGTACATCCCGTTTCTTATTCGCTAAATTAATTTTAGTTACTCCTACAGAAACTAATAATGGCAAAAATATAATTCGTAAAAATGATAATGAATAATTCTATTTAATATGAAACTGGAGATATAGATACGTTGTTTTTACCATAATTAATAACCGCCATTTTAATGAAAGTATTTCACACAGGGCAATGTGTAAAATTGTAGAAAATTCGTAACGAGACCATGAATTTAGAATGACCTACGGAAATTATAAAATTACTGAGAACGCGAATATTAATAAAAAATTAGTAATATCTTTCTTCTCCATTTAGCATATGAAATTATCTAATCACGAGACGAAATTTTGCCTGATTATTATCTTCATAAAATACTGAACGAAAATGTGAATTTGCATAAGGATTCGTAGTCCATTGACGATACAAAAATGGTCGTATAATGTATGCAAGTTACGACGTGCTCACTATTTTCGTGAAATTCGCCAATATTGTTGCACGAATGGTTTACCTGCATGTACCACCGTTTTCGAGCCTCAAAAACGATATGATCTCGATCTCCTCTATGGAGACGTAAACTGAGCCGTATTCAAAGCCCTAACAAGTCGAACTCTTGACCCGCTTTCAATGGATACTTCAAAACCAGCGTTACATATATAGCAACCGGGCGCAGGTTACGTTCAACAGTCCCGCAAAGGCTGAATTTAACAGTATATGTAGAAAACCTCGTACTTCAACGTTAGGTATAATTAAAGGAGCGTGAAGGATCTGATTAGAAAATTTACTCCCCGAGATAGTCTAGTTTGAGAAATTTATGTGTCGGCATTTTCGCATTTGATCCAGCCACTTCAGCATAATACTTTATACTGGAACTTAAAAATGGTTAATCTTTTCAGTGCCAATCGAAACATTAAACTTGAAAGGAAAAGGCTGAACGTTTATGATTGCGGATGTGGTGCATTTATGACAAAAATGGACACGTACAATTTGAAGCTGTGGACATGTTAAAAATATTTAAGGACATAATGTATTAATTTCAGCTTAATATGATAATTGAACGAAGAATGCAATATTTATTTGGCTCCTGTGCCCTGCCATCAGTGCGATCCACAATCTATTTATGATACTGAAAAGAAATGCATAAATTCTGGTGAGACATTCAATCTGTCTGATATAATAATATCAGATAATATATATGAATATTAAATATTCAAATAATATATTAGTATATTCCTAGTCTATTTATTGCCCTTAACTATAAATCTGAATAAAGCAATAAATGATAAAGTATAAAATATATATTATATAAATTATCTATTATTACAATATTTTTATTGAATATAAAATATATTTTATACTCGATAATATTCTGATATAATAATAGATTAATCCTACTTTATTCTATTCTATGATTACTCTTAATTACAAAATGGAATAAATCAATAAATTATCAACTATAAAATATGTTTATGTGATACTTGGTAACACTATGTGATATAACAATGTAATAACATTCTTAAATATTCCTATACTATTAATGCCCTCAGCTACAAAGCTGAATAAAGCAATAAATTATAAAGTATATATTATATTAATAAGGGAGACCAGAGCTAATCTTTACTTAAGTACGTATGTATACGGGCTTAATCGTGGAAATCGCTTTAAATTAGCATAGGTTGAAACGTTTATCAAAATCTCGACACGGTTTTAATTAATATCTAACTTTCATTACTTATTTTATAAAGTATTGATGCATTGAAAATAGCTTATCTTAGACAGTAACTCATAATTCTTTTGTTCAAAAATGTTTAGCAATTTCTTAGTTGTACATACTTATAAACGTCTTGGAGACACAGGCGTTACTACTAACAAAGCGATTCCATTGTCATTAATAACCAGTTCATTTGAAATAAGAATAAGGTGCAGTGAAAGATAAGGTATTCTATCTAGTTCTATTTTATCTAGTTGATAAATGATTTTCTTTTCATTGTATATACTTTTATTAGATTAAAAACGACCTCTTTGTTGAATAGCACCTCTCTACCTTTTAATAAATGAAGAATGTAAACGACCGAACAATTCAGTTTTCTAATAAAAAAACTTAATTTTGTAAATCGTTGACAGAGTACGTTAATTACAATGGTGCTCTGTGTGAATCGGTAAGTATTATTTCGAAAAAATAACAAAATCGGACATGTATGAAATAACGGAATATTTAAAATATGGGGACAAAACTTTCGGAAATATGACTTGAGAAGTTCTACGTTGTCCATCGCGTGAGAGTATTACATTCTTTACCGAAACGATCACATTGGTCAGTGGACAATCGCTGTAGAAGTACGTCAGGAGGAACGGCGATGCTCTGCGGTATTCCTATTGCAATTGAAAAATAGCTACAATTCATGAAACATTCTCCTGGTTTCTCTGACCCAGTTCTTCGTGCCAATGCAAAGCTCGCAGAAAATGGGTTTCCTAGGATTTTAGAAGTACTGGAAGAATATTCGGCGGTGGCCATTTTATCCATGGAAATTGCGAAGCCAAATCGTCACGGAGAATTTGGTCGGTGTATTACAAATAGCGAACTTGCAAGAGTTATTAGAAATTTCAATCGTTGCCAATCGATAAACTGTGCGCACATATATAACTGTATGTTTTTGTAGTTCAATTTTTCGGAAGCTGGCCAACAGCAGTTTGACAAAATTCTGTTTTACACGAAATGCGTAATGAAAAAAAATTCAGTAAGCCTTAATTTCAACATAAGCACACTATTACAGGCATATAGTATGCAGTTTTGTGGATATTATATTTAATTTAATTTATGTTGCTTTTATTTTAGAAAAGTGATCAACAGCACTTTGACAAAATTCTGTTTTACACGAAATGCGTAATAAAAAATTTCATTAAGCCTTAATTTTAACATAAGCACACTATTACAGGCATACAGTATGCAGTTTTGTGGATATTATATTTAATTTAATTTATGTTGCTTTTATTTTAGGAAAGTGATCAACAACACTTTGACAAAATTCTGTTTTACACGAAATGCGTAAATGAAAAATTTCATTAAGCCTTAATTTCAACATAAGCACACTATTACAGGCATATAGTTTGCAGTTTTGTAGATACTATATTTAATTTAATTTATTTGGCTTTCATTTTAGGAAGGTGGTCAACAGCACTTTGACAAAATTCTGTTTTACACACAGTATGAGCACACAGTATAAGCACACTATTAATATGATACAGTATGAAATACTATACATTATACTGTATGGGGAATATACTGTTCCCTCATAAATATTCCCTCAAAAATAAATGACTATCAATCTTGCGATTATAAATTATTTTACTCATGCGTTTAATAAAAACGAACGTCGTAAAATATAGAAGGCTTTGTAAATCATATGTACACAGCTTTCATTTTGAAAAATCTATGCATATGACGTAACTGAAATTGATATTTTACACAGGATTATGCGAATAGCTGTGCAGCATTCTTGAAAGTTTAAATTTTACACTGTGTCTGAAACACTGAGACTGTGAAAAATCGGAGTACATAAATCCATAAGGAACAATATATCTGAGAACACATAAATTCCATTCCGCCGTTCTACACTCTGTGGATATACCGCGAATTGTATACCACAGGAACTGTTCGGAGGTGAAACCACATTTTTCGATATAGGTGCTCGATGTTTGGCAAACTTATTTAAATTTGTGACGTATAATTCGAACGAAATAAAAATTCGTAGATCCTACCCGGTTACGACAGATTTATATTTCTTTCGTATATTAGGTTGATGCAAAAATGCTTTTGTTCTTCGAAGATGTTTTTGTTCTTAAATTTAAACAATTACACCGTTCGATAAGGTTCCCAAAAGAGTATTTTGGTACTCTGAAAACTTCAATATGAAATCGAGAATTTTGTGCGTTTGGATTTTTTAAACATCGATTTTGTAACCAAAAATTCGGAAATAGTCGCACAAATCTAATTTTTTCCTTTTCTTGAATACACAGCTGATGTTATGCATTCATGACAAAAATGATTAGGTGTAACTTAAAGTAGTGAAAGCACTACAAGAATTTTAAATATACTGTTATATTATTTTCTGAACCTATTAAGCATATTAAGAAAGAAAATATATTTCTATTTCACTCTAATTTGTTGCAACTCATGTAGACAATTTTTATTTTGCATCATCCGCTACATATATGAATGTAATAAGATAAAACGTCGTTTCAGAAACATCGTTGAAGCTTCAACTAATGAAATCCGCAATTATGTTTGCACAAACCTAATAATATGTTTCTGCACAGTTAATTTTTAAACGAGGATGTCAGTTTCCATGTCTGCTTTTTTCTGTTACTTTTCATTAAGAACGAGGTTAATGCGTAATAATTCCAGAGAAAGAGCAACATGCTTATAAATGATAAATGGAGAATATTCGTCCTCGAGTGACGAGAGACCCGGCGCATAAACGCGCGAGAAAAATTTTTATTAAAGTAAAATTTGCTTTAGTATTTTGTAATTTGCTGGTTCAACATTCAAATTGAGATGTGCAAATGAAACTCCTGAGTCGCTATCACGATCCAGAAACATTTTGCACCATCGCGAGTAAACTGTCACGAAGCATGACATTTTTTAAGAAAGTGACTTAATTAATTTCCTAATTAGTGTGTTCATTAACTGGTCGTAATAGTTTCATTCATGACGCGATTTTTGCTAAGTCAGAAATGCATCATGTCAGCAATTAAACGGAAAAACAATGTAATATATTCATCTTTATTTTATGACATCGACAGTAACTTAGCAGTTAATGCGATGTGAAGCTATAAATTTAAAAAAGAAGATTACTGGTACAAAAATTTCATCGACTATATTTATTGTCTGGAGAACTGATCAGATTTAAATAACGCATCTACAATGTAACTTTGTAGAAGTTGATTACAATTATAAATATTCATAAAGATATTAATAATCCTTAGTGTAAGAGTTGTTAGTAATAGTAAGTAACTAATTGTTTCATTTAGACTGTGGATGTTTATGCAATTTTCAATTTTTCAAATTTTAAGAAAATGGTACCTTATAAAAATCGTAGTAAATTCTGTTGGATGTTAAACTCCAGTATTTAAAAAATATATATAAGCCTTAAGTGCATAAAGATCCGTCGTCTAGTTACATTTATTTACAAGGGAATAAAGAAATTTACAACGGAATTATGTATTACTTATTGAAATCAGTTATTCATTGAGAATACTTACAAGAATATATTTATGTAGGATTATTATTATTTCCCTGACAATATGGCAGTGGTATTGTA
>CM052334.1:17937217-18016740 GCA_028455595.1 Lasioglossum vierecki | reverse complement strand
ATCGCTTTTAAAATATTAGACAAATCATTTCATTTACTGTTAGTTAAGTTACTATATTTTGGAAATGTGTGTTAACGAATGCACACTTGCACTTTTGAAATAACACTTTTTTCTAAACGAAATTCTAGCTTCGACTGAGTCTAAGAGGAAATCCGTTGGAACCTTGAAAAGGAACCAAGGTCCCCTCGTATCTCCAGACTGTGTAAATTAGTCCACCACAGTCCGGCTCTTGAAACAAAGAATCAAATGGGATACCTCGAAGTCTCTGTTCAGGAACGATTCTTCATCGATACTTCGTAATCTCTGTTTATTAATACGATACTTAAGTCGATGATTCATTTTTCACAAAGAAAAATAAATTCATTGTGCTGGTAACTTATTGATAATCCAACACTGTATAATTACTACATGATTAGAGTTTACTGTACTGCGTCGGTTTATTGTACGATGTGAATAGACCTTTTTTCAAAAATAGTGTTATACAACATTCTTATGTGTGGCCCTATATTGAAGATTTTAAAAATAAGTTTGTGGAAAACGTTAAACAAAGGAAATTCATTTCCTTTCTTGATATGTTTCGTAGGTTAGATATAATATAAACTGGACAGCGGATTTTATGCATTTATGAGATAAAATAAATAGATGTGATTTAAAACAGCAGAAATATCGGAAGAATTTAAAAATATTATTATGTTATTATCGACCCATTAAATGTATTAAGAAAGAATATTAATTTCTATTTCACTCAAGTTTGTTGCAATTCAAGTTGAAAATATTTATTTCGCATAAAGATCCGCTGTCTAAATATAAAAGTACTTTTCTTTTTTCTTTCTTCACATCTTTCGAATATTTTTACTGTTTTAAATGCCCCCTATTAATTTTCTCTGTAAATGCATAATATCCGCTGTTTAGTAATGAGTGTTCTTGCCTTGTTTCCCGGCGACTGTAACGGAATTACAATCTTGCAGTCGCTGCAAAACTGTCGCTGGAGCTACGTACGACCATAGGCAGTAATCTTTACACAGACAAATCCGGCGGGAGCCTCGATAAAATTTCGCATTCGATTTCCCCCAGGGAGACCTCCTGTAACAATATTTGATTCTATATTTTGAATTTACCTTCGCATGAGACGGCGCTTCCTTTTCAATTGCGCTGCGGCCTCGGAGCGACTCCTCATTCGATCCTATCGCGTGTGTCTTTGTGTTCTTGATCAAAGACATTCGTCGTTTTGCATTGTTTCTTTATCTATTCCAAGCATTCTAAGTCTTAGTACTATATCTATTTTACATTGAAAGCCAGAGCTTTGCTTACGTTATTTTTGGCCCAAAATATCGAAAAAAGTCGATTTCAAAAATTTTTCTGCCGGATGTAGTTAGTGGTCTGAAGAATAAGGATTCAGTGTTTTTCTTTTTTTTTAAAATTTGTTCACCCGTGAAGTATCCCACTTCATCGAAAGTCAAGAACTAAAACAGCGTTGATTCATGAGCGACTTTCACGTGTTTTTAAGGAAATTGTATAAGTTCTTGCATTGTAGAAGCTTTTCAAACAGGTATACAGAGCACTTTCGCATAGATTCCATATTATTATCATCTGAATTAGTATAGTTATTAATATTTGAATATAATCAATAATTTTGCAAGTTTTTTTGCGATTGTAAAACTTCATTGTCGCTATTGATATAGTATTTAGTAATATCCGGTGCTCTCTTTCTGGTATCATTACAGTCATAAAGGTTTGTGATCATTGTGCAAAAGGAATAAGTCCCAGTTTTGCACGGATCGACGATTTATAGCTAATTTAAATAAAAATGAGCATCACCATGTTTCCTGATGACAATGACTACTAAGAATTAAACATATTTTTTAAAAAATATTTTTTAAATTATCAAGTATATCATTTCCGCATAATTTACATGCAACAATAATTTTCTCCAGTTTTTCGGTGGAAGTACTCCATTGTCACGATTTTTCGAGGAAAAAATGTTTCAAACAAAAGCAAGTTGAACAGTATCTAAACGTCTACAAACTTCTACATATAAATTGTCGTAATAAAGTTTTTTGCAAAAAATCAAAAACACTGGAACATTTTTATTTTTCATAAAAGTATGCAGTCTAATAATAACGACGAACTGCAGCCACCAAGATATATATTCCAATGTGCGCGTGTAAAGCCGAAATAATTTTCCAGAAAATCGAGAAACGTACAATAGGGCACCGACTAATTCCCAAAGGTAAATAGAAAATGTTCATGAACGGAACGGGGTGCACCCGAAATTGTTGGCATGTAAACTGAAATCCGTAGAAGTTATTTACATTTACGTGAACCCGCGCAACAGCGAGCCAGCGAGATACGATCCGCGTTTATTGGGCATGCGAGGTGAACTTCGTGAGAGCGAAACGTGTTTATCAGAAAAATATCCTGACCGAAATCAACCATCTTACGTCTCGGGAACTTAATAAAACGCCGAGGGAAACTGGCAGCCTCGACGCGGAACGCAATCGACGAAAACCTGGAAGAAATGCGAGAAATATAATCGCTGTGTTCACTGCATATCGGGACATGGTTAAATATCTCTTCTTTCGCAGCTGCTTCATTCTTATCACCATTGTGAAAATAAATGAGAACGTAAATAAATAAGTACAAAAAGGAAAACTTGTTTTGTTTCTTTTTTGCGTTTTTCTCCAAAACGAAACAAAAATGAGTAAATCTCTAAAAGACTTCTTGACTTGGATTTTCGGTCTCCTGCACGCTGCTGAAGTTTTGCCATTTAAATTCGGGATACCCTGCATGTATCATACTGTATAGAGTGAGACCCTGTCTGCTGCCATCCTCACAACGCGTTTACAAAGAAAATGTGAACAGACGCCGCGCCGGAGCGACCTTACATTGTCACGGAGCGTACTAGAATACGGAAAATTCAATACAGTATTAACAATAGTTTTTGCGAATATCTCGAAAACTAAAAGCGACCCCCTATATTGGAAAAGGAAAAAGTTGTTTAAAATGTCGAAATCGGAGTATGGTCACCCTTTCGCAATAATTACCAAAATTTGTTTTGTGAATATGTTCATTAGGTTAAACGGAATATTGGGTTGGGGACAAAGTTTCTTCGTATTTTAATCCAGAAATTAATCAAGTTTTTCCATAATTCCGTTACTGTAGAACTTCTGGGATTACTATACAGTAGGTCATAAAAGAAATTAATGTTTAATTCATGTCCTCATTACTAGACTGCGGATGTTAATGCCATTTACAATTTTTGTAGAGCAATTCTACGAAACTCGAATCAAATACAATCTTATTTCCCGTGGTAGCCTTTGTATTAAGTGTTTTCGTGTTTTTATCCTAGCATATTTTGAAAATTTTTAGAAGCCATAATTGCATACAGATCCGCAGTCTAATTATTATTTTACGTAAATATGTGTATTGAAAGGCGGATAAAATATAGTAGAACAAGTTGCACGAGATCACTTCATGTGATGAATGTACGCCAAATAAAAGTCAGTAATAATTTCACTGAAACCCGAGTTTATAAATTTACTAAGTGCTGATTATGTGGATTAAATATTGAAGGATTAAAAACATGCGATATTGGTCGATTTAAATAATATGCGATACTGGTTGCGTCGATACAAAATTCGAGACGCCATTTAACAACGATGTAATCGCGCTGCTTTATAAAGAATGTTTAATCTTGTCAAAAATATCTTCAAAGAAGTTTGAAGAAGAAAGATTTGCAATTTTTTAATTTACTAAATCCGTTAGACTTTGTAATAGTACCAACACGATGTCCGCACATTATTCACGACAAAAGAGGTTGGGTATTACAAAGGTAACTCTCTAAAGAATGGATTGGTCGTTGAGGACAAAGGGCCTCCGTTCAAAATTCATACCAGATTACTTAAAACCGATTTGCTGATAACTTGGCACATTAGTAGTCCTATTGGTCCGACATCAATTCTGTGCGATAACTTTTTCAGTCCATCCCATGATCGAGAAGGAAGGGAGGTTTAAGCAGGTATTTTATAGCACTTATCGGTGGTTGTAACTCTGGATAAAAAACAGTTATCAATTTGTAACGCCAGACGAGAAATTATGAAAAATTAGGTTTCTTGTCCTTTTCCTTCTTTTATTCTTTTATGTACTCGTGTTTCTTATCATATTCAAGAATTAGGTATCATCTTCAATTCAAACCTGGACATTAAACACTCATTTTATAGTCACCTTACCGTTTCAGGAATATTATTATTTAAAACATCTTTAAATATCGGGATTGAAAATAATCATCGATGATTTTTAAATGGCACCATGTATTTTTAATTTCATAGTGTTACAGCTGATGTCAAGACAAATTCAATGATGTGGCACACTATAGCCTGGAACTAAAAAGTTTATGATAAAGCGATGATAACTTCAAACTGAGCAATCCGTTTATTTGAATTCAATTAAATGTTCGAAATTACAAGCTTGAACAGTAACACAAACATTTAAATGTTTCATAAGGAAATGAATTGCACTATCAATTGTTTCTGATGAAATTGATCTGCAAGATCTAGACGAAATATAGGTGACAATAAATTGTCTTCCATATAGAGTACGTATTGCTAAAGATCTGCAATTTGTTACGGAAATTATTTCGTTTTTCAAATTACATTTATTTACAGTTCCGTTAAGTTATAAAGAATAATTACGCCGATTAAGCGAAAATTTCATTTCAGTTTATGTCGAGTCTTGTCTCGTTACTTCCGTAAGTTACCTGGAGAAATGATTAAATATTTTATTATTCTTCCTGGCATCGCATGCAGCCCCTCATTCCGTATCAAGTAACTATAAAACTTTCGTCCGAAACGTTTTATTGTATCTCCAATAATACCTAGACAGTATCAGAGGAATAAAACTTTGAAAGTTACTTCAGCTTCTGAACTCGAGTCGTTGTCGATAGAAAAAGGTACGTGTCTCGTAATTTTGCTTACTCTAGAAATACGTGAAGTTTCACAGAGAGTAATCGACATCTCCGGCGATCCCGTATAATCGAAAAATAAATTTCTTTTCAATTGATAACTTTCCTCCGCAGAGAGTCTTCGTAACACGGAAATACACGAAAGGAATTTAGGTTCGAACTCGGAAAGGCATTTCCGTCTGTTAAGCGAAGTCTACAAGTAATCACTGTCAGGTGAAGCATATAGAATTCAACATGTTCGCTGCCAACGTTTATTTCGATAACAAGCTCCGTGTTTATAACATTTTCTTATAATTGTGTGGCCCGCACGATACATCCGTAGGATGAGAGAATCGATTATCGATCGATATGATCGAGCGAACGTAATTTAGAAGGTGTCTCACATGGCAAACATGGATGCGTTCGGTTATAATATTACACGTTATCATAATTGAATTGGCAAGAAAATAATTTCGGTATTTTAAGGTTAAATAAAACCCAATTTTCGGAAAATTTTGAAGTTTCATGAGCGCGGAGTTATGAAGCTACTAGAAGCTACTGAAAATTTGTGATTGTGAATTTTGAATAGCTGTGAAAATACTTGTGAGATTTAAAACGAAAAACGTGGGGCGCATGCGATAGATAATTGATGCATTTTGCGCCCCACGTTTTTCGTTTTAAATCTCACAAGTATTTTCACAGCTATTCAAAATTCACAATCACAAATTTTCAGGACTATCTGTACGAGGTTAGGAATCTGTATGGCACTAGGAAGAATTATTTTATACTTTTTAGTCCGTTTTTAAAAACTTAAAAAATTTTTATTTAAATAATTTTTAGAGAGAACGACGATCTTCGCTCGGTCTCAGAAGACACGTCACAGGCGATCCTCGGATGACGTGAGCTGCCCAGCAGCTGTTGTCCTCTGGTTTCGCGTTTGTTGACGCGGACTCGTGCGTCACTGCTAACGGCGCGGCGCAGCACGCGACATTCATATCGTAGAAGACGTTGAATACTTAGGTTGAAGGAGAATATCACGAGCATGGAGATGAGGAAAGGAGAACTAAGCGAGACTCACTAATTAGATTAATAAATGGGTGTATATATTTATCGCGTAGAACACTACAATGATTTGCAATGAGAGTTGAATTAGAAAGCGCGTGATATAATAAGACTCGTCGGAGTCCAAAACGGGACTTCCAGGAGGCTGCAAGCTTCGTTGGAGTCTTGAACAGCGTGACAGTCTGACTGTCTGAACTATTGTGCAGCAATTGCAGTGATGAGGTAGGATATATTGCATACATAGGTGTTAGGGAGCGTCTTATCTTCTACGCGAATGCATCGCCAGACATAACAGGAGTCTTATGTTCTATCATAAATTAGTGATGTGGATGTTACGGGTTAGGACTACGGGGAATACATTAAGATTTGATAAGAATGGTATGGTCTGACATATGAACCGGATGTGGTGATCGGAGCGGAGTACAAATACTTATTTCTGACGAATATTATTTAATTAATAACTATTAATTAAGCCTACGCAATACGTCGACAAACGTAACACTGATTTTGAAAATTGTGCAATTTTCATTTCAAACAATCGGTATTATAGAAAAATGTGTGGAACAAGTTCAGTCTTTTGAAAAATCAGCTTGCCCGGTTTCTATACCAAGGTCTTCAATTGCACCTACTTTCTTACAGTAATATGATTACAATAGTTCGATTTTACGTTTGGTACAATGAAGTTTAAGCTCTGCATTGTCCGTGGGAAAGGATTACAGTCAATGGAGAATTTATAGAATAAAGAAGACTTTCCAATTTATGGTCAGGAGAGACCGTTTCTTAGGAATTTACAATTTAGGTTACAGCCTCCTTCAGGAAAGGTCGTCCTAAATCTTAAAGTCGTATATTCCAGGCTACATGCTAGTCTTTGAAAAGTCGACCGTGTTGCGTTACGAATTCAAAAATTTCGTAGTTAATCCTTAGCACTCTAATGGTGACTCAAAGTCGCCTATAAAAATTACTATAACATTATTTAAAATATTGTTTAGTTTATTAAATTTGTTGATTACTAAACATTAAAGTATTTCATTGATTTTGTATATTTAAACTTGAATCGACAAAATATAATTTGATAAGAAATAGAACGAAAAGTTTATCGAACATTCATTAAGTTTGTTCCACCTTACCCTCTATTTTGTTATTCTTCTTGATGAAACCTTGTTTCTTACAAAGTATCTATGGTCAACTTTGCTTTGCATGGATTTTTCAAGATGCCTGTTTTTGCTTTGTACATTTCATTGAGAATCGTTATAAATTTCGAAAGAGGCATGCATTTCTGTGTAGGTACCATTTGAATTTTGTGCTCCTTTCAGTGGAAATGCAGTGTTACGCCAGGGATTTCCCCAATTCTCTAACCGCGTTAGAGCGAAATTATGTTAGTAGGAATGTTGCCTTATAGCGCATTATACAGAGGTAGTGTATACACATATACAATAATATTACAATAATCTACATTGTCGATGGAAACAAATTTCTGACTTTGTTTCTGCTAACAAATATAATTCCATATAGCAAGACGTTTAAAATCATTCAAAGGGAATAGTACTTTCCAGGATTGTTTAAATATTTGTAAAAATACGTGGAAGAATGACGAAATTATGTAAAAATTAATGTTCTGGTCGAAGGATTGTGAAACATTATAAAAGACGATTAGAGCGTACACCGAGACAATTGGATTAGGACACTTAAGTTGTGTCAATTTTTATTAAACTGGAAACTAGAGGCACAGCAGAAAATCTAATTCCCAAGACGCGAAAAAAGACAATTTTGTGCACGATGATTGGTCGATATTGTTCTGGATGTAGGAATTGACCTAGAAATTAAGTTCTCCAACTTAATCAAGGACTAATTCGGAGAATCAGGTTACTAGGATGTCTCGCAAGGGTCGTATTAACCGTTGAACCATAAAATATATTCAACTACACGTTCATGAATTGAAAATCAATTTTGCTTCCAATTGTCAAGCAAAATTGATTACCGTTTAATCCCTCCTGGAAAAATCTTCCCGCATGTACGATGTATGTTAAAAAAACAGGAATTTTCATTTTTTGGGAGAAGTTTTATTTATTTGTCTATATGAATGTTACCCCCTTCAAAACAGTCTCTAGTAGATATTACACACTTATGCCAGCGCTTCTTCCAATCCCCGAAACACTTCTAGAACTCAAAGTTTGGGATACCTTTTAGAAAAACAACGACACTTTGACACTAAACCCATCAAACTGATCGATTATAGATTTTTATTTTACGAATATTGATATAATAAAAATAATTTCATAAGAAATAATTGTATAGATATCTTTAGTGGAGCACATATTACAATAGAAGCTGTACAAAATCTAAATAAAATCAATCTTGTCATTTTTACACGGAACATGTTTTAGTTATTTTTAAGGCTTGGTAGGTTTAGTGTTAAAAGAGTTCGAATTGTGTTCGGTTTAATTTTTAAATAATCTTCTATTGCAAAGAGTATTCGAATATGATATTTGAAGTTACTACATATACATGATTATGGCTGAAATATATAAAGTATCCCAAAAATAATGTATGGCATGAATACACCTCGTATATGTATACAAAACAAAAACACTGTTAAATTGAGATGAGTTGATGAGATTTAGTGCGGTTCTTTGTCAATTTTACTGGCGTATGTCGCGGACGTGGCCGTTAAGAGGTTAATTAAGTTTCCCGCGAACATTTCGCTCTTGGAACAATACGCCGGTTTCTCTGAAGCGTGCATAAACCCGCGGAAAAATTGGAGTTGTCCCTTCGGACAGAATGGAGATTACAGAATGACAAGATCCGTATGAAATATTCCTAAGAAATAGAATAACGGGACAAGGATGAAATTGACACGCTGACCCGGAGAACGAAATTGAAAGACATCTTTAAGATCTAGACATTGTTCGGCTGGTGGGTACGTCTAAATGTAACAATGGCCTCAAACATTCCACTGACGTGAAAAAGCCTCGCCAGCAGAACCCACCGATCAATTTTCGCTCGCCACGTCTCCACGAGACTTCGTAGTTGCTTGGTAAGCTCGCTCGTTTGTGCTTCTTTATACAGGGTGATCGGGAACAAGGGGTAAAAGATTCTACATGAAAGAATAAGTCGAAAATGTGGAATAAAGTTTGTTCATACGAGGTTCATTCTCGAGAAAATCGAATTTGAAAATTTGGCAAACACGCGTGAATATATGAATATATTTCATGGTTATTAAAATTGGAGAGGAGGTAGCACGTCTATCCGATATGGATTCAACATTCTTTGCAAGTAAATCGTAAACTAGTCATCCGTTGAAAACTTTACAAGGCAATATTGTTCAGAATGATGATCTTGACAACATATTTTAAAGCCATTAAAATTGGAGAGGAGGTGGCACGTCTACCCTATGAATTTACAAATTTTTTTACAAATATCTGATAAACTAAAGCCAGCCGTCAACAACTCTGTAGGATAATATTGTTCAGAATGATAACCTTCGAAACGTATTTCAAGTTCGTCAAAATTGGAGGGAAAATAACACATCTACCCGACCCTTGAAAACTTTAAAGGAAAATTTTGTACAGAATGATGACCTTGATAACATATTTCAAGGTCATTGAAATCGAAGAAGTATTATAAACAACTTTAAGTATTATCTCTGTAATTCCGACCAATTGTAGTTGTTTCAAAAACATTTTCACGTCATGTTCTATATAGAACTCGGACTTTTACCCGGGTATCTCATAGGGCATAAGTCATAAATGATTTTGTGCAACTTAAAACAATAATGAAATCAAAAGAACGTTGATATATTAATTTAAATTTATTAAAATCGTTCAAGAGCTTTATTAAAATCGTTCAATATCGTCTGCTTATTCCTATTGATGCGAACGATTTTTATTTTGCATGAAGATCCGCAATGTATTCACGAGATACCCTGGTATTCAGGTAATGCTGATTACCCGAGTACCCGGGTACCCGAGTAATTTTTGTTTACCCGGGTATCTCACAGGTAACCGAAGTACCCGGTTATCTCATAAGTCACAGCTCTAGTTCAATACGAATGTTGATATCAAATATGAAGAAATTGATCGTCTTTCTAAGAGTGTCCGAATATTGATAAGACTCACAGTACGTTGTTGTTGGCAAACAAGTAAGAAAGTGGCATCTTTTAAATCCGGTGACCTGCTTCGTATATCTGTAATTCAGCAGGATTTTCGCGAGACTCCATACATAGAGGCGCAGCACGGAGAAGACACGGCTGCATTGGCCGTGGCTGTACATAAAGTTTCTTTGTTCGCGGAGTTCCCTTTTCCGCGACTATCCCTCTTATTTTCCAGTAATTCGATACGCCGAGAAAATTGCTAGCGTAGTTGCGGTAATGCTTTTCGGTACCACCTCCAGCACATAAATATTTCTATTGTGCGACGACGTCGATTTCTTGCTCGATTATTCGAGCAGATCAACGCCTGGTAAATCGATTTTTATGTGGTATGGGCGTGCCTCGCCATGCCTCGGCTCGCTAGCCCTGAAAGGAAGGGATTATACCGGATCGAGCGTAAATAACGATGTACATTTACTGGAAAGAAGGAATATACCCGCGGCATCCTCCTCCTCCCCCGTTGCGCGAGGTGTTCGCAAACGGAAGCACATTTCGAATCCGATTCGAACTACGTTTAATACGGATATTAGAAATCGATGTCGAAATAAAAACAATGCGAGCATCCGCGGAGAAATACGGGCAGATAATACCGGAAACAGAGACCCCCTCTCCCCTGATAACGTGTACACGGCACTCTTGCATCATACAACACGCAAAAAAGATTTATCTTAACATATTCATCGTTTCAACTGAAGATGTTAATGCACAGATAAATGACCGCTCGGTATAAATAAAGATTTTATCTGTCGTTATAAAAACTGTGCTGGTAGTAACGCTTTGTGATAGCCGTGTACAGAAAGCTGCAGAAAATATAGGCGCGCCGACTCACTTCAACAGGAAGTTGCTATGATTCCGTTTATTATTCGTTGATCGTCGACAGTGATCGCATGAGAGCTCGTTCAAATGAATGGATTCTAGAATGCTTGCATTCGTTAAAAGTAACCCTTAGCACTAGAGGGCGCCTCTGAGGCACCACTAAAAATTGGTGTATTATTATTTAAAATATTGTTTACATTATTAGATACGTCGGTATTTAACCAATTACTAAACATTTAAGTATTGTAGGAGATATTATATCAATTTCATATCCACCAAATTTTAAAAAATCATAGAGAATGGGAATATTCTGGGTTAGAAGAAACGTTTGATTTTCGAGGTAAAATAGCTCCGAGTGCAAAGGGTTAACAACAGATTCAGTGCGGATTTTATTCGTGTGTGACGAAAGCGAGTTTTATTTCGAACATATTAGAATTATTAAGAAGAAACAGTAATACTTTGTGTAACTTCTACTCCTTTTATCAGAATTTATCAGCACCAGTTTTTAACCACATGGAAATGTTCATATTGGCAAACATTCTTCACGCAGTAAAGCCTTCATTTAAGGAAACGGAAACCGTAGGATCCACGAAAAATAAATATTCTCTTCGCTGGTGGAGCCACTACTAATCCAATTACAAAGCATCTCTTTATTTTTCATTATTCTTTTATGGAAGTTTAAGTACTACGATTCCGAAAAGTATTTAATCGCTGCATCTCAGATTCTCGCTAAAATTGAACTTAAAATTGTCACAGTTTAAATACAGTAAAGCCTTGATCTAAGGAAATGGAAACCGTAGGAACTACGAAAAAGGAATATTCCCTCCACTGCGAGGCGTTCGACGTAAAGTGTAAACATATAACGTAATCCGATACGGGGTCGGGTATATTGGTGTGAACAACTACTAATCCAATTACAAAACTTCTTCGTTTTTTATTATTCTTTTATGGGAGTTCGCCAACCTGTTTGTGACATTTCTCTGATTCAAATCACACTAAACACAATAAAGTCTCTGTTGTATTTAGCGATTTAATTGACGGTATCGTGTTCGCGCGGTCCTTTTCTATGTTCGGCGTGGTCGCAAAATGATAGTAGAGCCACAGAATCTAAGAAACAGCATGAACGCGCGGTTTTTTAACCGACTTCGAAAAAGAAGGTTACTCAAATTCGACCTGTATGTGCCTTTTTTCGCTTTTTTTTATGTATGTTTACCGATTACCCTGACAAGGGGAGTGTCACACCGATTTAATTGAGACTCTGTATACTTATAGATCTCGATCTCCCATTTACGAATATATACCATTATAGACGCTAACACACAATAATTTTTGAGATATTCATAAACAAAGTTCTTACATTACTGCGTAAATCTGCTATTGTAGAGGAGGTATACGAAGAATATTTATTTTAGAAGTATATAACGAACTAATTTCGGCTAATTTATTTATAATTTATTAATACGTTTGTTCTTTAACTTGTATATAAATAAATGTGCAATATCTTACGAAGAAGTTAATGTTACACAGCGAATTTATTTATAATTTATTAATCCTTTTGTTCTTCAACTTGTAATAACTTTGCAATCTTATATAGACAATTCAATGTTGCACAGCGAATAAATAATATAAATAAATATGAAAAAAAAAATTTCACCAAACGAGAATCGAACCCTAGCCCACCGGGTGGAAGTCTCGCTGTATACCACTTAAAAACTTTGTTTATGAATATCTCAAAAACTATTGAGTGTTAGCGTCTATAATGGTATATATTCGTAAATGGGAAATTGAGATCTATAAGTATACAGAAGCTCAACTAAATCGGTGTGACAACATCCTTGCACTCTCCTTGTGAGATGGATGGATCAATCGGTACGAAACCTCTTGCATCTTGTAGTGTATGTCTCCGGGGTGGTCCCGTTATAAAATTTTTTTCATTTTTTTCTTAGATCAAGGTTTTACTGCATAGGCAATTTTTCGAGAATCAGGTATTTAACTTAGAAATATAGTATTTTATGTATATAAGTCCCTAGCACGGGTCTGCCGAAGGACATATATGCATCAGGGACACTATTCTTTGACTGTTGCCGAACGTAGAGAAGGACAGCCGAACTCGAGAAGCCTTGGTCGCCGAGATAAACATCCAAGTGTAAACACAATGTGATCAGAATTTCCAACTTCCTTATTTTTCATTATTTTTTATGGGACTTGAAGTTCCATAACAAAATAATGAAAAAGAAGGAAGTTGGAAATTCTGATTAGGCGGTCTCACCGTGACACCCGAGCCGCATGATATCATATTTCTCGGCGACCGAGGCCTCTCGAGCTTCTTGGCCCCTCAAGAGGGTATACCCCGCAGTAGTGTGGATAGATCAGGGACTTTTATGGCTCAGACTATTGGGACATTTACGCATAAAATACTGTACTTTTTGGACCCACTGTATATTGATATTCTCAGTACATCACGTGTCGTAATTACAGATAGCTGACTGTCCGAGGTTATTAAACGTACGCATAATTTTCCAATTTCATTCGTACGTTCCGGAACAGCTTCCACAAATATCATCCGAGGACGTAGCGAAAGTCGAATAGGGTGGATTCAGCCGCGAACTTCGAAATAATATCAAAACTTATTTCAGTGGTACACAATCGAATGAAATTCTGGGGTCGGCCGCATGCAGGCAACTGCATTGTCTGCATGTATTTCAGCCGGTCGCTCCGCACCGCCGCCGTTCGTACAAGTTTCGAGGCTGCAACGATAAAGCATAAAAGTTGTATGCGTTCTAGAGCGTTTTGTACCGCCGCTGCATAAGTGTCAACAAGTTATTTGAAAAATGCCGGCGCGGCTGATTCGGCAGAGACAGATTCGGCCGTCGCAATAACTTCGCCACATAAACTTGACTGGAAGCATCCTCCCGAAGTTATTTGTGCTCTTCGAATTACTTCCGCGAACAGTTCAAAAGATATGACAAACTGGACGCGCGTTACGGTGGCGGCGTGACGCGTCGGCATGACTTGTCGGTTCTTGCCAAAGACGTACTATAAGAAAAACTTTGACCGTAGATCGAGAGTTTACATATCCTACGTATGTTTGTAAAAATGATGTAGACAACGCAGAGTAAATGTGCTTATTACCCACCAGTTGCTCCGACTAGGGCTACTGATTTCTATTGAACCTTTGAGTATGCAAAAATTACCGGGATATCTGGCTATCTCAAATGATATCTGAGATATGTACATTAACACGTTGACGCCGGCGCGGATATTTATGGTTTTTTTCGTGCGGCGGCGCTTGAATTAGCGTTCATCAACGTGTTAAGTATTTTATACTGAATGTTTGATTAGAATGTCGAAATGTTAATGTTTAGTGATGAATAATTAAAATAAAATTAATTTTATGGTATGTATTTTTTGATACACGAGCGTGACCCACCGGTGGGTCATGTCATCAATGTGTTAAAATTAAAATAATATTTTCATATTATGTAATCATGTCATTTCCACTGTTTCGTTTTGGTATCGTCAATGTGGAATTTTAGTCGTGTTAGGCCCTCTGTCCACGGAGCGTAGCGTCATCGTCACGTAATCGTCTATACGCGAAGCGTGTACCAAACTTCACGTTATTACTAAAAAAAAAAACAAAGATGTCCAGTGACGAGGAGAATTTGATTTTTTATAATTATATTCGACGGAGAAGAAGAAGAACAAGATAATTCTGGGTGCACCCTTACATTCGCAATAATATTAACTGCAGAATATTTGTAGCAGCAAGAGAATTAGCAGAAGACGATGTTAAATTTCAAGCAATGTCTGTATTAATTAAAAAATACGCACCTGAAATGATAAGATTCTTGTACGATGTCTTGCGCATTCTGTAAAATGCTTGAAATTTAACATCGTTTTCTGCTAACTCTCTTGTAGCCACAAAAATTCTGCAGTTAATATTATTGCGAATGTAAGGGTGCACCCAGAATTATCTTGTTCTTCTTCTACTCCGTTGAATGTAATTATAAAAACTGAAAATATATTAAATAAAAAAAGTTTAAACAATGCCTTTTTTATTTTTGCGTGTATCCTTGTAAATTATAATTCTTGGAATTATTATAGGCTCTCAACAGTTTAACCCCTTGCACTATTCATAGAAAAGAAAGAAAGTTTATATGAATAAAAATGAAGTATACTTTATTATATGTATGTTCTGTTTCTGTTCAATAACTTTATATTCAAAATAAACCGATAAATATTTATTTCCAATTCGTTATTCAAATTTCCTTTCCTATCGATTCTGATTGAACTACGGAAACGGGATCATCAATAATATTCATAATTAACATGCAGTGAAATTATTTGTACATTTCAATAAGTAAATAATATGGAGTACAAAACAACCAAATGTTCGTATCGTCGATATTATTTATATACGTATACATTGTATATATGTATGTATATACAGGGTGAGTCACCTAACATTTGCACCTCAAATATCTTTGTTATTTCTAAAGATACGTAAAATATGGTAAGAACAAAGTTGAATGGTACAATGGGGCTTTATATCATTTTTTAGAAATATCAAGGTTATCTTGACTTTTTTAAATGGAACCACCCTTTTTAAAACACCTACACTGATAGTCCCTTTCATTAGGAATTCTATGACTATAATAATTCCAAGATCATTCAAGGTCACACACACACACACACACACACACACACATATATTTATATATGTATACATTATACTATATTATACCATATGTTATGTACATTATATGTATATTGTGTATATATTGTGAGTTGCACATTTACAAACAGGAAACCAATTCTAGAGTTTCGTGAATGACTATATGTTGTTGAATAGCCGTGTGTAGTTTTTTGTGGAATTAAAACTTAAAAAAGGTACATATTCACCACGATTTTTGATAACTTTTTGGAATTTCCGGTTGAGCGTGGAATTTTTGAAATTCGCTTCTTAAGATTAGAAATAGAATATTTAAAGCCCGCCTTTTAAAACTGAAAATTGAGCTTTTAAATCCAGATATTCACAAATTCAGGGGAGTTTTTGCTCGAATGCGTTTTTCGAGCATTTTGAAGGCAACAAAGAAGGCGGTAATCCACTGGAGCGAACCGTTTTTTAAAAATTTGTTACGTGGGCGGCGTTGTCGGAGGTGCACACTTCTATTCACCCGAGACTCCATAGTTTTCAATCGAAAACTTTATTGCTACTAACGCGGAACGAAAACTTTTAGAACAATTGTGATACAGAAACATCGAACATATTGAATGGTAGACAAGGAATACCACGTTTTTCATCACAAAACTCTTCGCATTAAAAATGCTTTATTGAAAAAGTATAAAAAGAAGTACAATAGACTAGTTTCTCGTTCAATAGAACCTACACATGCATTGGCAATGTCTGCATCTGATTGTTGCGAATTCTTATGAAACAATTGAATTGGTTATGTTATGGTTTGCATGTGTTGTAATGAAATGCATACAATGCATGAAAAGCTGAACAGACAAATGCAACTTTAATTTTAATGTCAACATTGAAACATCACAACGACATTAGACTTTTAATTATTCAAGACAGCAGAAATCCCATACACACAGTAAAATGCCAATTATACAATCCGCACTTAACATTGGAATTAAAAGGAAGATTGAAACTCTCACAAATAGATCATAATTTTTGTAATTAATAATTACAAATTAGACTTATGTTCAACAGATTTCCATTTCTTTATAAGTGTATGAAGGTATATTTCAATATATTGTTTCATTAATAAACGCCAATCTGTATCGTATAGAGATAAATGATTCACAATTAGCTACTCATTGAAAAATACGTATATGTGATAATGAATTATATTAAAATACACAGTTCAATAAAACAGTTAGGAAACACAAAATACTCACAATTAAATTCCTTTATGCAAAAGGTACGCAATACCATACAATAGAATCAATTCTTAAAACATGAAATTTAAATACAATGATCAGAACTACGAATAAAATATAGAACAGAAAATATTTTCAGTACTAGAACGATCAATGAAAATTACATAACTATGATACCAATTACAATTGTCTCAATTAGTATGATAAATTTATAGCTTGTAAACAAAAATTTTCCATGTCGTTAATTTGTTACTAAACTATTTATGCTCTTACGTAATATACATATTATGTATATCATATACGTGAGATCAATTTTTTATATTTCTTATGGAAAGTCTTATGAAACAAAATTCCTTACGAAGGGAAAATCACGCGAACTCATAGAATATTTGCGTTCGATTTTCTATAAATTTTCTAGAATTTGCTTTATTCACTTCGCCATCCGCGTCACAAATTTTCCACATTTCATTTCGTCGACACAGGTAGAAATCATGGCGAGGGATGACGACTATAAATTGAATCAATCCCTGCGAATTGCTCTCCGGTAATAAATTTTTTCTCATAAAAATCGAACAATTGCACGCTGTATTGAACTGAAACACACTATTTGAACGAAGTACGACGGTTAACATACTATAATATCCGATCGAACGACACGACCGATATGAAAAGCACTACCTGTCAATAACAATGATTTATTCCCATAGCTACTTGACTTCCACTACACATCCGTTCCGTACCTTTTTACAAAGAATAAATTTATTAAACTGTTATTCGATGTATCATAAATTATTATCGAGGTCAAGCTGCAGACTTTATGTACTCAATTTCAATAGTTGAATATTTATCATTATATTCCTTTATTAACGAATTTATCACAAAAATGTGTAGGTGCAATTTCAAACAGTGAAAAGATTAGAATACTTTAAGAGGATTAATATATTATTCTCACTACATTAAGATTATTAGTGAGAATTATCTATATTTATAGAGCACATTGAAAATAATGTTACTACACGGTATTGTGCATACGGTACAGACAAACTTATGAAACAAATATTCAACAAATAAATAATACCAGACTGCAGAATTATTAAGATTCTGGATTTCATAGATAATAGAAAATCAATCATAATTTTATTTTCCGTTAATGTTCATCGAATTATTTTAATCTATATCGATTCAATGAAATTGAGATTATTTACTGCAGCACGTAAATAACTAATATTAATGTACTGCAACATCTACTGCAAAACACAAAGGTCTAATATTGATGTACTGAAAAGTTCCTGTACACAGTTAACTGCAAAACATAAATAGTAATGTGCTGCATTCATCGCGATCAATTTACTGCCAAATACAAACGACTGTTGTAATATGAGGAATATTAGTCACTTCGTTGTTGGTGATTGACGATTAAATGACTAATTTTAGCAATCTGGTCGGGTTTCTGTTAATTGCGTCATTACTAAATATATATGCACGATATACTTAACATTGCGATTATTAAATTAATTTATATGGCTTTGTCTAGGATAATGAATTTTAGAAAATCAGACAGGACTGACATCATTTTTATTAAGTAGTTAAATCACGCAGTTGATGGAAGTTTTAAAAAGATTTATTCCACTAACAATCTTATACATGGTAGTGATAAACCTGTATAGATTATACACAAGGGAATTCACTTACATATAATAATAAATATTATTACAAAATTCTGGTCTCATCAAAATGACCACCTTTTTTAATAACGCCTACGCCAATTTTTGGCAATGTGTATTTATTAAATTTATTACAAACATATAATAGTATAATTTTACAAAACTTACGTTTGCCTAGATAAAAGAAAAACTACCCGGTTTTGAACAGTAAGGTAAAACAAATTTTTTTCTCAATTATTTTGATCAAAGCTAGCGCCATTGTAATTAACTTACTCTTTCAATGAATTTCAAGTTTATTGAATGTGTTACGGTGTAAATTTAATTTTTTGGTCACTTACTTCTATATTTTCCAGATTGTCATCTCCATTTTGTAGCTTTTTTACCATCAACGAATAGCACAATGATTTATGGCTGCGTTTTAACTAAAATCCACGTAAGGCTATCTACAATGTATTGTTTCCTACAAATATAAAACGTAAGCATGACAATCCTGTTGATTGAAGATGAAATAAAATTTATTTAAAAATGAAATTGGATATTTGAATAAAAATTGAAGGTAAGACCTGAAAGACCAGCACTGTGTCTTAAAATAACGTATGTATAGTGAACCCGTAGACTATAATAGTGAAACTTATTATTTGCTAAACTATACAAAATATTAAGTAAAATGTAACTGCTTTCAGATTTGTTAATTAAAATTTAAAAAAATAGCATATACTAGCATTTGAGCATTTCATTTCAATTCGTGATCTTTACAATTATTATTTGTTATTTTATTTTATAAAAAGGGCGCAATTGTATGGAAAATGATGGGGATTATTTTCAACACTTAAGTATGCCTTGGTTGTTTGTAATTGGACACCAAACATATAAAAATGAAGCCACGAATTGATTCGTACACCTAATAATTACTCAGTCTAATTACTATTTGTTATCCCACCGTGACACTGGCCCGGTTAAACTTTATCTATGGATTCAGACTTGTTTTAAGGGCAGCATTAAAATGTTTACAGAAATATTACGCCAATTTTATCTCAGCAAGGAAATATAGTACTGTGAAGAATCACTTAAATTTTTTTACGATGGGAATACTTCTCCTGTTATAAAAATTTTATATTTCTGTTACTCTCCTCAGTTTCCTCATGGCCGTATTAAAGTCACAAGTCTTTTCCTTCGGGTCGACGCTTTTCTTTTTACGTTATACAGGGTGTCCCAAAAATGTTTTACTTCTATCATCTCGTTAAACGAAAACTGATCACTATACTGTAGATGCTTATGTAATTTTCAATTTTTGTAGATGAATTTTTAGAAGCGAGTAAAGATAGTAAATTAATCTCGCGGTGAGATACAAACTCGCGAGTAAATTACTCCTGATTGTGTACTTCATTCCTAATTATTCAGTCCTAACTTTACGATCAGAAACCATCGTTCACATCATTGCTGACGAGTCATATTTCCAACTCGGGAGAAATTCATTTGAGGCCAGATCGGAGAGAGACGCTTTGTTAGCAGACAGTTCGGCAAACAGATTTTCTTGACGTCTTGGATCTGAATCTGAATAGTCACTGACATGTGATGAATCTCAAGGCGCAAGGCAGCATCAGTTGATCCGCTAAGTACACGTTCCCCTTGATCTTGGTCCCTTGCGAGCTAACCTGTAGAGGATTTCACCCTCACGTGTGTTGTAACAGGGGATAGCTATCACTTTGACAAGCAATTGCCCACAACTTGTAAATCATCTTCTGATTTGCCGATCACACAACTATTCCGCTGGGCTACCTCTACATAGAATTAACCCTTTAAACTCGGAGCTATTTTAACTGGAAATATAAACGTTTCTTCCGATCTAGAATATTTCTTCAATTATATTTTGAAGATCATTTAACTATTACTTTAACAAGCAATTGCCCACTTTGTAAATCATCTTCTGATTTGCCGATCACACAACTATTCCGCTGGGCTACCTCTACATAGAATTAACCCATTCCACTCGGAGCTATTTTAACTGAAAATGTAAACGTTTCTTCCAACCTAGAATATTTCTTCAATTATATTTTGAAGATCACTTAACTATTACTTTAACAAGCAATTGCCCACAACTTGAAAATCATCTTCTGATTTGCCGATCACACAACTATTCCGCTGGGCTACCTCTACATAGAATTAACCCTTTCCAATCGGAGCTATTTTAACTGGAAATATAAACGTTTCTTCCGATCTAGAATATTTCTTCAATTATATTTTGAAGATCATTTAACTATTACTTTAACAAGCAATTGCCCACTTTGTAAATCATCTTCTGATTTGCCGATCACACAACTATTCCGCTGGGATACCTCTACATAGAATTAACCCTTTCCATTCGGAGCTATTTTAACTGGAAATATAAACGCTTCTTCCGACCTAGAATATTTCTTCAATTGCATTTTGCAGATCATTTAAAAAATCAATGCGTCTAATTGCTTACAAAACATCAGGTCATACTGTTTTAAAGTGCATTCAAATATTTCAATGGTATATCGAGGCATTACCGTATTTTCTCAGAAATCGTAAATTATGAGGGCATCTAAAATTGGTATAAGGAAGTAGCCTAGCGCAGACCGTCTACCGAATTATCCGCGATCGCTGATCACGAACGGGGAACCCGAGTATGGAGTTCTCCTCGTCAAATCTGCAATTACTTTCTCACGGCCGAGCGTGCAGTGGAAATGACCCTCCACCCCCGCCTCCTTCACTCCGCGCTCCGAGACTCAGACGAAAAGCGTTTTGTTCGGGACAGCCGCCGCACCGCGCCGCTCCTCGCCGCCGGCACAAAAACCTAGCACTGCTTGTGTTTTATCATGTGTTGTTGGCAGTGGGCCACCTGCACGCACGACCTCACATCGCTATTTGTTGGTTTCCGTCTCGTTAGGTGGAAAATCTATTTCTTCTCGTCGGCATTGTGCGAATCGGTTTGTACAGGGCTTGAAACGCTCACGCCGTATCCATATCCCGAGATTTCACGGGTACAGAAAGGGGGAAAAGGTATGGAGATAGGAGAAAAGAAATTGGCTGACAGAGAATTGAGTGTTGCGCGATTATTGTTAGCAATTCTTTGCTTTTGCCGAAAACGCTGGACAAGCAATATCGGTCCAGACTTTACTGTTCATCGGCTGCAGTCATTATCAATTTATTATTTGCTTTGACCGGCGCTGATTTCTGCTCATTTCGCTACGTAATCGCTGCCAAATGAAACATTAATTCAAGTGTAAAGCAAACAGCGTGCTTCATTTCAAACAGGCCGCCGAATTTTAGAGGAATAGTGTGCCGCGATGAATATTTATTTTATATATTCTTTTGATGAAAATATTCAAGATATATTTTGAAACGCTATTTTCTAATTCGGCCTGCTTTCGTTAAATCGATTTTGTGTTATCATACTTTTAAGCGCTAGTCTTTGTTCAATGAAGCTGGAAATAAATATGTTTTAGTAAATTGTAAATTATATACCGATGCTCTTGAATTTTTTAATTGTTCTACTGTTTTAAATAAGACCTAACCGATTTCGGCATAAATGTATTGATGAAAATTGAATCCAGCATTATAATTGGTTCTAATGTATTTGAATATTACTTTTAAAAAATTTTCTTAACTTTGTATTATATAAATTGATTTATAAGTAGACAGCGGATCTTTTTGCAAAATAAAAATTTTATATCCGCATTGTAACAAAGTGGAGTGAATTAAAAATTTATTTTCGTTTAAAATATGTTTTATAAGTTCAAAACAATATAACAGTCTTTTTAAAATCTTCTAATGTTTTTACTATGCTCATTTGAGCTTATTACGTCTGCTCATTTGAGCCACAAGCGCATAAAATCTGCTGTCTACTTATAAGCTATTATTTTGGTTCTTTTACTTATGTTCCACTTTCGTACGACTGTCTTAGTCTTCATTGTTCAATCGTCACTGTACGTTCGCGGAACAATCTCACGTCACACGTAAAATATCACTTGTTCTAAACAGGTGGAGAGGATAGGCAATAGACTGAACAAGTTTATAGGTTATCGATAGTTTCGTTTTCAGTGAGATTTGCCCCATTTTCTTTGCAGGTTTAGATTCGCAATATCCTGAAAATGGTTGAAAATCAAGTGTATATTTGAGAGGTTGTTGAACTTGATTTTTCAATCGTGCGATTTCATTGAAATGTGTGTAAAAATGAAATTCCATTCTTATAATATAAAATTCGTTTCTCGTGTTTTATCAACTAATAAAATGGAAAAATGTTTATATAGACCGTAGCTTTTTGTCTCTTTGTATCATTTAATTTAAATGTGTACATAAATTTTTCTTATTTCGATAGTTCTTTATTCTGTACTATATCTAGCGTGGACAGACTGTACTTCAGACGCAAGTAATTTAGTTCGTGTACTCTAAATATTGTGCTTTGATGTGCTTCAAAATTGCTGTAATATTATTTAAAATATTGTTTACATTATTAGACATGTTCTCATCAATTATTAAACATATAAGTATTGTACAATGTGTTATATTAATTTCGTATTCGCCAAATTTAAAAAATCATTCAGAATAAAAATATTCTAAGTCGGGAGGAATGTTTAATTTTCGTGTTAATATAGCTCCGAGAGCAAAGAGTTAATTATTAGGATAAAAACATGTCAGTCTGAAAAAGAAACGGAATTTTTTCAAGTACAAATATAGACTCAGCTTGAGGTACAAAAAGAAGCAATGTAACAAGACGAACAGCTACCAAGGACGACAAGGGAAAAACGTAAAAGGGAAGACTCAGTCAGTTAGGGAAGTATGTAAACAAATTCGATTTCAATTGAGTAATTATCGGCCATCGATTCGCTCTTTCTCCAGTTAGAAAACCATTGTCGTTGGGAGAAGCACGGCGCAGCAGCGGTTCGATTGCAACGAATAATCCTTTTATCTTGTTATTTTTGGCAATTTAATTCGTTCGTCATACGCTCTGTTCACGGTCTACTCTCTCGCAATCAGCAGTCGCTGGATTTAATGACGTTATCGAGGAACCGTGATTGAAACAATATTTGTTTTGCACTTATTAGCAATTAGTCGATATCGTATTTCCTCGGACGTGCGTCAGCCTGGTTTTTCTATTAACTTTTCATTTGATTAAAAAATCTGCAAGCCAAGCTCGCCGTTGTTTTTCTAATTACATGAGGTTACATACTGTTCCGGTTCAGTGTGCATACATTCATATGAAAACACATGCGCCAATACGCTGTAAATTTTTCACATTTATGCAAGAAAGACGAGTCAATAAAAGGGATAGAGTCAATGAACACTATAATAAGTGGCATTAATCGGCTAACTTTTTCAGCCTTTAACCCTATGCACTCCTTTGTCGAGTGTGAATCGACATTAGAGAAAGAAAAATGTAAATGAAACGGGTATTTGGTTGTCCTTTTATTTATCTGTCTTATTTTGTAGTTAAAAACAAACATAAGTTCCACAAATATAAATTCCAACAAAGTTTGGGAGCTATATTCGATGTAATTAGTCAATGAACTGTCTTTTGAAGTTTTCAAATAAAACACTTGAAATAGCAGGGAATTGTTGGCAACAAAACTGAAAAATAATTCGGAGTGCAAAGGGTTAACCTTTGTGTAGCCAACCGGGTACCCACGTGCCTACTTGCTGCATTTTTTTCAAGAATTTGTTAATGTGCCTCTAAACATATTGTTGAATGACCATTCTTTGCTCGTTAATACATTCATGTATAATCTTGAAATGAGAATTTGTCCAAAAATGTGAAATACAAAAGGTTTTAAATAATCTATACAGTTTGGTTGGCTATATAAGGGTTAAACGTTTTGCACCACAGTCGATTAACAATTCTTGAAATCTTTTTTATACATACTTCCATTCTAAATAAAATAATAATTATTAGACTACAGATTTTCATACGAAAATTTCCTATTGTGAGAAACAGAAGCGACTTATTTGTGGAACTAAAAAGTATTCTTTTCCGGCTCTCAGGAAATTGTCATTACAGTAAAGCCTGAAAAACCCTCCATGCTGTTTCTATTTCTGAAACAAAAGAACTGAAAAACTATTTATTTGATTTCCATCTGAATCCAAATAATAACTAATTTTTTATTTGCAAATAAGAAATAATAAATAGATCACTTTTGGAATTATTTAAATTACTTTTGTTTAAATAAAAAGTTTAGTTATTATTTGCAATTAAAATCACACGTACATTTATTGTATAAATTAAAATTTGATCAACATTGGTCATTTCATATGTTTCCGCAAAATCGGAACTTACAGCTCCGGTCTCCCTTATTGTTTCAATTGATTCATTTTTGTCAGAAACGCACAAACTCCGCAGTGAAGCGATTGTCTTTTCAGCTTATGATATATCGAGTACATCGAGTTTGGTCCACGAAAACTGAATAACAGCACGCACATGAAATTCAAGTAGGATAACGTTGATAATGATGTTTCCCATTGTTTAACACGGAAATATGTTCAGCAGCCGGCGATGTACTCGCACGACGTTGATAGGTGAGTGAAAGAGAGAGAGAGAGAGACAATGTAGATGCTATTCAAACTTTCATTGTATAATCATAAAGAGGAATGCTTACTTGTCTCCTTATCCAAGCACTGTCTTATCACTTCGCTCCTGAAATGACATAGCCGAAATGTTTGCACCGTGAAGTTCTGCATCGCTCGTTCAGTCATTCCCGGCGATGCTGCTGCAATTGCATTCTTGATAGTGTCCTTGAGATCGTCTCGACGAGGGATACAAAATTGTAAACATTGCCCTTTTTGATTGCGTGTTATAAGTTCAAACAGTACCCTGAGAAGTATCTCGGGAAAGTAAGCAGACTGAACGCGTTTCTCGAAAGCTGGCAAAACGCTTTAGAAACATGATGACGCCAGCTTAAACGTACTTACGTTTCGGCTCTACCTTCTGTAATCATTTTAACTAGATAACGAGCGCTAAAGAGTCGTTCGCAGAATCATGTAATTATTTAGCATTATTCGAGTATATAATATCTTTATCACGTAAGAGTGTCACGGTTTTGTAGTGCGTATTGCTCATCGAAATGTAACAATATTTTCATCGCGTATTAATTATTCACACATTGGCCTGACGTAATTTATTAGCTAGAAATATTCACTTTATATTTTCAACGTCTGTTAATAATTATTTTGTATTTGTCTCACGTATCAATTATTGACAAATATTGACATTATATTGACATTATTTAAATTCATCAGAAATATTCACTTTATATTTTCAATGTTTGTCAATAGTTATTTTGCAATTGTCTCACGTATCAATTGTCCAACAAATTTCAACTTTTTTATGTTTCCAAATAACTGTTGGGTCTATCTTATAGAGTTATATGGAAACATTTTTGTATTCATCAATATATGTATTGATGCCAGCATGTGAAAATCTAAATCTCCGTCAGCACGCAATCATTCCATGAAAGTAATTTCAACGAGTTTTGTATTAAACGTTACGAAAAATATTCAGTAAATTGGAAGTATATTTGTGCGAATGCTTTTTGATACTAAAAGGATTTTTAAATTGCCGAGAGTGTCTGAAAAATGACCTACATTTTAATAGATCTTGCACTGTAGAAACGGACGAAGATGTGACAAAGGTCGGAACTTTCTTTAGATCTGATCGACGTTTTAAGATAAAAGACAGTTCTTCAAATACACGGAAAAATGGTTGACTGTATTCGGTTTAAAAGGATATACTGAAATGATACCCGTCTATTTTGATACAATTATGATAGAGTGTATGTAGTTCTTATAAAAATATTTCTCACGTGTTTTGTAACTAGTCATTCTTTTTATAAAGAACGTATTTCTTTCTGTCTCTTGGAAATAAACTAGAAAAACATTGCAAATGCCAATGTTATTACAAAATTCTGTTTATTTCAGTAAATTGTTTAAAACGATAGGGTAACGAAAAGATTTAATTGTTATAAATGATAGTTTATAAATTTTTCTGGGCAAGTTTTAATCCGTTATCAATTAGTCGGTTCAGTATTAATTAATAATTCACAGGTAAACAGATAAAAACATTTTCTATAAGTATATAGTTTTTCTATATGTATTATTTAAACAAATAGGGTTTTGGAACTTGCTTGACAAGGTTTTGGATAGTTTGACAGCTTGAAAGCTATTTTCATTTCTTTGATGCACACGATGCTTGAGAAATAGATACATGTCAAAGATCTTTGCGAGGATTACTTTCCAACGAAGGGGTATAAAAATTGACAGATGTCACTTAACTGTGTTTCTGGAGAGATTGTATGCTCCAAAATGCTGTGTCATGACATAGCCTCCTGTCATGTCACACTTATAAAGTTATTGCTTTTCCTTGGCAGAAAACATATGACACTAATCTCGTTAAATAAAGATCTGTTAAATTCAATGGGAGTTCTGTATTTGTGTTTCTTGTTAAAAACTAATATGATTTTTCAGATTTGGTCGTAAATAATTCAGGAAAATCATAAGAGTCTCTAACAAGAAAAAAAATACAGAACTCCTCTCGCATTTAACAGGTCTATTTAAAATATTTTTAAAATATAATTTTTAATAGAAAAAAGGTGCTGAATATCTTAAATTATCTACTCTGGTTTTCTGAGAAGTCCATCTCTCATCAGAAAAAGATAAATAAATAGTAATTATAAATATTTAAGAAATTCCAGATTTGCCATTACAAAATGTATGCTAGTTTAGATCTAGATGATTTCTAATTTTTAAGTTTCATCCATCGATTCGTGACCTGTTTGATTATTATTGTATTCTGCCAATCAGATTGGAGACAAAGCGATAGCTGAAGCTTCAAACTGTTCATTGGTGTGCTGTATTTTTGCACAAATTTAATGGAAAAAGGTTAACGAATAAATGAGCAACTGTAGAGACGAGATACTGTTCTTATGAAAGGTATTACAAACTTCTTTGTGGTTATAGCACAAATGGAATTATACGGAGGAAGGATGCATGTATAATAGAAGCTATACTTACAATAGAAGGTGGCCGTACTAAAAACGCGAGTTCATAAAATAAAATGGAGCTTTATTCCGAACGACGAGGCTTCCACTAGCTGATTACCTCGCAATTTTACTACGCGATCTTTTTTAAAGCTTGAGATGTCGCAACAGTCATGATAAAATTAGTTTCATTTTTTCGTCAGAACGACGCGGTCATCATGACGGAACCACAAAAAACAATTAGCTTGATGCGAAATGTTCTTTCATCTCTTAATCCTTAAGCTCTCGGTCCAAATCTAGAAGATTTTCGGAATCTACATTTACACAAACGATATCCCAGCTTCATTTTGTTTTGCAAAGAAAATTTTAGTAAAATTGCTAGTTAGAATGGATGTACTGCTATACAGGCTGTGTAAAAAGTAATGGTCATTCGTTCTAGGGGTGAATTTACACCTCTGGATCTGTGAACATTTTTAAGAGAAACTTGCCGCAAAATTGTGCATAACTAGACTGTAGATTTTCTGTATTTATAACAAAAATTGGGGGGGGGGGGGGGGTACGTACAATTTAAAACAGTGGAGGTATTAAAAAACATAAGGCCACCAGTGTATTAGTTTCACCTTAATAAGATAATTAAAAGGAGAATGAAATTATTATTTGGCTCGTGTGTCTTGAAATCTATGCAAACATTTTATAATTTGCATGAAGATCCGAAGGCTATTCATAACAAACAAAATTGTTATTAATGGAGCTTTTTACATCTACACCTTTCACTCATCTAGAAGAGAAAGAGTTTGAAAGACGCTAAATGTTGCTAACAAATAGGTATTGAAATATAAGCTGTTAAAGAGTTATACGTACAGACAAAAGCCTACTACTACAGTCCATGTCAAAGAGATAAAACATAATTGTGTTCGTGCTTCGAGACAAACGAAATTTAATTTGAGATTTGTCGCTAGATCTATGCATACAATGTTATCGTCTCCCTGCTCATTCGGATTATATATTTGCTGTTGCAAAATAACTTATCCAGATTTGCAAAAGGTATGTTCTACATTTCCATTATAGTTTTGAGATACAACTTTAAGAATCGCGACAAATCTTCTGAAAAACTGTTTACACATAAACAAGAAAACTAATTTGTCCAGTATCTCGACAAAATTGAAGTCGTTTGATCCGCTGTTCAGAACGGTATTTCTTTTTACAATGTGTTCGAATACTTTTGTTCACCATTGTATCAGAATTCGAATTTCCTTTCATATTTTTGAAAGGTGAAATACAGGGACGTAATCGCAGTCATTAGTCTTGTATTTTCTCTCATTTTCTACGACCTGCAGAATGATATACTGTAGAAGACTGATGATTGCGATTATGTTTCTGTATTTCACCTTCCAAAAATATGAAAGGGAATTCGCGTTACTTATGAGGCGATCTGTTATGTATTTGAGAAGCTGGTTACATTGTTTTTATAGAGGAACTAATTAAGGATAGGCGTGACAAACTGACTAATTATTTACTTAATTAAACAGTAAAATGTAGTCTGTTTTTCATAACATGTTTTATTATATATGATTGAATTGAAAATATGATTAATTATTAGATAGTGGATTTTGTGCATTCATGACAAGAACGAGAAGCTGCAATTTAAATAAGTAAAAACATTATAAGAATTTAAAAATTCTATTATATTATTTTCAATCTTATTGAACGCATTAGTCCCTTGCCGTATTTTAACGAGCCATATTCGCCATGAAGATTTTTAACAAAGTCTCACAAACCTGTATTTTTAAACAAAATCAAATTTGATACGTTTGTAATCAATAAACAGCTGATCTTTATGCATCTATGAAGAAATTGGCTGGGCGAAATATAAAACACTACAAGATTTTAAAAGATCGATAATATTGTAGTGTTGTTTTGTTTAAGTAAAAAGTCATTAAGGCATGAAATCAATTTTGAATTCTATTTCTGCTGCTCACAATCAATGTAGAACATTTCTATTTTGCAATATTTAAGCATCGAAATAAATGTAGCCATTCAAAAAATACATGAAGATGCTTGAATCATTGAAACTGCAAAGAATACAGCTTGGGGTTGAAACAGAGAATAAATTTACATTTCACTCGAATTTGTAGCAATTTAAGTAAAAAATGATTAGATGCGGTGTCTATTCACTACAATGATGGTTACATGATTTGTTTGATCGAATCATGTTTGCCAGGAGTAGTAGGTTCGATCGATTGTCGGACAACAAATTCATTATTCCATTCCATTATCCGTCTATCATCGGCAGATACCTAGCAATGAATTCTTTGTCGATCGAGGATCAGCGAACTTCAACCGTTTTAGCGGAAGGGTTGTCAGACTGGAAATGACGCGGTCATTCGGGACAAAGTTTCCGTAATTGCTTTTGGCAGGCCCGTTCCTTTATCTCTCGGTTCTTTCACCCTAAGTATTCCAGTACGCGCGGAACTGCCTCGAACTTCGTCCGTTTCCCCTTTCGCTTACACGTACATTAACGACCTTTTGTTACGCGTCCTAAAAACCTTCTTTCACACCTTTGATTCTTCCCTCTATCGACTGCATAACCGAACTGGCACCGGACTTCCACGAAATGCTTTTATTTATACTCGAACAGTTTTCTCGAAAAACTGTGCCACGCCGTTTTTAGTCGCCAACTATGACCATGACCGAGAAATATTCTGATCGTTTCGCGTGTTCGAGCTATTAGGTTGATGCAAACATTATTGCGGGTTTCGTCGGTTTTAAACATCAGGGATTTATCTGAAGCGACGTTTTATATCATTACCAGACACCGGATCTTTATGTAAAATACAAATTTTCTAGCTAAATCACAACGAACTTGAAGTGAAATGGAAATTTACCAATGAATTTACTCTTTCGAATTACAACTATTTATTTTTGCCACAAATGCATACAATCTTCTGTCTACTCATTACATTCGTATAGTATATCAACGAAATTGTCTTTGTTGTTTTCCTCTGGGAGAAAATATTCGATCATATGCAGTTCACCTAATGACAAATTAACAATTCACTTAAAATTCGTATCATCTAATATTTCGTTATATTTGCACGTGAATGTGTAATCCTTTTCAAGTGTCTAAGCATTGATTCGGTACATAAATTATTTATTATACATACATATATATATATTATTTATATTATTATATTATTATATTATTTATTATATACATGTATATATATATACATATATTATATTATATTATATTATTACCCAGTAATAATATAACCCACCTATCCTGTTTGTGTAATTCTTTCTTATCTTAATTGATAGGAATAACAATGCATGGAAATAAGTTTGAATGATTTTAACACGATATTGCTTGTAGCAACTTGGCAGGTTCGTAAAAAGCAGATTTTGAATAACTTAAAAGACATAAATAGTTTGGAAGATTACATACGCCAAACGTATCGGGAATGATTTGATATTTCGAGAACCATTTGACATTTCGACCATACGGTTTTACCAAGATAGCAGTTGGCAATGTTGTACGAAGTTGTCAGTCCGAACTGTAATTATCTCGCCCCAGTTATGCGATATAAATTGCCTCATTTTATAATATTCATACAAATGTTCCATTTGTGGATGTCAACATGCCTTTGCAGACGAATTCGACGTGAATGGATTGTGTCAAGATCGCTTGAGCTCATCCGCACAAGAGTATTGCCAGATTAAGACTTGTCTTTCACCCTACCTCACCCCATCTACGACTCCATTCCTCCATTGTCCGACGGCAAACATCACAACGCTTCTATACAATACTTATAGACCCTTTAACACTAGGTTTGCGGAGGCTAAAAAATAACGATTTCACATTATTTTATAAACAGAACAAGAATTCGTCTATCCTAATTGGCCATTTTTCCAATAGTATACACCTCAAGAAATAAATTTGGTAAATAATTCCTCAGGGAAGCATTTTTACAATCTTAATTATCGCACGTTAAGAATATTAGAACCCGTCATTTTGACGGATCCCTCAAACCCAGTGTTAAAAATATCTTTTCACAAGTAAACATTTTATAATTATTATCGCATACATAAATATATATTTCATTACGTTTTTATTAGCTCGCTTTTTTTAAAAAATAAAGCAAGTTATGAGGAAATAAATACTGATTTAAAATTACCAATACACCTACATTACATTAAAATTTAACTTTTTCCAAATTATAGTTGACAAAAAGAGTTAACTCTGTCAAAAATATTCAGAGTAAAGTAAAAAGAAACTAGCAATAAAATAAAATATGTATATATTACAGTTGCAGTTTCCTTAAATATTTATACTGAATAAAATATTGACATTGAAAATACTGAGGAACATAGGTAAGAGTTGAGGTAGGGTAATACAGAGGGTTAATAATCATTCTGTTCAGTCAAATTGCAATTTTTACGAAAAAATAATTTCTTTTTACATATTCAAGTTCTAAACATGGATCAACCAAATCGAAAGTAGTTTTAAATGGGTAGTCAATTGTACGTTCATAATACATTATATGTATGATAAGTGCCACTCAGAAATGTCGAAAATTAATTAGCAAATACGTCTATAACACGACTAGGTATGTGGTTATAGATTAGAATCGATTTGAGAGTCATTGCATACTCGACATTGAAACTTGAGTTTTTCATGAGACGATTACGGTTTGCAATTACGCTATGCGTCATCAAAGCATTCAGCTACGAGTTAAATAGCCCTTGCATGAGGTATGCGTACTCTGCTCTTTTGGCATTGGCTGTAGGGAAGCTTATTAAATTAATGATCAGGAAGCGATCTAATTATAGTTTAATGGTACGAACTCTTTTGTGTTCTTATTAACGGTTGCACCCCTTTCATTCAATTCGTAACAAAGTTTTGCTACTTCAGTTCCCCATAACCAATTCTTCTTATATATTGTATAACCACAACCCACGCTTAATTAATACCTCGACTGCGGATTTTTATGCAAATCGAAAAGTTTCTGCATCGACAGCAAGAAGCAGGCGTCTAATATAAAATGATTTCATCTCTCAATCGTTTTAATAAATTAGAAGTAATATTTTAATGTTTCTATCTTTCAATGGTTTTACTGGTTTTGTAGAAATAAATTTATAGAAAAGGCCCTTTGTTAAACGTTAACACAACTTTGTTTATTAGCACTTAATCCATCGATATAGCACTGAAGATCATTACCACGTTTTTATTAGCTCGCTTTCTTGTTTGTTTGTTTGTTCGGTGGCAAATTTTGCAATTGATTTTAAGCTAACTTCCTGATGAGCTAGAGACTTGAAATTGCACACATGGCTCAGAACTGGATGACAATGCATTATTCAAAAAAAATTTTTTTAGAAAGTCTTACCGTTTCGGAGAAAATAACAATTAAATATTTACCTTTTCATCCCCCCACGAACTACGTCATCGCGTTCAGCGATCCCCACTTCATTCGACAACCCCCTCTACTTTACTATGCGTGCGCACTCTGACTCGTCCCCACTTCACGGACCCATTTCGCCCCGACGCGCGAACCATCGGTAGTGTAGTACATCATCGCGCGACGATCGTGACCGGTAGTGCATCATCGCTTTGTTTACCAAGTGAAATTTGCAGTGAGCTTGGTGAGTATATAAAGTATTAATAAAGAGTGATAGAAGTATTAACACAAGACTAAAAAGCAGAAAATAATTAGTTAAATAAAAATAAATTTTTTAAAATACCACGTTTTTAAAAACGGTCTAAAAAGTATAAAATAATTTTTCCTATTGCCATACAGATTCCTAACCTCGTACAGATATTAGGATAGATAATTGATGCATTTTGCGCCCCACGGTTTTCGTTTTAAATCTTACAAGTATTTTCACAGCTGTTAAAAATTCACAATCGCAAATTTTCAGGACTATCTGTACGAGGTTAAGAATCTGTATGTCACTAGGAAAAATTATTTTATACTTTTTAGTCCGTTTTTAAGAACGTGGTATTTTTAAAAATTTATTTTTATTTTTTTCAGTAAGAATTGCCTCCATTCAGAGTCACCAGATGAGAGGAGGAAGCATGAATTGAAGGAAAACATTTCTCTCTGCCAGTACCTGGTCAGTCACGTGACATTTCAACACCGTGATTCTCGAGAAATTATTAATATTTGAACCGTGATAATTCCATTAACCCTTTTCACTCAGAATAATTTTTCAATTTTGTTGCCAACAACTCCTTACTATTTTAAGTGTTTTATTTGAAAACTTCAAAGGATAGTTTTTCGATTACTATTTATTGAAACAATTTTGCTTACTAATTATATTAGATATAGCTCACAAACTTTGTTATAATTCATATTTGTAGAACTCGTATTCGTTTTTAACTAAAAGATAACTAAAGGATGAACCGAATACATATAGAATCCCGTTTTATTTACATTTTTTTTCTCTGATGTCGAGCTACACTCGACAGAGGAGTGCAAAGGTTTAAAGCAAATAGTAAAATAATAAATTTATATTGATTTTAAAGCTTTTCCTAGAAATATTTTTCAAATATTATTGATCGAAATGCTACAAACTGAGTCGTCTGTAGGAGCACAAAAAATATTCTTTTCACTGAATAAATTGACTAAGCGAAATGTAAAAACCAAAGGAGAAACTACAAACTTTCAGTTGTGGATCTTGCAATTAATAACATTGTGGACCAAAATGTATCTTGAGTTTGCTGGTCCCTGTATCCGTGCTAAAACATCTTGGACAAAAATGAACGATGAATGACAGAAGTAGGAGCTTCAATCATGAAAATGCGTCCAGGAATATTGTTGTTCTATTTTCTCTTTTTTATTTAACAATGTCATCACAGTTCAAATATCAACAATTTCCCTAAAAGAGAATGTTCAAATACGTTTTTGGACTACTGTGTACCCATCAATTTATAAAATTTACAATACATCAAAAAGCTTCCAATTGTATGTACAATGTACAAACATTGGCAAAGTAAAACAATCAATCTCTCTGATACATCAAAGGAAATTTTGGCGAGCTCAAATTTTGTGTTTTTATCGAAAAAGCCTGGCCATACCGATTTCCAATGGCGTGGCACAATCGAAACCGAAAGAATAATTCTCTTCGAGCTTTCGAGCAATAATATATATACCACAGGGAAACTAATCGATTGTCGATATTTCAGTTTTAATATATATAATATAATTCTTTAATCTTAATTTTGACACATTTCCTCGTGTAAAGCTCGAACGTAAAATCAATTTTTAACAATATATATTATCAAGACATTCGCTATTTGACAGCTAGACGGTGAAAATAAGTTTTTTATACAGTATAAATGGATACATTTAAAATAACATTATTACGGAATAATATCGAATATTTAAAACAATGTGAAGCAGTACTTTGTTTATTAATCGCTGTTCCATTTATAAAAATGCTTAAAGTACCAAAAAATACGTATTCCTATTAATCGTTATGTGAGCTGTTGTTTTTGAGAGTGGTATAAATCCATATCTGGGAAAAATGAGTTAACGGTAGTTTTAGTCAGATATAAAAATGTTTTTAAAAATTTATTAAATACATGGATTAATTCCACTTCTAAATACAACGGCTCATGATTTTGAAGGGTCTTTATAAATCGTAAATATACGAAACTTATATTTGGATAATATTTGTCTTGGTGATATTTCTCAAATTGAATTGATAACGTAAACCTAAAATCAAAGTCTACAGGATTATATACAGAAAAGTGCAAAATTGTTGGTCCCAGATCATGAAGTTGAACCAAATGAATAATTAAGATGTTGTAATCCTTTTCCGAATAGCAAAATAATGGGCTTAATGCCGATACAACGAAAATTACTATGATAATTTCTAGTCTGTCGTCGTTGTAACACTGCACAGCTACGAATTTTCGTAAATACGCATTCAGAGAGTGTGTTTTCATTTTGTTAAGAAGGAAACATTCTTAACGGAGCAAGTTTACAACACAGACAGGGAAGCCGTTTAGGGTAACAGTTATTAAGAACGTTCAATTTAGGTAAAACCATAAAGGCTAGGTCGGCTCCAACATTATCATCTCGATTCTTTTTCGTTGCCATTTTATCTACTGGACTAGCTAACGGCAGATTCGAGCAAAGTGCACCAAAGTATAATGGTATTTTTAAAGGAGCAAGTATTTTCAACTCTTGAACAGAAAACACCATTGAATTAATCTTTGTAGAAGAGGGGGAGAGAGGCCAATTCCGCGAGAATTACTCCTTCCTTGGAGTGTTCAGTGTACTGTTCTTGTCGCTTTATTAACTGACGTATATATCTTCACGAGCAGGAGGAACGAATTTTCTCCTTTTGCATTTTCTGCAAAGTGTACACTGTCTAGATTACGTCCGCAGCATTTCACGTGAAAACTTCTAAAAATTCCTAGTCTAATAAAATCACATAATGAATGTTCAATTTTATTTTTGAATTTCTTTGTCTTATTTTCAATTTACTACATTTCTTTGTGTTACATTCAATTTACTACATTTCTTTTTATTATTTTCAATTTACTACATTTCTTTGTATCATTTTCAATTTACTACATTCCTTTGTAGGCTGAACTTCAGACCCCCCCCCCTCCTTTCGCCATGTGACATGCGTCATCCTATTCGTTTTGACATGCTGAACACAAAATCTACGTGGTATTTGTGGCTGAAATGAATATAGTTTTTGAGGTATTCGTGAAAAACTGCAAGTTACTACAAATTGAATTTTGTGTATGCGACCGCTCGTCAACTGTTTCTACAGATATATTACTAGATTCGTTGAACGGTCTATATACAGCGAGAACTTTTTAAAAGGTACAATGGTGAAGAGTGAATACATATTACGATAATACCACACACACACACACACACACACACACCCACCCAGTGTTTCTGAGAAGAAGGTTGCAGAGATCACTCGTCTGTTTGTTTCGAGAATCTTTCAAGCCTACAGTCTGCGTGTTCTAAATTTTCATTTATTTTTTGTTGCTGCAATTTTTTACGAATATCTCGAAAATAATCATTTCAGCCAAAAATGACATGTACATTTTGTGTTCAGCATATCGAAACGAATAGAATGACGTATGTCACATGTCGAAAGGAAGGGGAGGGTTTTCTGAAGTCTTACCCCTTTTTGACCTTTTTCAGAAAGAGGATAATCTTCTATTTCAAACCAGTTTGTTGTAAGTCCTGAAAAAAATTTGTATTTGTTCTTAAATCATTTTAGGATCTTGGTTAAATGCAAAATAAAGCTATTCCGAGCCTCGAAGCTGTTATTAAAATGTCGTGGAAATATTTTGGAAGAGGTAAAGCGTACATAGCGCGAATATAAGGTATTTTCTTACGTGTAGACGCAAATTTCATACTGAAAAAGATAAACCAAGCCTTTAAACGTATTTCTCTCTAAATCATGTTTTTCAAGTTTCCTCGCACGACATCTCAAACACGGCGCGAGCTACTAACTTCGTTCTTTAAAATTATCAAAGGCAAAACTTCTCCTGCCAAGCAGAATCTGAAAAGATTCAAAATTGAATATTCCCTTATCACAGAAAATGGGGTGAACTTCTAACATAGAAATTTTTCTCTGATCCAATTTTCTAATTTTTACTTTTATTTTAGTACAGTGCTGGTTCTAAATACATCTTTATAGAACACACGCATTACAATGCATTAATAATATCAAATGACCTTAAGAATTAATCGTTTCAAGGAAATGCAGATTGTATTTTAGTTATAAAAATTTATAGTTTATTAGCAGATCTACCTAGACGTATATTAATATTTAAAAAACTTTCATTTGTATCTTCAAGATAATTTCTCAAGAAGACACTGTTTGAATTTATACAATAGTATATTTCGCACCTTCTGCGGCACAGTTTTACACGCAACTAGAGCTTCGAAAAATATTCCATAGTTATTTTTCTCGTAACCGTCCGTTTTCATGTTTACACGTAGAAAATAGCTTTCAGAGTTAGGATAAAAAAATGATGTCGTGAAATATCTTGAAAAATAATGAATATCGAAAAAGTGATGATAACAAAAACTGCTAGTCTTTTTAAAACTGATAAAGTGACGTGAACAAAACTTTTGAATATCGTAAAGTCAGTTTGAATGATTTCGTTTCATCAACATATTTTCCCTTAATATTTACCATATTACTGCAATTGAAAAAGTAAATATATATTATTCTGTGTTACATAGTCATGGAATTTTACGTTTCTTAACAAATGATTGAGATACATATTTCAGAGTAGATCGTATTTACGTCTGTATAAACTATAAACAAAGCTTTAAATTTCAATCATCCGAAATTTTAATACAAGTGTATTTACTAAAGGATTATTGCACATAGGACAACGAGGACGAAGATTCTGTTGCACATTAATATTACGAAGTGATTAATATTTTGTTTGAAAGAGTCGACAATGAATATTTCGATCGTTTATTTTTGCATATCTTTGCACGACCATTAATTTTGATTTTGTCCGAGATGTGTTTCACTTTTAGCTGATACTTTAAAGTACATATTTTCTGATGATTATGCAGATTTAGCCCAACTATGCACCACGAGTCACGCAACGGGGAGGGTATATCTCTTTTTTGGCTAGAAATGAAAAAAGATGGTAAACGAAAACTTGGATACCGTCATATGGTTTGGCTTCCCATTACCTTGCTTTTTTTTGCCAGCAACTAACGACATGCATGCGAAATTCAGTTACCCTTTTTCGAAATGGAACTGCAGTTAGAACCTTCACTTAAACTCTTTCATATTGTGCATTCGAAACGATTCTAGCAGACATTTAAATAAGTAAATGTATAAACAATTATAACCAACGTTATCTTCATTCTGTATTAATGAAAATAAAGATATACAATTCTTAGTTTATTCAATTTAATGTGTATTACATATGTAGCAAATATGATAAAGGTAATATGATAATGATATAATCACTAGGCTGCGCATCTTTATGCATTTATGCTTATGAAAATTTTCAAGAACAGTTAGAATATAAAATTTGATAGAATTTTGTAGAATTTTTATTTGTTTCAGATCTACAAAGATTGTTCCGATTAAAAATAGGATTTTATTTCATTGCATTTTCTTAAAATTTGTCTACCATAATTGGAAAATATTTTTTAACAGGTTTGCTAGGAATTCTGAGATAAAAAATTAATTACCATAATTCCATAAAATTGTTGATTAGAAACATGTATCTTTATATATTTCATTCCAAGTTGACATTAAATTTAAGCTTGACACGGTCATTTGAAAGTCATGTTACATGTTTGAATGTAGTTTTTATTAGCTAGACGATAGTACACGAAAATATGTATATATAGTTATATACACTTTCTCAAAATTTGCCTACAAAAATTGAAAACAGCATAAACATCCCCAATCTATTTATAAATTAGGCCCAACCTGGGCGCTGATCTAACATTCGGTTACTATATTTTACGCAATTTTTATCTCTAATAAATTACACGCGAAATATTTTTCATGTCATTGCGATCAAAGTAAAGATTTAAGTGGCCAACTTTAAATGGACCACCCTGTACAATAAACTGCACCCTTGAGTAAAAGGATCCCACTGAGCCAAATATACATAGTATACCAAAGCGAAATTGAACAGCAGAAGATTACAGTATTAGGAAAAGAACTTTTGATTGAAAGCTACACTTTAAACAACCCATCCAACTCGTATTCACTACGGAGACAGGGAGACTTCCGGGACGCTTAGCTTGAACTAGATTATACGCATGTAGAGGGTGAGTCACGAAAAATTGAACGCCTATAAATTTTAGCTGGAACGAAATGTCCGAATCGAAGGCTATATCATTTAACAAAAAATGACATATATAAATTTTAAAGCTGTTTAAATGTCACTATCTTTTGCTATCCATTTTTTAATTAGGCCTGTCTGCGTTAGGTTTATGTTAAGTTTTTTAAATTAGGTATTATATTTTGTAATAAGTTATTAATAGACTGCGAATTTATATGCAATTTTCAATTTTTCTATACGAATTTTAAGAATCTAGGATCTAATAAAATCTTATTTTATGTGGTAGTAGCCTTTTCAGGTCTGAAATTAATTAAATTCGTACTAAATTCTGCCGTATTTTATATCGTAGCGTTTTTTGAAAGTTTTCGAAATCGATGATTTAATATAATTATTAAATGAATACATTGTATTAAACAAATTGATGAACCTGGAAAATCATACGCAAACCTTATTTTCGAGTTAGTTGATGGATATCTTGAAGAGTCAGATTTTACACCTGAATGCTTCAGTTGATTGAAGATGAATTTTTGATTTCAACGACGCTTCAAAGTTGTAGAATACTAGGTTAATGGACTTTTTCAACTATGAAATTATAAAACTGATATACAATGTATGAAAAATAAAATGTACAACTTTTACGCATACGTATATTGCATACATCGGAATACTTACGTGAACATATGTGGGAACGATATTCGCCAAAAAATGAGAGAAAAAAACAAATTTCTATACTTATATTTTCCACACATTCTTTATCCGTTACTGTTTATATTAAAATAGACTAATAGTTACAGTAGTTAAGTTTGTACGGACAGATTTTGTCAAAATTCATTTCTTTAAACAAGAAATTCAAAAATAATACGTTCTTTAATAATTTTTCTTGCACAATGTTAAATGAAACATTTAAAAAATGTATATTCTTTATAAAAATGTATATATGTTTGTATTGTGAAGAAATAGTTCTCGTAAAATAATGTTTTTTTAAAGTTATCTTCAAATTAATGAAAGAAATTCAAAGTATAATGTGAAATAAATAATACGAGAAGATTAATGTAACTGCGGTGTTTCTGTGGTCCACGATAATTCAATAATGATTAGAAGATTAACGTAAGCTATGGTCAGTCGACAGTGACCATACCTCAGCCATGCCATAAGCCATAAGCTATCCACACTTCTTGCAGTAGTAGAGATCAGTGACAACCTCACCGTCGTACTTGCGACATTAAGTCGAACATCCGAAAATCAAATATCGTAATACATCGTTATATGGGCACCCAAAATATAATGAAAGTTTATTATCTGTTGGATCATTTGCATTTAAGACCTCGGTCTTGCTGATAATGCTAGAAAAATTATGTTTAAAAAATTATAAGAAATCGAAGAAGTTAAAGAGTTTAAGTACCTGGGGGTGAAACTTCAGAGAAATGGAGACATAAAGGGACATGTCAAGAAAGAGCAAAAGCAGCAAATATGATACTAGGACAAGTGTGAGACATAGGAGAAAGATTGTTTAGAGAGGAATTCAGGAAAATAATGATTCTGTTTGAATGTCTATTGGGAAGGTTAATGATGTATGGGGCAGAAATATATGGGCGGAAGGAAAGGGAGGAACTGGAAAGAGTTAAAACAAAGTACATAAAATGGTGTCTAAAACTAGACAGATCAACACCTGATTACATGGTACTGGGAAAACCATAAGGGAAAAGGTACAAATCAGAGCAGGAGAGAAATCGTTAAGATTTGAGGAACGAGCAAAGAGATCCGAGGCAAGACTGTTAGTAAAAGAATACTTGAGGGAGAGAGAAGACGTGGGACATAACAAAAAATAGCAGAGAGGATAGAGTATCTGAATGACAAAGGATACAGTCACGCGGGGATAGAAAAATAAAGAGAAGAAGGAAAAGGTATGATGGAAACGATAGATACTCTAAAGCAGAGGGATAGGGAAATTCAGGGACAATGACAATATAATAAAATAATCAATTCTAGGTTCTGCAAAAGATATAAATATTTATACGAAGCGAGAGTGCCAAGGTACCTGGAGGAAAAAGACGAGGGAGACAGCCAGAGCCTGATGGCGAGAGTGAGATGTGGGAATATAGAGAAAAGAAATAAATACCGGAGAAAAGAGGAAGAGAGAATGTGCATGATATGCGAGAGGTACCTGGGGACTCTAAAGCATCTGACAGAGGATTGTGACGAGGTAGAAAGAACAAAACTATAAAAAAGATAGTACAAACTAAAAGAGTGAGAGAAACGGTAGACTGGCTTAGGAGTATCGAAGCAAAAAGGAAAGAAATAACCAAAAGAGGTTAAGGCAATATTAAATGTAAGATAATAGGATAGATTAGAATAGATCAGATTAGATTAGGTTAGATTAGACTAGATTAGTTTAACAAATGGCATGGATGGGTGGAAGAATGGATAGAGAGATGGATCGAAGGATGAGTGATATAGTACATCTGTAAATCGTTTTTCGTATTTCGATCGACAATTGTTTAAACTACAATTTGTGATATTGGTTCACTGGTTCGATCAATTGTAAAAATAAAGCAACTTTGCAAAATATTACATGAAATTTAATTCAACGTTTCGGTCTAAAATCCAGACCATTTTCAAGAATATACAAATTTCCGTATTGCGTCTGTAAGAATTAATCAAAAATATATTTTGTATTGTTAACTGAAACTATTTTCTCCAGTAAGATTTTGAAATTTGTAAGACTCACATGCTTATAACAAGTATTAATTGAAATTAAGTTTTTTTGAATCTCGATCGTAATGTAAAACAAGTAAGCTGGCTTTTATAATTAATATTCACGAACAATCTTTACTATTACATTTATATAGCTCAAAAATATTTTGAAAATTGTGCAATACATACACTTTTTTACAGACGCAATACAATATACACATCTTGAAAAGGATTCGAATTAGAATCGAAACGTCGATAATGATTATTGGATAATCTGCAAAATTGTTTTTTGATTAAGTAATTATTGATCGAAATCGAGAACATTCAACATTTATTATTAATTGAAATTATTTAAGATTATGTAATAACGTGTTGATTCCATGTTGGTGACATGTGGAATAAGTAAACCGTGAAGGTTTGAAATGAAACGAATCGAAGAAACAATGGATCTCAGTAATTGGCCAATCAATAAATGGCGCCAAATATGAATCTTTTCACCTCATCCAGGCAAACTGTAGTTGTTGATATACCAATATGAAGATTGGCAATAGATTAATCTGCATTCAAAGTGCTTTATTGAGAACAACAAAATTTTATTATTTGGAAGGTGACATCTGTGAAGCCAAGCCCAATTTCTTGGCCGTGAGGCCGAAATTAAATAGAATTATTATTATTACCTAACGTTTTTCACGATGAAATTGAAAACCCCAATTTACCTCTACCCCAAGTAGTGCCTCAATCTTTCTGCGACTATAGAAGAATTACTGTACTAACATAGTTATGCGGAAATTCGTACTTCGTACATCGAATCCGTGTTGCATAACGCGTCAAGTGTTACGGGTCGACTGTAACAGGCGTTCCGTTGCGTTCACGCGAATCATTAGCCGGCAATGAATTCGCAATGAGATTCTTGTCAGCGGCAGTGACGCGGGTTTCGATATACCTTAAAGCGTGCAGCTCCGGAGACACGTAAGACCTTTTGTACGTTCAAGGGAATCAGAGTACCTACGTCGGCGTAATTGTGTTTGTGCCGTGAATCGTGACTTGTTCCACACTGGATTAGCGTTAACAGGATAACGATTGTTCCTCGAATCGAATCGACGACTTCGAAAACTGAAGAACGACGACGACGTTCCCTAGGTGTGCTGTGTTTAACGTCCACGACATTAGTAGTACCGACGAAATGCTTGTTCAAAGTCAATTTACACGTTTCTTTCTTTCGTTCCACGGCGATTTCTCTGCCGTCTGAATGACAATTCGCCTTAATACCTCCTGTAACACCCTTTAAACAATACTCCACGATTTACGTCTTTCACGGCAAGCTTTGAATCGTGATTACTTCTAACGAGCTGTTGGACACCGATATCACGCACCCCCGTGAGGAGTCATGCTGTTAGGACTTACAGTTTTCAAGAAAATGCAAATTGTATTTTAATAGGTTTAATTTTGCGATCGAAAATTTAAATATTATAACTATTATTTTTCTTTGTGGCGCACAGGTTCGATCAAGTAAGACAGTGAAAAAGAAAGGAAGGAGGTGTTTCGTCCTAGACCCACTAGAGGACTCATCAGTAAAGCTATCTAGTGGGTCTTGCCTTATACACAATAGGATGCTAGAAGGCAATTTGGAAATTGTATTTATACTGTAAGGTGACATTTCAGTAACTAGCGAGAAAGACTCTGATTACATTTTTGTCCATCTAGAGGACGATGTGAGAACTAGGGTTCGTTCTTCTTCTAAACATCTTTTTGTTCTCTAGATGGACAAAAATGTAATCAGAGTCTTTCTCGCTAGTTACTGAAATGTCATCTTAAGTATAAATACAATTTCCAAATTGCCTTCTAGCATCCTATTGTGCAAGACCTACTAGATAGCCTTACTGATGAGTCCTCTAGTGGGTCTAGGACGAAACACCTCCTTCCTTTCTTTTTCACTGTGTTACTTGATCGAACCTGTGCGCCACAAAGAAAAATATAGTTATAAAATTGTATTTTAGTTGTAAAAATTTATAGCTCATTAGTAGATCTATCTACACGTATATTGATATTTAGAAAACTTTCACTTGTATCTTCAAGAGAATTATTCAAGAAGACACTGCTTGAATTTATGCAATAGTGTGTTTCGCACCCTCTGCGGCACAGTTTTACACGCAAGTAGAGCATCGAAATATATTCCATACTTATTTTTTTCGTAACCGTCTATTTTCATGTTTACACGTTGAAAATAGCTTTCAAAGTCAGGATTAGAAAATGATGTCGGGGACTGTCTTAAAAAATAATGAATATCGAAAATTGATGAATACAAAAATTGCTAGTCTTTTTAAAACGGATAAAGTCACCTCCGTGGAGGACCCATGCTGTTTTCGAAACTCGGTTCGATTGCTAGACAGTTGCCTGGATAATCAAATTGGTGCACTGGGTGGTCAAGTAATTAGAACCACCTGCACACACATAGGCTTATTAAAACAATCACTTTATAACCCTTCCGACCCGACGATAACGCACTGTTTTCGCGAATAGATTTCATATTTTTATATTTATTAATAAAGTAGACATTTATAAATATAAATAAAAACATGATTGAGTAATTGCTATATACCCTTTGCACTCGGGGCTATTTTAAAATTAAACGTTTCTTTTGACATAGAATATTTCCATTTTCTATGATTTTTTAAACTTGGTAGATATGAAATTGACACAATACCTTATTCAATATTTAAATGTTTAGTAATTGGTTAGATTCTGACATGTCTAATAATGTAAACAATAATTTAAATAATGGTAAAGTGAAAGCGTCTATTTAATTTTTAGTACAATATGTGCTTGGATAAAGTTTATTCAATCCATTTCCATGTAAGCAACTAAATCATTTCAATAATTGGAAAATGAAAGATATGAAACCGGTCATTGGTAGGTTTAGTGTTAAACTTCTAATAGTACGTGAATTTGGCCAATGAATTATACTTGATTAGTTGATACGTTGTTTTTATTTTGCACTTAATGAACGAACAAAATGAATTTCATGCTGCATAAAGTATTTTCCGCGATAAAGCTTATGTTCACTTTCATTCCTACAATATTGGAATTTCTAAGACAAGCTAAGAATAATTGAATGACCACTAAGCGATGATAGGCTGATGTGCTACCGTTATCAATCGATAACCTATTCACTGTGTTAACCCTTTCGATGTTACTGTAATCGATACTATCGTGCCATTCTACCGGTGACTATAGTTACCTATCGTTTTACGGTCACTGTATCCCACCGGTGACTATGGTCACCCGTTGAAATTTTGTATTGATTTATAACTTTAGTCGAGCATAACTATTTCCATGATTATTGATAATTGATTTGTATTGTATCGTTTATATTGCAACGACAATGTATTTATATTGTACTAATTAATTACAATATAATTATAATTATACTGCAAGTATTAATTACAGTGAAAGACACTGCAGTCTCTTATACTCCATTATATCATAATTATAAAAATTACAAAGACATTTCCATTGGAAATTATTAAATAAATATTCAAGCGCGTATTGTTATAAAAATTGCGAGAAATAATTTCAGTCTCGTAATTTTTCTAAAACAACGGTGTGTCAGTCACAATTTTCTGCTTGCTACTGTTGGTGTTAATGGATATTAACCATAAGTGAATATCAGATAATGGCATTAATTTATCATGCGATACATTATGCATAGAAAAGGTACTACTAATACTGCAAAACAATTTCGTGGATAATGTAACATGTGTATCGCGTTTGTTTGAAATATTATGGAAAATAGGAACTCAAAGCAGAACACTTAACTAACAATATAGTGTATCAAAATTGACATAAATATGGTGTGTTAAACAGTAATTGACGCGACTGCTATATAATATGTTCAGCAGTAATTGACGTGAATGCAATATAATATGCATTTATTGCCTTTTGTTATTATGTATTTATACAGGGTGTCCCAAAAATGTCGGAAAACCTTGTAAGGGGTGATTTCCGAGGTCATTGAAAGTACTTCAAGTCTTCTATTCTATAACCAATTAATTAAAAAACTATTAAATTAATTTTTTAATCTTATTTTTATTCGTTTGATTAGCCTTTTTGTGATATTTTTTCTACGAACTTCAAAGAGTTAAACCAATAAGAGGCTTTGCATGGAACAGATGAAAGGATATTCACGTAATTTTTATTTGTTAATGCCAGTACCAAAGAACAAAATAAATGAACGTCGACATATTTAAAGAAGTAGGTGAAGTAGGTTAGAGCTATTCGAATGTCATTGCCAAAAAGCTGTTTAAAGCTGCCTCGACGGATCCGCGGAGCTGGCAAAAGCTACCTTAGGCTCATTTAAGAATAATGAAGTGACTGGTTAATGCTAGGTTAATGCTGTTAGTCAAGATAGTTAAAGCTGACTTGACAGATATAAGAAGATTGCAGGAATTGCTTTGATACGTCCAGGCAGATGTCTAAAACTGCGTTTGTGTCTATAACTAAACGGTCGATTAAATTGGCATCAGTAGAATCCGTAGAATCAATAGAATTTATAAGTGCAAGAATCTTTAAAACTTTAAATGTTTCTTTAAAGAGTCACAGCAACTTAATGTTTTAATCTTTCTTTAAATGTTCATTATTAATTGCTAGACTCTGGATCTTTATGCAATTATGGCTTTTGAATATTTTTAAAAAATGCCAGGACATAAAGTACGTACGATTTTCACTTGTTTCAGATCTATAAAGTCTACTGCCACGGAAAATATGATTTTATTTGACGCGAGTTTCTTAAAATTTGTCGACAAAAATTGCAATTTGCATAAATATATCCGCAGTCTATTAATTACATATATATTTAAACGTCATTAATACTCTTGCACTTATTGATTGCATTAATCGTTGCTTTGCACTTTTGAGGTAACTTCTATAAACAAATAAAAACAATAAAATCGTTTTTATTTTTTGGATTTCTTACAATTTTATCAACTTTTTAATTTTATTAATTTCGTGAGTAATTTTGTTTCCCTTACAGCAGTTGATAAAGTTTTCTATTTTCTTTTCTTTGAATAATCCAGAAATTTTCATTTCATTTAAGACGATAGGTTACGTATTCACAGGCGACGTGGTACCATCCAATGCGATAGAACTTGCATGCAGTCTATCGTCACTTAAGGAGTTGAAACTTCCTAGGAGAACGTGAACGTATTCACAAGTTTTATACTACAGACTTACACTGTCCACAGCAATCCGACTGCACTCAGCGAATCTCTATTTGCAGCAGGATATTGTCAATTGGACCCTCGTACGATGTACTATATGGTTAGCGCAGGTGTGTAGATACGCATTCCCTGAACTCCCAATTGATGCCATTTTCGATAGGGTCGATAATAGAAGACGAAGGTTTTGGTTTCTCACTTTTTAGCGTGCTATTGTTTACTTTTATGCAGGTTGGGTCAGCACATATTGCCACTTTCATTCACATCAGAGTTGGGGAAAAATTTAATCAACGATTAACGAATAAATTTCTACTTCAATCGTTAATCGCAATTAACAGTCAAACTCATACTTTATTCGTTAATTGCGATTAACGATTATATTCTTTTTCGGTTGACAGATTCTGTACATTACACTGAATTTAATGGTACAGTCTAGATTTAAAGATTTCGTATGTTTTGTTAAAGTAACACATAAAACTCATTATTATTCATCCAAGATTCCAAGGCAGTGTTTTTTGCTTAAGAATGTTTAATTCTATTTCCAAAATAACGAAAAACAGTTACGTTTGAAAATTACGTTACAAAATTAAAATTACAAATCATAAAAATTGTGATGATAGATAAATATGATGGTAGACAATAAATAATTGGTCCAGCAATATTTAACTGTTGTTATATTATGCATGTTTTAATGTTATACAACAATTTTCATACATGTTTGTGTTTGACTAAGATATTGTACAAGCTTTTGAGAAAAAGGTTTTTTTTTAATAAATCTTGTAATATATGTACATACGCGTAAACATTTACCAAATTTTACTCTTGTGCAGTTGAAATTACCACGTTTAATGTGTGCTACAAACTCGTAAAGTCTTAGGTTCCTTTTTAGCATCTTACAGTAATAAAGAAAGGTAAAAAAGAACATTTATTTGCAAACGCTTGCCCGCTTTGTTCAATTTAGTGTCTACGTATCCAATTTTAGAGGCGTTAACGTGTATATTGCGAGGAATGCAACAAGATCGTAAATGGCTGTATCTTGAATCCTTCCAAGACCGTTGGATCCATAAATCTCGGAAGTAAATCGTGTCGATTCGTGAAGGAATGCCTGCGAGCGGGAATACCCATAAGTACGTCCTGGTAAATGGAGAACCGAGTCGAATTTGTCGTCACAATTGTGTAAATTAATTTCTGATTAAACGGAATACGTTTCCGTAATGCGTTTTCTACAATTACGAATAAATCTTTTCTTCTATTTTCAGTTTTAAATAACAAGCATAAAAAACATCAACCCTATTTTATAAAGATAAAGAAAATTTTTAAAATGTATTTTTATAGTATTATGTCAGCTAAATGTTTAACATTTTTTCCTGTTCACACGTGAGTAATAATAGAACCTCCTTATCTTGAAATTAAAAATGAAATTAGAATTTTGTTTATTGGTTTTTAAATAGCTCATTATTTGCAAATTATAGAAACGGGCGAAATATTAATACGTTTAAGGATTATAATTTTCAACTGTACATATGTTTTAAATACCATTGTAATTAACACATTAACTTGACGAGTTATATGTTCCTTGATTGTATTACAGTAAAAACCGAGTTTTTTGGTTATTCGCATAGATATTTTGATTTTCGAGATCTCTCTACGTGTTCGTTTCAATAAACTTTATACGTAAAATCTGGTATCTAAATAGAAAGTAAACATACATAGAGTCATCAGATAGATAAGACAATTCACATGTAATGAGCTAACCAAGAGAATACCATAACAAGAGCAAGAAGTTGAAGATCCATCGATATCCTTCTCCCTAAAGATCGTCTTCGTGCTCTACTTCCCAAACAAAATGAAATATTCAATATTCAATTACAGACGTGGCAGTTAAAATCACATCGACATTTTTAGGGACCCGTTCACTGTATTTTATAGACACCTTTCCATCTCTTTACGAATTTCCGTTGTTCCTACGTCACTTGCCATTAAGACGGGTCATCCCAAGCCAAGACGTTCTCGAACATTCTCGAAGGTTTAATAGCCCTTCGATAACGTCTAACCGAATAGCCTTAAAGACGTGAGCTGCTGAGTACAGCAACTAGCAAGTCGAATCGGTGCTTTGATGAGAAGGGACGCATACCCGTGGGGAACATCGGAGACTCGCAGAGGATGATACGCTTACCCGTTCCAAACTTACTTGGCACAGGACGAATGTTAAGAGAATACTTCCTGCGACGTAGCTCCGCACTAACTTATCACTCTAACTCTTTTACTTGTATTCACTATTTTACAGTTGTAAGCTGACTGAACAGAATGCAAAATTCGATAGTACAGTAATGTCTCGATATCTGCGAAAGAGATGTGCGAAAAACTTCAATGATAATTTAGACAACGGATCTTTGTGCAACATAATATTGTTGTACCTGTAGTAACAAGCTGAAGTGAAATAGTAATTGATTTTCTTTCTTTTAAACCGTTGCCGTATCATTTTCTTTGCAGTTGGAATAATTAAATCGACTTTATCCCTAAAAATGTCACGCAACGGAAAAGAAAATTTATATTTTTTGTATGGCTACATTTATTTTAACGCATAGATATTAATTACAAACGAATCAAATTGTATTTCAACATTCATATTTGTTAGCCTAATCTTCGTAATTGATTATACTAAATGTCTCACGCGCTGACTGCAAGGTCTGTTAAAGAAGGCAAAACGTATTGACCAGAATTGCTGATTAACTTCCCAGATGTCTACCGTGTCGTAAAATTATTCCTGCGCCTCTGTCCTTAACGACGCTAGATAAATGCACTCTGATAGACATGCTACTGCAACATTAAATAATGATGAGGTAACCTACTTTTCATATTATGCGGTGCACAGTTGAGAATATCCAGAAATTTCATAATCCATAATAGCAAATGAAGTGGTACTCTAGTTCCACATGAGAATCTGATTTTATGTGTTATTTAAGGGATTAAGAAATTATCAACTTTTGAAAACATACTTCTGTAGAAAAAAAATTGAATTGTATAGAAATCTGAATAGAATTTTCGATAATTTTTTTACAGTAATAGGTATTTGCTCGAGTATCTAATATTAACGAAAACGATATAAGTAAATCCTTGGTTTACAACTTTTATTTCAGATCTTCCTGAATTCAATTCTATCCCGATTCGCAGTACTTTCTTCGCCAATTCATTCGAGCTTTAATACCAGTGCTTCCTCACGCAAATTGTGAACGTAACGTGAACATCCATCTAGTCGTTATTCCGGGCTGATTAAACTTCTTTTTATCCGTAAGAATAGTTTCTGGCTATTTTTCCGTCTAAAGAATGTGCTTACTGCTGTCGACAAATGGACGAGGGAACTTAAAAACTGAAATTGGATACCGCGAAAGCAGCAAAATAAATGTTTAAAACAAATCATTGAGAACAGTTGGAGTTACATTCATGTAATGAATGTACGAGTGAGGAAATTTATTATTTCAATCGCTGGTGACGTTGCAAACGGATATGCAAACCAATATAGAACATACCAACATGGCGGTGCCCTTCCTGCCATAAAACGCTTAAAATCGCTTAACTCTAAACACGCATAACTTTTGAAACAGTGAATTCTTAGCGTTAAAACTGGAATTTTGGGAATTTTCTCGCAAAATCTACAGGATTACATAACAATTTTTGATCCAATAAAGTGAAGTTCAACCAATATTGGCTGTCTCATAATTTTATCGTGGTCAATAGGAAATGTTACCAGCTATTCTTACCAGTTTCGTAATTCGTAGATATATTTACCCCTTATCCTAGTGTATTGTAGGCGTGGAGCGCCCACGCTTTAATTTATAGTTACTAATATCTAAAAATATTATTTTCTCCTTTTTAGTGCGTTCTAATATAAGCGTGGTTTTTAAAAAGTATTTTAACTTCCCGATTTTATAGGGAAGTTACTGTAATGGCCCCGAAAATCGAAAATCGTTTTTTTAGTAGATCTTCACGTTTCATGGTCATTGGAGTCATTTTAGACTATTTTTATCAAAATGTTTGTATGTGTGTGTGTGTGTTTGTGTGTGTGCGTATGTCCGTTTGTATGTTATCAAATTTTTCGTTAATGTTTTCTGAAAAAGTAACAATGCAATCAGAATGATGAATGATGCAATCGATCTGCTCCGCTGTAACTTAGAGCTGATTAGATTTTGGTCCACTTTATTCCAGTAATTTCTTAGTTTTTTTAGTTTTTATAGTTTTTTTCGAAAGAGGTTCATTCAACAATGCAATTTACACGAGAGGACGGAACTTTTCCACCGAAGAAACAAACGTAATTACATAAAAAAATTTTTATTTTTAAAAAAATTTTTTTAAATTAAAAAAAAATTTTATAATTCATTTTTTTATTCATGCAACTAATGCTAATGTTACCGCTTACAATAATCGAAAATTATCCTAAATTTACAAATGTATATACCACTGAGCAGAGTTTCAAAATTGAGCGGCTTATATTTTGGGACAATTTAAATTAACAGTATCGAAGAAAACCAAGGTCAATACTGCAAACCCGGATAATGAGGAGTTGCATCGTTTGCGAAAAATTAATTAAGACAATTTATTTTGCAACATTAGTATGCTATAACAAGCAACCAAGCGAGCAACGAGCCTAAGATGTTGGTTTAATGCGACGCCATATAGCAAACATTTTCATAAATAGAAAACTATTGAATTTCCCTGAAAACGTATAATCTTCTTAAAACGTACACTAAATAAATAATGATATTAATATACTGCAACTAACGAATCGGGAAGTTTTTTGTGCGGCTCGTGGAGAGTCACACACAAAATAAAAACATTAATAGCTGCAGGCCCTACTAGTTTATATATTTTTTTCTTATAAATTCATAAATTCCGCAGTTTACTTATTGTCAAAGTGTGTAAGCCTTTGTGGATATTTGGGACAGTGCCAATACTTTCGTTCAGTCTCCGTCGCTAGATGTACGACTCCCTATTAATTCGGATAGGGGAGGCTGAGCGGCAGTGAACGAAGCGATTGAAGCGATAGCGTTTGCTTAATAAGATCCACGTTGTAGCACGAAACACCTCACGTTTCCAATACTCCGTCGAAGTCGATACTCCCAACGTAAACTTTCTTTGAGCGTGCAGGGTTAATAGTTTTCCAATAAAAGTTGCTGAGGTCGCGAAATCCTATTGCGTCGAGAAGGCTACGCTTGGCGAGCGGATGGAGACGCGGTAGTCGTACCAGCAAAAAGGGAGGTCAGCCCGATTACTTTAGCCGGTACGAAATGTCCTTTAACAGAAAAACGATCCCAGCGAACGATAACGGGATTAATACGGCCATTTCGAAGGCGCGAGGGTTCGACGTTTCCGGCTAGGCCCGGCTTTGTCTTGATCACGAAACCGAATTGTCTTGCGGACGGAACCGTGCCTGTAAATTACGTTAATAAAAACCTGTCGCTGAACAATTCCACGCAAACAAAACTGCACACGTAAACGTCAATTTTTTACAGATGGAAAGAGTCATGGAACTTTTTAGTAGCTTCCACGGAGTCTTCCATTAAGAAGTGTTATTTCAATCCTTAACACTCAAATGGTGACTTTGAGGCGCCACTATTGTTTACGTTGTTAAAGATGTCGGTATCTAATTAATAGACACTTGATTTTATGCATTTATGACAAAAATTAGTAGGTATAATTGAAAACAGTAAAAATGTTAGAAGAATTTAGGGCGAAACTTCCGTTTTCGGTCCACCTCAGAATTCGATGAAATTTTGAAAATAGGTTCTTTTTTTTACTAAAATGACAATTGCCAGAAAGATTTTTGGGGAGTCGAAAACATTTTTTTTATCATTTCAATGTCATTCTCTACCTTACCAACTTATCGATTTTTTATTTTATATAGAATATCTTCAATTAATTGTAGAAATGGATCATTACCAACCTAGTTCATCTCATAGCACCATAAAAATTCACACATATGATCTATACGCGAATCCTCTTTAATTTAGAGTGATACATATATAAGGTAATCTTTCAATTTTTAAAGACTATTCCTGGATTTTCGTATGCGTGGTCGGGCCGGCCTTACGGCCGACCCTCTCCGCCCCCACCACAACCTAACCCTAACCTAACCACAACTCATTCTAATCGCATAAATAATAATATAACTAAAGAATAAATAAACTTTTCGGGTTTGAAATTCGGGCATTGAAATGATAAAAAAAATTTTTTCGACTCGCCAAAAATCCTTCTGGCAATCGTCATTTTAGTAAAAAAGAACCTATTTTCAAAATTTCATCGAATTCTGAGGTGGACCGTAAACGGAAGAACAGCCGAATTTAGAAATACTGTTATGATGTTTTCAACCTATTAAATATGTTTAGGAAGAAAATATATTTCTATTCCACTCCAATTTGTTGTCCAAGATTCGCTATCTACTAATCACTTATTAAACATTTAAGGATTGCAAGAGATATTATATCAATTTCGTATCCATAAAATTTGAAAATTCATAGAGAATGGAAATATTCTGGCTCGGAAGAAATATTTAATTTTCGGGTTAAAATAGCTCCGAGTGGAAAGGATTAAGTTATAAAAAACACAGTTTTTACAATTTTACTAATCACGTGTCTGGATTAGGTTACTTCACATCTTTTCGTAGAGGATGCTTCCTTGGTGATCTAGTTTAAAAAAAATGTTGTCCGTACCAATGCCACAGTTACATCTTCCAAATAACGTATATCTTTATAATAAATATTTTTGTATTGCCACTTTTCTAATGAATAATAACGAATTAATATATCGGGTACGATATAGCAACGTACAGTGCTGTTGCGGAGAAGAAAATGCACTTTGAAGTGGCTTGCAGGATTACTGGCCCCAGAGGGGTACGTGCTTAACGGACCCATTAACTGTTCTATCGCATGTTGAGGTTTATGACACGTCAATCACTATTCAGCTAGAAGCTAAGACCCTATAAGTCCACCACATGGCTAATAGCGTGTACTAATAATTAACTTCTGAGGCCCCATCTATAGTTCGTTGACAGTTGAAAACGCACCGTCACTACCATATCGAAATTAATTCATCGAGTGCAGTGCCGAAGTCATTTTTGACCGGGAAACTAATAGTTTTTTCTAAACTAATCGCTGTTTCATTGAGGATATTGGAAAGACTAATGTGCCTACACGAAGTATCATGAAAAGTAACTAAGCATTGCCAATTATATAGCTATAAGAATTGTCCGTGTCAGAGGGTTAATGTTAATAGTTAGGGTATATGTTGTTTCACCTATAACGTCGATTTTCAAGAAAACGGTTTATTTCTTCCATGATTTCTTTGAGAAGATGATCCCTCTCATTTGACACAAAAAACTGTTTTTAACACATCCTCACCGATCCTAACGAGTAGAATCACGCTGTTTCGGTTTTCACAAACAATTTCTCGACAGCCTGTACATCCTTGGCAACGTTGGTCTCGAGAAGTGGAATATGGTACCTCCTCAATTGTGCAATCTTAACACGCAAATTCTAGTCTGAGAATATTACTGTAGTATGGAACAAGTACAGGTTTCAGCTGCTCTGTATCCTATCGACATTCGCATGAGAAGAACACGTCAAAGGGTGAACTTTATTGCATGACATTCCTAGCTAAGTGCTCGAGTGTGCTATAGAACTTCGTACGATTAAGACTACTCTACACGCTATCGTTATTAAGTTGCTATGCCCTATGATTTCTGTCTTATACATGAATCGAGGGAAGACCGTTCTCAATTGCATGGTGATAGAGCCTGATGTATTCAGAAACGGTCGGGATGGATGGTATGAAGCAATAACGGATGATACAAAACCGATACCTTATGTGAAATTGATTGGAATCGTGCAGTGGCATGTATTCGATTACCTTTCGTTCTTGGCACTAGTTTGAACATTATTTTAATAATTACTAGACTGCGGATCTTTGTGCATTTTTAATGAAATTCCTTTGTAGAATATAAAACAGTAAAAGAGTGGAACAATTTGTTTTCAATGTAACAAAGTCACTAGGGGATGAAATTCATTTTTATTTTACTCCTGCTGCTCACAATCAATACAGAAGACAATAAAGATTCGCAGTCTAGTAATTACACTCTTTTAAATGGTTCACTTAACATTCTATTTTGCAATTTTGCTTTAGCTACGGTAAAATTTTATTGTTGTTTCTTTTTTATACATTACTAAAGAAAATGAAGATAATTTTGCATAAAACAAAAGTAGAATATTCCAAAAATATACTGCCAAGGTTATTTAGACGAATTTACAAAAAAAAACTTATAACAACTAATTGTTAAGTAAATAAAAAATTGAATAAATCTAACTTTTATATTATAAACAAGGTACATACAATAATTTCATTATTGTAGTAATTTGCTTCTACTATACTTAACACATGTAATTTTCTATTAAACACGCGTTTAGAAACTTAATGTATATTCGAAGTCGATTATCTTAACTGGGTTACTATAAAATTCTAATAAAGCAATGTAATGGTGTATAGATAAAGTTTGAACATCAAATTGCCATCTGTCAAGCTATACATATTACGAAGCTATTACACCGTGGATGCTAGAGTAGGAGCAAACTGAATTGAATACTGTAAGCCACTTATTATAATCGAAGCACGTCATGACGCCAGAGACAAAATCGACATTCTACCACGGGGGAGTACACCAACAAGGTTACCTCCATTTACTTTCAATTTATGGTACTTAGATCGCAGAATAATTACACCGATAGGAACAGCAAATGTAAGAGAATTTCCATATTCATCTTTCCACACAATCTATCGAACCACTCGCTAAATACTTAAGCCATTGCACTCGGAGCTATTTTAACTCGAAAATGAAACATTCCTTCCGACCTAGAGTATTTCCATTCCCATGGTTCTTAAAATTTTGTTGATATGAAATTGGTATAAAATCTTATACAATACCTAAATCTTTGGTAATTGATTAGTGGACAGCAGTGAAATAGGTTTTTTTTTATCTTAACATGTATTAATAGATTAAAAATAATGTGACAGTATATTTAAGTTTATCTAATTTGTATACCGTTTTAAATTACAACCTACTAATTTTTGTCATAAATACATTATATTCGCTGTCTATTAATTAGATACCAACATATTTAATAATGTAAACAATATTTTGAAGGATTCAATAATTCAAATAAGAATTATTGTATTATTCAGAATGCGGCGATCACGAATAAAAAATTTTGATATACATTTAGAGAATACGAAAAACATTAATTGTAATAAGAATTAAAAAAAATATATAATAATCTGATTGCAACTAAAATTTATTGATCGTAAAAAGTTTCGTAAAAGTTTCATATACCTTACTCGTATCATCATTTAATTTTTACATTATATTCTGTCAGCTATACATTGCATCCTCTTCATATACTTTTTATCAATATGAAAATATTTATTCCAGGGTTTACCTGGATTATGAATTTTGCATGTTCACAATCTTTTTCTTTTTTAAAAAAAATAGAATTTACTGCCAGAACGCTACACATATTCTAGTTTTACAATAATTTACTAATCTGAACGTAATGCGATTAACATGCATTTGTTGGACAAGAAATTGAATCGTTTCGAGCCGCGTGTGATTTAATCCTGTTTTACAGAGGGATTCGTTAAACGCATTCTGTAATCATTGAAAATATGGTCTATGGTACATGGAATATCGCGCACTGGTCCGTGCATGCGTTAGACAATAGTTTATGCTGCTGCGAATTTAAATAAAATATATGCAACTGTACAATGTATTGATTATATGTGTACATTAAAGTGTTACGTGTGCCATAGAATTTTGATCGTTTCTCATCTTCATGGAAGAAGTAAAGAACAACAATTGCGTAAGATTTTTTCATTTTGAAAAATAATAGGTGGATCACATTCTATAGACATTTGCTTGTACATTTGAATTCTGTGAAAAATGGATACAAACTTTAGTTTTCGGATTCACACTCTATTTGCTTCCCACCCTAAATTCACACTTACAGATCAAATTTGCCCTTGCATATATATAGACCAAATTTAACTTTTCACAAATCAAATTCATTTTGCAAGCGACTCCACAGTGAAATGACGCAAAGCCATTTTGTCAGAACCTTATTCGTAGTTGCTCGAACGCTTACAAGTTCCGCACCCCAAATTAATCTCTTCGTAGATCATATTCACTTTTATAGGTCTCGTTCATCCCCTTGAAAATCAGATTCACCCTTCCACAGATCAGATTCACCTTTGTGTAAATCAAATTAACCCTTTTACTTTCACTTACTACCCCGAAAGAAGAATTTTAATAATACTTAAATATACAATGACGAATAATTAACATAAAAAATATTTGTACATATGGTGAACATAAATTCGTCTATAATGAGTAGACTGTAGATCTTCATGCATTTATCACAAGAATAGGTATGGACAATTTAAAACAGCGGACTTATTAAAGTATCTGAGAACATTAATGTATCACTTTCAGCCAAATAAGATAAATAGAAGAAGAAAGAAATTTTTATTTGGCTCCTGTGTCTTGCAGTCAGTCTAAACATTTCTTATTATCCAAAGATTCTTCCGTTAATGCTTTTATGTTGAAAATTATATGAGGACATTCTGAAATCTTTTAAACCTTGAATCCTTCTAGTCTTTTTTTCAAATTCATATTTCTTAAAAACTATGCGTGTAGGAGAAAAGATCCACCCAACAGTTATATGGAAACATTTTTGTTGTTGGACAGTGCTATTAATCAGATAGTATATAATTTTTAGAAAAATGCAAAATAGTGAATTTGGTTATTATAAAAGTGAATTTGTCCTGCAAACTGTTGAATTCACGACGCCTGTACCTCACCGAGAAAAACATACGCACACAATGGCGCAGAGTAAGTCAATAATGTTGGAAGGTGTATGGCACGGTTACGCACTATGCACACGATTTATCATGAAATTGCCATCTCGAGCAGGCTGTTTTCTCGGCAAGAAATTCCATTAAGTCGAACCTGGGGGCGACAATGGCAAGCTCGATAACGCAAGATCTCCCTAAGAGAAATCAATCGTGAGTCAGCAGGGTTTATGGCATTCGCAAGCTCTTAAACGCTGTCAAGGCTGAATGCATGACGCATCGGTTGTCCTGGCAAGTTTAACCCGCGACGAACCGTTTCGAGAATTTTTGCAAGAGTCCTCTACGGCGAGCATCGACTTAACGGAACAAATTGCTTCCGAATGAAAACTTCCGTGTCGGCGGACAGCATTCTGCTCGACGTTGTGTATTTGAAGTGAGGAGTTTAGCTTCTCGTGCAATGGCATCGCGGTTAACATCGTGTCAGAAAAAGGAAATGTCTCTTAATGGATGAACGATCCCTCGGAATGATAACGACGGCGAACTTCCCGGCATTCACCAAGTCAGCGTCATGCAACGAAGCCGTATTACCTTTTTTCGCGGCCGTAAAATTCGCCAGCGAGCTGGCTGCCGGGCTCCCAAGCGCGGGATTCGATCTCTCAATTTATGCGTTCATAATACACGAGTTTACTTCGAGGTCGGGATGATAAACGACAGTGATTTTTCTGAGAGTTCCAACTTTCTGCCAACGAAAAGTGAACTCTACATCATGCCACTGCGTTATATAGGCTGCCTCTAGAACCTCGACCACCTGGAAATCCCTTATTTAGGGGCGCAAAATACCGTTCCGAGAGACTCGCTACCTCGGTTTCTACACCTCGAGACAGAACAGTAAGATGTAGGGTGACTGTACCGATTACTACGCTATCATGCTTTCACAGTACTTTATTTTAATATTACTCTGAATTTTGTTTTCATTTTTCAATCTTTTTTATGTTTAGATCTAACTAAAACTGTCATTACCTCATGTTTTCGAAAAATGAAATAAATATATGTTGTAAATATTTTACATAATTGTGGTACAGTATTAATCTGAAGCTTAAGTGAATTCTTGTAAACTATAAAATCAGCACAATATATGATGCAATTATTACAATTGTTACATAGAGATTTTTGGTAATTATTGCGAAAGTGAAGCAACCCCTCTATATTGGAAAATGAAAAAGTTGTTTAAAATGTCAAACTCTATAACATATTTAAATTTCATAAAAATCGGAGTATGGCCACCCTTTCGCAATAATTACCATGTTTCTCACTGCAGCTTTGTACCACATATAAAAATATGAAAATACGCTTAAACCCAACGAGTCCATTATCTCTGTTATCATTGAACAATTTCAACCTACAAAATATTCCCTCTCGGAAACTGCGGGCTATCAGATGATAAAGTTGAAACCATCGCATCGTACGTGTTAATTTCGGCAATTCAATTTCGCCATATTGGAAGCGCAAAACATCAGCGACACTGCCACGCAGTCACCAGCTTTTAATACGATAACCATGTTGTTGCACTATGCTATTATCGGAGAATGAGTTTACAGGCACGACTCGTTGAAGTCACAGTCTTATTAATTGACACGTCTAGCTCTTAACTAATTCCTCCAACGAGTATTATAATTCGTGTTGAGAACTCTGTATCATTTAGTGACGTCATCGCGAAAGTTTACACGGTGCACGTCTACTTGGAGTTGCTCGTTAAATTTATTTTCTGCAGTCAGGTTATCTTCGTGACGTTCGGCAAGTTTGTTTCAAGCCGTTTGCGTACCTTTTCTTGCGTTAGTTGAAACACTTTGCGCTATTGATTTTTCAACTTACCCACATATGCAGAGATGAGAAAAGAATATTTTTAACGAAACGTTATCCGATTGAAAAATTTACTTTCGCAAAATTAAAGTTTGTATATTTATTCACGTGATTTTTACATTGTATCTTCTGTAAATCACTTTGTTATTTTGTAGACGTCCTTCTTCGAATTATTCACTTAAATACGCAACGTGCAATGTTGCGAAAATTTTATACCAGTGGTAACAGAAGTCGATTGTTTAACACCTTGCTTAACGATTTGTTTTACGGTTTCAGTGACTAGAACTTTGATTGTAGATCGTAAATTCCTTAAGAAGGTGAGTATTGATATAAATTCTATATAGTAGTATACTTACTGTGTTTTGCAGTATAGTTATGGTTCTCATAAAAAAGTCAACAAGGTTAGTAGGCTTTAAGATTTACAGGAAGCTAAAACATTCACAAGCTTCATTAACAGTTTTGCGGAACAGTAAATAACTTGTTTAACATACAGGGTGGAGTGGCTGATATTATCATCTTGATTTACGTTAATATTATTCTCTGCAGGAAAAAGGGGATGAAAGTATCAAGAGGGACATAAAATGGGTCAGGCGATGTTTTTCTAGATGGAAACGCTTTACAGATTTGAGGATGACCTTCGATTTTTAAAACGGGGACACATTGTTTTATATTGACGTCCAGTTCACTTTATTGACTAATGGCTGACATACAAGATCGCACTATCATTTAGTACTAGCAATTTGTTTTTGTATTTGGAACACATCGTTCTCCCATCATATGTTGTGTTGGAAAAAAGTTCGTAGCGTTTTCAAATTAAAAATCGAAGGTAAAATGAAGGTATTTATTCCTGTATTTATTCGATAAGTTATTGCGAAAATGGCGAAAAGTAATAGAACAGAATGGAAAATATGCTATTGCATAAATATCCGTGGGTGTGCAACTGGGTGTATAGAAATCTTCCAAAAAATTAAGTCGAAAAAGCAAAATTCTGAATCCTTTATTTAACGTTTTACTTTTGTGAAAGAAGTATAATACAATCGGTAAATCATGAACAGACGCGTCAATCAATGAAACTACGCGTCTATTCAGAACAAGGTGTACCTAACGAATTGTCAAACTTATTTCTCTCGAAAGCGAAGTTTCAAATGGAAAATCTTTGTTCTACATTGTCGACGTACTTTTACCTAAGAGATATTTCTATGCTCAATTATAGTATTCATTCTGCCTCGTACTGTAAATTCAATTAAGATTCATATTGATTTTATCTTTATTTTTAATCACGTCCTTCCAACTCCATAGCCTTGGAACTTTTACGAATAATATTGGCTTGAGTAGAAAGTTTCTTGTTCGTGACACCCTAGTTTTAAACAATTGTAATTAACCTGATTTTATGAAAATATCTTTAGAAGAGGTATTCCACTGTGCGTGCTCGCAATTTTTCAGTTGCACTCTAATGAAATGGATATTCTAAAATCTATAAGAGCTATTTAGTTAAATAATAGAGGTACTGATTATTTTCAAAATTTGCTCTGATCAAATCAATTAATTTCTTTCTAGCATTAGTAAATGTTCGACCGATTCCATAAGGTAAAATATGTTCCATCGCAGTTGACCTGCAACGATCTTGAATGACCTTGAGTCATTCTAATTTAAATCATTTATCATCTATCCGAAATATATTTACATAGCAGCTGGTCTGTTTTAGGTGCCTCACTGTATATTGCACCTTGAAATTGATTTTTATTAGTATAATTTATTGACCATCTACACGTTAATAGACATTAACATTTATTTGTAACTCGGAAGAGTAGCTACTTTCCTCATGAATGGCAGAAAGAAGTGACACAACGTAGTAGGGAATTCATTTTCAACTTTGTGAAGTTTAAAACGCCATTAAGTACGAGCAACTGTTTGCTGAAAACCAATTATTCCAACATAAACTTAAATCGCTTGAAAAATTATCGTTGGCGGAAGGAATTAGGTAGATTTCTTTGTAAATAACGTAGTTACGTACGTCTACAAATGTATGTCTAGTGTAAATAAAATTGTAGAAATTAGAACATTTAAATAATCTGACAGCGGAAGCACTTTTCTTAACGTTTTCACTCTTCAGAGGTGCAGCGGTCGGTAAAAATCCTTTTTAGAGACGTCAGTACATTGTAAATTTAATCTGACATAAAATTATGAAATCTGTAAAAATAAATCCATGTGAACTTGTAAAATACAGACAAAGAGATCAAATATATTACATTTTACGCACAAGGCTATACACTAAATAATCTGGATAAGTTCATAGATTTTAAAAATGTACTTTCTTTTAATTTATTGTTCCACCCTACACTGCTATGTCTTTTTTCAAATGTCCTCGAGGGATGCGAGGAGTGTAGCAATTTATTTCTTACGTTTTCCAATTCACTGAACTACACCCAATGGTATACGGCGGATCGAATTAATTTCATTTAACAGAAATTATCTAATTCCTCTATTGAAATATAAAGCTCATAAATTCAGTATCTTACTAGAAGGAACTGAAAATTAGAATTTCTTCATAGCGAACTTTAGTATAGCGCATCATTGAAAACTGTCGAATAATTTAAACGTTAACGTCAATCTATCAGATGATTGCACAAGTTCGTGCCCGATTTGAAAATAAAATTCAATGTTAAACTTTCAAGAATACAGCTTTATTGATCAACTATATGGTCACCATTCTTTTTGGAAGAGACCGAGAAATTCGTAATAAACACGTGTACTTGGTGGATATTGAATTTCAATCTATTTTTTCCGCCCACAAATAGATTGTTTTTCCATTGCAAACTTTGATATCCTTAGCGAATCATCGTGAAATTAATTATTCATTATACGATGTTTCCAAGTTTGTAATAAGCTGTCTTTGACACGTTCAATTCACCGGAGTAACTAGAACGAAAGTTCGACGATTAGTTTATTACCAACTATCACTTACATTTATGGGATTAAGACAATTTCAGCATACGTCACTAATTACGTACAAGACTGAATACTCACGTTCATCTTGTTGACAAATTGCTCCGTCCGGAATCTTATTGTTTAATCTCTCGTTGTGTATTCGGAATCTGAAGCAATGCTGATGGAGAGCTTAAAGGGACTAGCTAACTGTGTACCCCTTTATAAACATGGCGGCCTGACCATTCCAGGCTGGAGCCTTATTACTTAGTATATGCCCATACAATGAGTGGGAAAGAAATAGGAGATTATCTAAATAGAAATAGGGCAAGTCAAGCAGGAGTGGAATAAATGAGAAGAGAAGAAAATAGCTGACAGCTTAAGAAGAAGGGATATAGAAATATAAGGATAAAGCAGTCGAACACAATAAAACAATGAAAAGACACTAGCAAATAGAAATACATAAATATCGCAAGTCTATTCGAATATTTGAACAAGGAAGCAAAGGGGATGAGATTAATAGCTCGTGGTAGATTGATCAATTTACATTCTAACATCCAATAAGGGGTTATAAAGAAACGATCTAGCCTTGATCTAACAAGGAGAGTGCAAGGACGTTGACACACCGATTTAGGTGAGACTCTGTATACTTATAGATCTCAATCTCCCATTTACGAATATATACCATTATAGACGCTAACACTCAATAGTTTTTGAGATATTCATAAACAAAGTTTTTAAGTGGTATACAGCGAGACTTCCACCCGGTGGGCTAGGGTTCGATTCTCGTTTGGTGAAAAAATTTTTTTTCATATTTCTTTATATTATTTATTCGCTGTGTAACATTGACTTGTCTATATGAGATTGCACATTTATTACAAGTTGAAAAACAAAAGGATTAATAAACTATAAATAAATTCGCTGTGTAACATCAACTTGTTCGTAAGATAGTGCACATTTATTTATATACAAGTTAAAGAACAAACGTGTTAATAAATTATAAATAAATTAGCCGAAATTAATTCGTTATATATCTCTAAAATAAATATTCTTTGTATACCTCCGCTACAATAGCAGATTTAAGCAGTAATGTAAGAACTTTGTTTATGAATATCTCAAAAATTATTGAGTGTTAGCGTCTATAATGGTATATATTCGTAAATGGAAGATCGAGATCTATAAGTATACAGAGTCTCAACTAAATCGGTGTGACAACGTCCTTGCACTCTCCTTGTAAGAAAAACTTTCGGGTCCGCGCTGCTTCTTAAATCGTGTAGTTCTACCATTTCTTTTTGATTTCTTGATAATTTCTTGATTATCTAAATACTCATTCTAACAAATGGAGGGCAATTGCTTCGGTGGATGTCGCGTTTTGTACAACAGGGCGACAAAGGAGGAAGAAATTCGAAACTCTGGTTATAGCATCTAGTGATAGTATCATGGTAAGTAAAAGTGGTGTACGGTGAAATTAGGCCAACCGATGCACATCGCTCTAAGGTGATTGTCCTGCGGACGTGGCTGTCATCAGCTTCGCCAAATAAAAAACAGTTTATGACAGCAGCATGAAACGTTATCCGTTGTACACCGTGTGATCCATTAATTTTATTCATTCGAAATACCAGTGCTGTTTTGGAGAATACGGAAAGGATTGAAATTAATATTTATAGCTGCTATAGTGCACCCGGGTGGAAACGTTAAAAACATCCGCAAAGGCAATGCAGTTTTAACCAGAATTGTTATTTTTCAAATCAAATTTCACAGACCTGCAAATTTGAAACAGAATGAACATGTTTGATCTTCTTCTTTTTCACGTTTGAAATCTTTACAATTTACGAGACTCCAAATCAGTTTTATTATAATATCCCTTCACACATTTCGTATTACAAAATCATTTCATATCAAATATAGAACAGTGACAGGGTAGAAAGAATTTAAGTTGGCACTTATTTAGAAAAAGATCCAGTTCATCGATTTTAAGATGACCAAGGATAAGACTGCAACCAAATCCTTCTCTTTGTACTATATTATATTACAATGATAAATAAATATATTTAACCATGAAATCATAATAATTGTGTGCACAGCTGAACGGGAAGTTACTCTGCGTAAAAGTAAGTCAAGTGAAAGGACGAAGTGGTTTTATTTACGGCATCGTTTTCTTTAGAGTACGTTATAAAATATATTAATGAAATTTTCAAACTTCCTTTCCACATATTCTTGTTTGCAGAGTCGCCTCCTGTTCAGCGATGCCACGTGCCCGAAGGCATTTTGCATTAATGAATGTAAATTGTTTAGTCGTAATTTCCCGAGGACACTCTCAAGTGACGTGCGGACGTATTCCTACTCAAGGTTGTAAGGCTTGAGCCCGGTTATGAAACTGCGGACACGTCGACTCGAGAATGACCCCGTACGACTGGATATTACCCGCCAAATTAATATTGGGTAACCGGTTCCATGGGTAAAGTGATAAGACAATTAGATCGGATTGATTCGAAAGGAATACATTAAAGAAAGCGTTTCGTCCCGGACCTGCTAGTGGACTCGTCAGTAAGGCTGATCTAGCAGGTCCTGCCTTATACGCTAGCGCACGCAAGGGATGTACAATTACAGCGCGGAATTTGGCGCGATTGTCCAGATCGTTGGACCACGTGATATCGCGATACAAGTCTTCAAACTAATATTTTAGATGTTACGGTTTTAGATATTGCTCGTCCGAAAGCTAGCAGAGAACTGTCTGCGTTTGAATTCTTGTTCGTTTTCGTTGAGGAAGAAAATGCACTGATTGGTTCCTGCCGAAAGTTGCAGTTACCAATCAGCGTCCTCAAGAATGTTTAGCTTTCTTTCCAAGGCTCTGAAGGAGGCCTGTCAATAGGAAAAAGAGAGACGATTCGTGAGAGAAACGTTCTGTCACTCGACACCGTACTTATCGGCCAAAAAAGGACCCATTTCCGCGACCGGGTTTATGGCACGCTGTAAACTTAGTCTATACAGAAAAATAGACATCTGGCGATGTCTAGAATGATCACCGAAAGACCCTAATTGACTGAATCTTCAAGGAATATTCTTAGTCACGAACGTACCATAAATATTGTCCGAAAGAACCACGTGTCCTGTTTTTACGCGACGGAACATAAATTGTAACGGATTCTAGGAGTGTCGACTGCTTTTACACGTTAACATGTAAAATCGAGCTTCTAAGAGTACCTCACATATTCAGAAACGCACAGAGCACTTTTACTTACATAGAATGCTGCATCTTTCTTTCTGTAACATTATGGAGAACGCACTTTAAGGGACCGAAGATGGCTGAGTTCTGAAGCGCCCCGTTTCACACAGAAAGTCTTATTCAGAGGGGATTAATTAATAATAATTTAATGTCGGCATTACGTGAAAAGCTGGATCTTCCTTTCGGAATGTTTTTGGTGAAGCGTGCTCGAGTGAACGAGGGGTTGTGAGTCTACGAGAGTGCTTCATCTTACCTCGGATGCAGCGGTAACTGCGCTTTAAGAGAGTATAGGTTCCTGACGCGGCAGAAATACGACTTTCTCGTCAAGTGATAAGAAGTAAAAACGAAAGTGTCATTTCGTTTAATACTGCTTTCTTGTAATCGTCAATTACTTCGTGAAGGGCCACCTAGATTAAATGCAATGTAAGCTTGGAAAGAAGCATTCTTTAATATCATCTTTTTAAACAAGATCATAACCTAAATCGATAAACGGTTTTACCGCTACGAGAATGTCGCGGTTGTAAAGCGTGTTTGACCAAAGTTTGGCACACCGTCACATTTTTATTGCTTTTGGTAATGGCACATCCGATTATTACAACCGGACTGCAGACATTGCGCATTTATGATAAAAATCAGAAGGTGAATTACACAACAGTGACAGGGTAGAAAGAATTTAAATTGATAATTATTTAGAATTCTAGCAGGAAACTTAGTATCTTTTATGGCCATTGGTTTAAAAAGTAATTGCCAAGTTTGAGTAATTTAGTCCTCCATGTAAGGCTTTAAAAATTAAATAGCGTTCTTTTAAACTAATTTTTACAAACGCTTTTTTTAGTATTGCAAGAGTTATTTCTAAGCTAACGAACTTGGCCGTATTTTGCTTGATCTCACAAGTTTTTATAGCCATAAGTACTTGGTTCGTGTTTTTTGTTGGGATTAATCTTACGAAAGGTTTTGAAAATTGTATACTATATGCGGTTTTTCGAACGCACTTCAAATAAATATTGAAAATGATCTAAAGAAAGATCGAAACGTCGATTTAACTTGATAATTTGCAAAAGTGCTTTATAAGAAGTAATAAACGATCGAACCGTGCGCCGGAAACATTAACCATTCTTTATTATTTAGAATCTTCGTGACGAGTATGACTCGTTAAAACACGGCACGATGTTCAAACCCAGCGATACAAGTCCACAATTAAAGAGTTCATTTTGCCGGCGAGAAAAATCTAGCTCGAGCAATCCAGAGATTTAAAAGATTTCCTTACGAGTTCGCAGGATCGTTGACCCACGAGAGGGTCAGGCTGTCCTTTAAAACGTCCGTTTGGAAGAAGACACAATTAGCTAGGGGTATAAAAAACAAGCGGAGAAGTAAAAGTGCTTTTTGCGAATGTGAAAAAGAACCGTGCAGAAACGATGCATATTCCTGCTCACATATCCTGCCAGGACGTTGCGCAAAGGTGCTTCTGGCTTGAGTAAGAACAGACCCATAAATCAAAGTCCTTGCTTTGCGCGAGGTCTCACAATGCGTTAATTACTGCCGGGAGTGGGACGACTGGAAAGTACGCTGGGAAACTTCAAATGACTCTGTCGACCCTAAGGATTGAATAACTATAGAACGCCGGATAAAAAATGCTTCTCAAAGAACAGCACTTCTTCTGGGAAAACTACAAAGTGAATTTAAATCGTCGCTTTGACGAAGGATGTACACTCCCGCTCAAAAGTATGTGAACACTTGTCGTTGAAAGGACCCCGCGCTAAACCACGTAAAAGGGTCCTTGGCGAAAATGGCTGAATTTACAATATGTTATACCATTGAGTCACTAAACAAATATATGTCAGGCAAAGTGTCAAAATAATGGACAGTTTCGTTGCTTCAACCCTTAAAAATCCTGAGGTCTGGACTTGGTTTCATTGATCCAAGTTCAGTGATCCAAAAGGTACAACATATTTCAAATTCAGCCATTTTCGCCGAGGACCCTTCTCACGTGGTTTAGTGCGGAGTTCTTAGCGTGATATTTGATTGTTATTTGACCATATTTATTGTTCACAGTAAAATAGAATTTAAGATAGTAAATATTGGGTTGGCAGGAATGTAATTTCGGTATTTTAAGGTGAAATAGAACCCAATTGTCGACATAAGCGTTACACGAGTGAACAGGGTTTGCACAACAGGTGACCGAGGATGGTGCGGGTGAGCTTATCGCAAACGGAGATAGATTATAGCCGGACTGCTTGAAACACTGTTATACACAAACGTGCAGGTAACTTTTATTGCCAAAAAGTTGGACCACAAGAGAAGCTGCATTAACGAAACGAAAACTTTAATTAGGTCTGTACCGTCCACGTTAACAATTGATTATTGTTTCGTAACGTCGAAAAGAGATAATTGAGATATTTGAGGATTTCGGATTGAAAGCAATGCTTTTGACAAGTTCAAAGATAAGCGAAATAGTACATATAGGAAAATCCCATTGAAAGCCCGGAACAGCTTTATTGCAGAGCAAATCCTCAAACGAACATGTTGTTTGAGGCATTGCAATTTCTCGAGGGATGGAAGTGTCTATTTATCATGCATGAACATGCATGTATATTTCGGTATCTACAAACCCAATATCTTGCTACACTCCAAACTATTTTGCTTGAAAAATTGTTTGTGAGAACAACAATTAAAGAAAAGTAAAAGCTTTTTTCTAATTTGGAATTTTGAAATTGCATCGATAGATCAGTTGGTTTGTTACTATAAACGGAAAGAATATAAACTCATTCACGTAATCCAGCGTGTGTCATATGATTATTAAATTAAATTAGTATTATTATTTGAATTTATTCTTGATATGTATGTAAAGAACAGCTTGATCGATGAACGAGTGTTGTGCATTTATGATAAGAATATGTAGGCGAAATAGAAGATAGTAAAAGGATCAGAAACTATTTATTTTATTTATACGTTTTTCATTGATTTAAAGAATTTTCATTTCGAAACTACTTTAAGTTTAATCCTCCCTTGTAACTGATACAGAAAATAATTGTGTTATATAAGATCCTGTCTGTTCATTAATAACGTGCGAGAGAGATGATAAATATTGAGGCCTTTTAAAAGCAATTTACTAAAAAGGACTTTGAAATCCATTTATCAAATTTTATAGAGGATTTATGAGATAAATTGAACCAAAGAATTAAAAAACTTCAATAAATTAAAAATTTTTTATTTGCAAACGGTACTGCAAGAGAAATAAAATTTAATTACTGCATAATATGCAAACAAATTATTTTTTAATATGGCCAAACGGTTACATAGATCATTGAGCAAGACAGATGTTCGATGAAACATTAAGACCCGCAATTTTCGAAAATAAAAGATTTACTTCTCATAAAGTACCCGTATATTAATATACTATCAATAATGTGACACAACTTGTAAAGAGGAGTTACTACTTCCGAATGTTTAATTAAGTGTCGTGATCGTAAGCCAACGGTGGATACAGAAAAAGACAAGAATTTCGCTGTTCGAAGAATTAAATTAGTAAGTCGTGAATCAATTTAAAAAAAATTAATAAAATTACAAATAACATGAAAATTGAGAATACAAGCGAACCATTGAGACAGTCATATTACATTAACTGTAATGAAGAATTATTTCAACGTGTTTGAAACGTGTCTGAGTGCATTTAAAAAAAGAAAGTGGACCTTCACCTCGCCTTGGCGTGTCTACCGAGAAGAATAAAAGTCTGCCTCGGTACTGAACAATTTTCATCTGAAACATTTTTGGAGATATTGGTCTGCAATGCTTTAGAATTTCCACCCTGTATATTATTTTTTATTTATTTACGTCGCTTTCAACTCTTTGTTAAGAGTTATTTCGCGACGTGATCTACAGTTTTTATTAAGGTTGGTTCGGCAGTGTTATATATTTTTCTTATTTGTTTGATATAGCTATCAGATTTGGTTCCAATACCGTACAATCGATGCAAACAATTTTTGTTTTGCATAAAGATCCACGGACTATTCATATCCCTTCACACATTTCATATTAAAAAATCAGTTCATATCAAATATAGAACAGTGTCAGGGTAGAAAGAATTTAAGTTGGTAATTACTTAGAAGAGGGTCCTTTTCAACGATTTTGATCACCTTGAAATATGTTGTCGAAACATGTATAGAGAAATGTTCAAAATGATGTACAGTTTTTATTAAGGTGGGTTCGGCAGTGTTATATATTTTTCTTATTTTTTTTATATATCTACCAGTTCGTGGAAACGAATGAACTCATATAATACCTGTCGATGAAAACATAGTGTCGACAAAAACATAGCGTCGACGAAAACAGTGTCGGCCAAATCAGTTGTCGACGAACCCATGACAACCCCAATTTATCGCTCCTTCGTTTGTTAAGGGACACCCTACCCCTCGGGGTCCACAGCATTAGATGGCATATGGAATATTACACCCTGTATATTCGTCGTTAGAATGTAAGCGAAGCTAAGCGTCGCTGTGGGACGGTGTGTTTACATCTGTGGAAAGACAATTTTTTCATTACCATTCCATTGGCTGAACGGAGTTTCGCAAGTTCGGCACGGTGGAATAGCGAAGCGTCTTAAAGAACAAATGGCCCTTTGAAGTGGCAAGAAAGCCAATCCAGTCGCTCCGCGTCCCGGCGCAGGCACCGTGCCGTGAAATTCAAGTCGACTACACTTCCGGCCGAAGTGTAATCCGAAGTTCGCGCACGGGGAACTCGAGATCCCGGGACATCCAAGTTTCGAATTGCTGCGGCGGATAGATTATTCCGCGACGCGATTTCATTCGAGCTGACTTCAAACCACCGAGAACTTCGAATTCGTTAACGTTTCATGCTGAACATCTGGCGAATGTGCGCCGTTCCGCCAAATTCATCTCCGTTACCGGACAAACATCCCCCCTCCTCCGCCCCCACACCACCAAAGGAATCGATATTAATGAACTTATTGCTTTGTTATCCGCCATCGAACTCGGTTACGTTCTGTTGCTTTCGAGATGTATCGGCGCACGAGTGCCTTTAATTGATCGGTTTAACAAAGGACCCGAAAACCGGCGGACCGGTTCACAAATGAAATCTCAAGTTAGATTGCGCGGATATAGATGAACGTAGCTGCGGTATGGCCAAAAAGGATGTGAAATTTCGATTGATTTGGCCAACGTCCCACGGACTGGCTACGGTCGGAATTTGTAGGAAGCTTGACGTTTCTTGCCAATTTAATAATCTTAACTCTGGAACTGCACTGCTGGGTCTCAGGAACCCAGAGCGTCATTAATTACAATGTCACATGCGCATGAGTGGATTCTTATTTTACACTTTCATGAATTATAACTCTTTGTAAAGTAACAAACCATGATTGAATTTTTTCTGTCTAGATTTTTCTTTTGTGTCTGATAACACGTAAATAGTATAAAGTGAGGGGTTTCTTACATCCCGACAAATGAATTTCATAAATAGCTTCGTTTTTAATAAATTTGGGATAAAGGATAACACACAGGGTAAAACATAAACGAATGGATTTAATTTTATTCATGGAAAAATGCTTTTCAAAAATCTGAAGCTGGGGTCTCCGAGACCCTACGTTACTTTGCAAAGGTTAAGATTAGTTATTCTCGTAAAAGTATTCAGTGTTTCATTTTTCTGCTTTCTTTTCTAAAAAAAGAACTTTGGATTTCTGAGACCCAGCCTTCGCTAGAGTATTCCTTTTCACCGCTTTCCTTGGTCAGATTGTTTTCTATTTGTGCAGGTCATCTTCACATAAACTACTGTGCCACGAAGTTAAAACTCCATATTACCGTTTAACTTATTCGGCGAAATAACGAGCTGGACTTCGTGGTTGATTTGGGTCAAATGCACAACTACGAGACTGACTCATAGCACTTTGGCCCAAAACAGGCGCAACGAGTTCCGCTCGTTAATTCCAACGCATGTGCTAATCGTAATAAACACTGTTATCTTGAATGTACACCGGCGATCTAAATGAAAGTATCACTAAATTTTGGCAGTGCTTAATTTATTCTTACTTCATGAAAGTACCAAATAACATTGTGTTCTATTATGTTGAATGTACACCAGCAATTTAAATAAAAGTATATATCATTGACATTTTGTCAATGTTTAATTTATTTTTACTTCATGAAAGTAACAAATAACATTGTGTTCTATCATCTCGAATGTACTCCGGCGATCTAAACGAAAGTATCACTAAATGTTGTCAATGCTTAATTTATTCTTACTTCCTGAAAATAACATTGTGTTATATTATCTTAAATGTACGCCAGCAGTCTAAATAAAAATATTATTAAATGTTGTCAATGTTAAATTTATTCTTACTTCATCAAAGAAACAAATAACATTGTATTTGTCTTTGGCTTCTCTTAAAAGTTGAAGCATTGTCTATTATGGCTCTTTCGAGTTGTTGGATTTCGATAATAGTTTTGATGTGAGAATTTCACAGAAAGTTGAAAATGTATTTTCCTAAAAAATGATACATTTATACACATTTTTCATCATGCAAACTGCAATGAGAGTAGAGATTGAAATTCTCCTTTTAAAAATGAATTCATAAAATTTAATGCTCGAACTTTTATTGCCATTATATTGCACTCTTAATGCAAAGTGTACCGCTAGCATTAGAATAATCCAAGATATATCACTAGGAGTTTGCCTAGTGGTACTTCTATTCCGTGCGTATGCGTTTAATGCGTGAAATATGTACGACCCGAGGTCATACATCAAAATACATAGTGGATTTCTTAAAAATATCCAATGACTGGGAGTGCCGAATGAATTATAACTGCAATAAAACGTCATTCGTTATTTTTATATCCATAGAAACTACATGAGTCAACTTTACCGTACAGGAATTACATAAAAATGACACTATTTTTGCAACCTCTGTTTAAACAAATGTAATTTCAGAGACAGAAACGTAATTGCTCCACTAACTCGAGGTCCCTTTACACGAACGCGTTTGGCTCCTTCATAATTTGGATACAAGAAATTGTACTGCATACTTGGGACTTGTACACTAAAATTTCCCTAGAGACTTTGAGTCTATAAAGTGAATCACTTCAAACGAGCTAGCTGAATAACTCTGACAGTATTAGAGAGAAAGAGAAAGAGAAAGAGAGAGAGAGAGAGAGCGAGAGAGAGAGAGAGCGAGAGAGAGAGAAAGCACTCAAGTAAAAGTTGTTTAATTTCAAGTGAAGGGGATGTTTTTACATGACGTACGTAACTTCTTCACTGGTATGCATTCTTTTGAAATTTGAAGGTAATTTTAATTAATTTTTTTAGTGAAATAATGGCGACTCGAGAAGAAATGAATATTTATCAATCATACAATGGAATAGAATGTATTAGAAATTAGAACAAAGACAAACGAACAATGCCAAATGACAAATTGCCGGTTCAACTGTCGCTTTCCATTAAAAAAATCTATGAAGAACTTCAGTTCCACGAAAGCCTGTAATTTGTCACTATAAAAAGTCAATGGGGTCTAAAAACCTACTTCGTAGAAGTTGGAAGCTCTGCATTGCTTTGCAAAGTGTAACTAAAGTGCTGCACGATTTAGGTATCAGATGAAATTCACGCGAGTATATCACGAGCCTGTGAATCCAATTTCCTAACATAACTAAATGTTATTCAAAAACAGGTACGTTGTCCCTAACTAATAGATAAGGTCATATCAATGTTCTTCAGGCATATTATAAATTGAAAATTTTTTTTACGCGGTGTTATAAAGTTTATAGATATCGCAGGTTAAAACAAAATCAGTATCTGATATTATTATGTTAAGAATATTTCTTTTATTATTTTCCTACAGTGAAACTAATGTAATATACTGTAAAAGAACATTTTTTATACGAAACGACATACAATATCAGCAGAAATAATTTCGATATTCATTAGAATTGAAACACCCCGAGTACACATAGTTCCCATTCTGTTTCGAAATAACTTTCAGTCTGAGTTCGTTCTCGTATGGAAATTAATTAACCTAATAGGTATAACATTATTTTGGCAAACAAAATTTTAATTAGTGGAATACACGAGGATCGTTTAAAAATGACGACCTCCGCGTAGAACTTTTTCCAAGTTGATAATTTATGATTAAATATAGCGAAAAATTACTTCTCTGTATAGTCAGCTATTGCTGTGAGAGTCATTAACGATTTGCAGTTCGAATAATGTATAATTGCGGGGGAATATGCAAGCAGGTATTTAATAAAAATTAATTGAAATTTGTTTCTTCGTTGCATTTTTCCAAAAATAAGTTATATTATTTGCAAAAAGATCGCTAAATAATGATAATGTAAACGTCCTGTGTACATATAGACACGGGGATGTGTCTACACGAGAGAATAAGTCGACGAAATATGGAATAAATTCTTTGCTTTCCACGCCTTGCATTGCAGAAAATTGAGTTTGAAAATTCGGCGAACACGCAAATAGGAATCGTCTGACGTGTCTGATCATGACCTACTGATTCTACTTGTAACAAATGCTAGGCACGCAAACTGGATGCATCTTCAAAGTCGATTTTGTCGAAATCGAAACCTCGAACGAGAAAAATTGACTCCATTTTTCGAATTAGTTTCTCGTGTAGAGTTTCGCCTCCTCCACGTTTATATCATTTTGGGACAATTAAATATTGACTGTTACATCTCCACACGAAACGCTACGTTATCGTTTCGATACGGTTCGCTACGGCATTGTTTTCGATATGTCGCGGTTGCAATACTGTCTGAAATTTAGTACATGTCTCTGTTATAATTTCATAACCTGGTAAAAATGTCAAAAATCGATTTCACATACACAAGACTAAAAAGCAGAAAATAATTATGTAAATAAAAATGAATTTTTAGAAAATACCACGTTTCTAAAAACGAACTAAAAAGTAGAAAATAATTTTCCTAGTCGCATACTGATTCCTAACCTCGTACAGACAGTGGTAAAAAATTGTGATTGTGAATTTTAAAACGAAAAACGTGAGGCGCAAGATGCATCGATTATCTATTCCATGCGCCCCACTATTTTCGTTTTAAATCTTACAAGTAGTAGTATAGGTTGTTGAATGTGTCAATTTATTCTCTATAAAAATATGAACAAAAAAAATATGATTCCATTTAAAAAACTTTTACCATCATCAAATTCGCCATTTAAAACAGTACAACTTTATTCTGTAGAGATTTTTTGTACGACTAATAATAACTGAGATATTTAGGTGTTCCCATTTAAATGCCCCAACCGGTATAAAAAATACAGTAGAGATAGAGATAGAGATCAAAGATCTAATTACGTCTTTCCGGTACCTTTACAATGAGTTTCTATAAATATTGCTGGTGATTAATTCGTGCAAATCTTGGTTAGATTGCAGCAGCAGAGTGGTCTAATAACGACGAAACATTTCACGTAATAATCATTAGCGGCAATGCACGAGAACGAAGGAAAATCGAACGGTAGGGAAGCACGGTATAGGATGTGCTCCAAATAGTCCAAGTGTTACCCTTTCCTCACTCATTCGAGAATGTTTCATGAAAATTACTTCCGCCACTGACGCGTCCGCCCTTTATATCCGAGATACCCGACAGACGCGTCGGGTGAATTTACATGGCGACTTTGTTTCGTGCGAAACAGAGGCTGGTATCGTTTGGTTAACAAGCTCGTCTCGCGTTCCTCATCGAGAAGCGGATTTTATCCCGTGAGAGCGAACCTTTCGTTCGACGCTGTCTCATTTACGTACGAATCCTATTCGAGATTCTGATTCTTTTGATCCGTCTGGCGCGCGACGATCGAGCCGATGCTGAAAACATTCAATCGTTCCGAAGAACCTGCTCGGTAAAGGACTGTTTACTACATCACCCGCAATTTTTTTCATCCTTTATTGAGTAGAACGTCTGGTCTACGAATCTCGGCTCGTTACGCACTGAACCGCCGACACTGTCGAGCACAAAAGAGACTCACACACAGTAGAATCTTCTTTCTTCAAAGGAACTAATTGGGGGACAAAAGTGTTCACGCCAGAGAACTTTCCAGGGATCGACACAAACAGTTCTGTGTCGTTTTTAAAATTGGATCTACAAAATGCTGGAAGAAGATATTTTATCTTAATTTATTTATATATGTATAAATAAAAATCAAATACTTTTCGTTGGTAAGCGCATCACTTGAGAACGGTTGGACCTTTTTGGCTAATTTAAAAAAAAAATGATCGTAATAGTTCGAATAAGGTTTTGGGCATATTTCAATACAACAAGAAAACGGAAGGTCGTAGCTTTCAAACAATATTACAATAGGATTTACAATAGGATAGTCCTTCTCTATGTTCGGCAAAGCTCAAAGAATACTGTCCCTGACGCATAAATGTTTCTCGGCAGACCCATGCTGGGGACTTATATGGATAAAATACTGTATGAAAAAAGTAAATAAATATCGTAGGATTAGTGTCGCGCAGTCGATGTAAAGGAGAAGATTTTTATACGTTTACTTTATAGCATTTTCGACACATGTTAGACCATAGAGAATTGTCAGTCAAAAAGTTGAAAGTGCACGATGAATTCACTGTATTCTCGTTGTCGTGAATGAAAAGCTACCGCTGCAGTTTGTTCTCTCGATATTTCCGAATCTTTTGATACCACATGAAGTACTTATTCTTCTACCGTGGAGATTCAGACGAACTTGGCTGCATTTCTATCCTCGGTAACAGGTGAAAGGGATCCATTATCTGCAAGACCCCTATGAATCGCTGGAAATGTCGTTTTGGCTAGAAAACGCTAGTTTGGAAAAGTTCAGCCACAAAAAGACGCCAAGCTTTTCTGCTATTTCCATTCAATGGCACATACATAAAATGGATATATGTATACGGATCCAGTGTTGAATAATGCTCTATGATATTGGAAAGACATTTTATGACAAGAATGTCATTGAGACCCTGGATATTTATGAAAATTCACGTTTGACAAGCATAATTTCTGTTGCCAGAAGTTCACCCTCACCAGTCCCTCATTTCAAGAATTGAATCCGTCCCTAGGTGTCAAATTGACACAGTAACACAAAATAAAAAAATTTCAATTTTTTAAAATCATGCGTTAACACTTACCTTTTAGGTTTGTCGGTCGTGTTCCGTATTAAAAAAGAAATAAAAGTCACAAAAAGTTTCGAGAAAATTGACCGAAAAATAATAGAAGAGTATAACTGATTTCTGGGAAGACTGCCAAACTGACATGAGGGACGAATGAGGGTTAAGTCTCTCTCCCTCTCTGATTACATTACGCATGAAGATAGACTAATATAGACTTTATATACTGTTGTACTAATTAATATATTGGGGTGGAACGAAAGTTCTTCGTGATTTTTAATTAAAGCTCAAAGATAAAATTATGGTATTTATACATACATTTGTTTGACAACATTTTTTCCATTCTCCTTCTTTTTTTAATGATATTTCGTCCCCTTAGTGGGTTCCGAAACAACCTTTTTCCCATTCTCCCTATTACTTTTTCCATTGTTTTAGGTGCCTGATCATGTTAATCAATAAACCTAGTTAGAGTATGCATCTTTCGAAACCTTATATAAACATTATTCGCTACGAATAATAATAATGAGGAAAATTGAGGTGGTAATATCTGCTTCATCACCCAGTATTCTATATAATATATGTATACTTTTTTATTGATTGGATTGTTCCTAATCCAGTGATTTTCTTATATAATAAATTAGTATTAATGTGTGATTGTATTTAAAGAAGTATATGCGATGTTCACTGGTGTGAATCATGAATGTAAACGATAGAACACGCAAAACTGATCGAGAGTATTTCATGGAAAGATTTGTTACAGTACACTGTCACAAACACCTGCAAAAAGTTAATTCGTTGTCGTGACAATTGAGGATAGTTATCGCCTGAAGCGATATATATTCCAGAAAAAATTGCTGGATATATCTGCACCCTCGTGACAGATTTTACGTCCTCCGAGTCACGTTTTCGATTCACTCTACAAGGAAAAACTCGATAGCAGGTGAAAAATTCGTCACGATAGCTCGAATTGCACCTCTGAGCAACGATGAAAATATATATTTTTCGAGGAATTGCAGTGTTTTCTACACCGGTGTTACACAGATGAAAATTTCTTGAAATTAGTTGGCGTTTAGAATCCAATAGCTGTAGAAGAAGATTAGCAATAATTCTATATATATATATATATATATATATATATATATATATATATTAAATGTACTAACTAATCTCTTACGAAATTATCAATAGTTTACTGGTTGGTTAAACACACCACATTTCGTGAGTGTAATCGTTATTAAGTAAAATAATTTTCATATCATCTCAGCGTGGTGTTGTTGAATATTTATCGTTTAGGATTAATTGCCATGATTAGACTGCGGATCTTCATGCAAAATAAATGGATATGCATCGATAGCGAGAAATACAAACTAAATTAAATGTTGCTTCTTCCCTTAATGATTTTATAACATTGAATTTGGTTTCTACTTCTTGCAAATAATTTTTATTTTGCATAAACATCCGCAGATCAGTTGTTATAGTCTCTTAGCCTCTAATCCTTTTGAGCGGTAAAAATAAAAATTCACTTAGAAATTTGTCTGTAATTTCGTGACGTATTATGTCGTGAAGGGGTGGAAACAAATACCAGTATCTTTCCCTTTGTATTCATTAAAGGATATATAATTGGGAAACCATGCTCGTTATGAATTCGGAAGTTACGTTGTTACACAAAACACTGTCAGAAGTGGTGCATGTATTTATTAGCAGGCTACTTCTGCGTTCGCGGTTCGTCGGTCAAAGCGATCCCACGCTGCCTATTGTCGAGAGGGCATCAAGTGGTCATTCAAGGCAGACCAATTGTGATGACGAGCATTACGATTCATACCTTTGAAGCATGCGAGTATATCCCTTCATCTATATTCTATATTATTCTATATTATAATATAGCCTATATATAATATACTCTATATTATAATCTAGTCTATATATTATATATACTCTATTATATTCTGTATTGTAATATAGTCTATATATAATATAGAGTATATTATAATATAATATTCTATATTATTCTATATATTCCATAATAATATATTGTAATAATATATTGTAATAATATATTCCATAATAATATATTCTATATTATTGGTTTTACATCATTTACTTACGAAAAATGTGTTAACAATGATAAACATTTAATATTGTAATTATTAAGTATTAGAGTCCAATATTCGAGACTTTCAAAACTCTCCGGCCGTTTGGCCTGCCGTTAAGTTGCACTATTCAATTCCGAAATTTTTCGACCACCTGACTTGTTGTTGACTTGTACTACTGAATTTCGAAAATTTTCTGTCTTCTGACTTA
>CM052334.1:17873034-17937117 GCA_028455595.1 Lasioglossum vierecki | reverse complement strand
AATTCTAACAACTACCACGGAAAATAAGATTCAATTTGATTCCACTTTGTCAGAATTCGTCAACAAAAATTGCGTAAACATCCGCAGTCTACAAATTAGTTTCAATTTTTTAATATTTTTAAATATAATTGTATGCGTCACAAAAGTAGAAGTTGGCATTATTCTGAAAAGATAAAACTGTATTATTGCATCTGTATAATAATTGTACGCAAATTCTTTGCAAGGTACTGTCCCGAAAATGTTGGGAATATTTAGGTTAACGATGTTGCGTTATTAATTAGATGGTTTCCTAGCAGAGTGCGTTGCGTGGTTAATTGAAAAGGCGAATGCACAGGTCAACAGCAATCTCGTTTTTCGAGAACTTTGGATTACAAATAATGTGCCCTACTCTATGAAACAATTAACATTCATTTATTTTGAGTATCTTCTACGTGAAATTCGTTACGAAGAGTATACTAAATTTTCTTGAAGAGAAAACTGAATAATTTTATATTATTTATCTGCATATTTTTGGATTTTCGCTTAGCTGCAAGACTCGAGTAACGGTTCAAGGAAAATCGATTTTTCTATTGCATAAATCAATGTGATGTGTGAAACATACAATCCATAAGTTTAAAAAAAATGCTTCTTTTAAATAATCAATACGAAAAACGTAAAATCTGATATATTTCTTTGGAAGATCTTTATTACTATTTGACAGCGGATCTTGAATTCATAATAACAATGTTCTACCTGAATTGCAACAACCTACAGTGAAATAAAAATTTGTCTTTTCTCTTAATACGCTTAATAGGATAAAATTAATATAACAGTATAATATCAGATTTTTCTAATTTGTTTACAATTCGAAATTACACGTACCCATTTCTGTTATAAATCAAGTGTATAGCAACCCCTCCACGATTGTACCATCAAAACTGGGACACCCTGTATAAAAATGTTTTACGCAAAATTCAACAAATTGGAGTGAAATAGAAATTCATTTCCTTTCGTAACGCGTTTAATAAGGCGAAAATAATATAACAGTATATTTAAGTTCCTCGAATTTGTTTATTGCTTTAAAGTACATCTACTCTAATCTAATTTTTATTAATTTTTCACTTTAACAAAATCAGATTCTTTCAATATTATTCTCTCTATATTCTTCCAATAATTCTTTCAATAATTCGATTAAGGTGACATTCAAAACTATAACAATAATGGATTAAAAATTTAATATAGCAGATGACAATAAACTATAGAGATCCTATACATATATAAATAAATTTTAATTTAAAATGTTCAATTAAACGTCATCATGTTCAACATCGTCTTCGACATTCGTCAAAATAATAGCACTGTTTTCATAGTAATTCCATATTTGAACGTTCATCAATATTCAATATTCTAATAGATTCTATATAAACGAGAAATTTGTTTACATTCAATCGACTGAAAATGATAACTCGCATTTGTATTGTCGTTTCAAAAAGAATTTTTATCATGCGTTACCTGCTTCGCCTTTTTAACTGAATCTGTTTTTTCCACTTTAGAAAAATCAATATTTCTTCAAATTATTGAACTTCTGCGAGGCGCAATTTTTGCAAAATATACAGTGAATACACCTAAATTTCCAATAGTATACGTAGAATCACCGATGCTTCAAATTATTAAAGCTTTCACAAACATCAACTTCGCGCACGATTGCAAATGCAAATATTTATGATAAATGTCACGGCGATATTTTTTCTGTCAAATTCGATACGCGCTGGCGAGAAATGTTCATGTTACACCGTGCTTCACTAGGCGACTATTTAAATGTTGATTTTTAAAAAACGATACCTTGTATTATTTTAGATCGGTAATATTCGTCACCTGCTTTTGATATTGAACTGATGGAAAAGCGAGTACTTCGATGCAATCGATGAACGGTTGATGTAATCGTTATACTCGAAAAATCTACATTGTATCTGTTTGCAACAAGAATATATGTATAAGGTTGTAAAGAAAAAAATGCAGGATTTTTGTTCCCTTGTTTTAATTGCAATTTTATGTCAATAAATATTTACCTTAATTTAATGAGTCGTATGTCATTTTAAAGCTTGTTTTAATGATGCTTTTGATGTTTAATTTTATTCAAATTTTGATTAAATTATTTGGTTTTTATTTCAGGATGTCAAAATGTGATTTTTGCAATTATTTGTTTCTATGAGTTCAAACTAGGCCGAAGTGTCAATTACTAAATGATCAGACATTGTATGAGTTATTATGTCAATTTCGTATTCGTAGAATTTAAAAAAATCATAGGGAATGTATTGAATGTAACTATTCTAGCTAGAAAGAAATATTTAATTTTCACTTAAAAATAGCTCCGAGTGCAAAGGGTTAAATAACCTGTGGAAATTAAAAAGGGATGACTGAACTGCGGATCTTTGTACATAAAGCGACTGCAAGTGAATTCTAGTGAAATGAGAATTTTCACTAAGCTGTACTGAAATGCCATCTGTGCCCTGCGAAAACATTCATTCGCATAGTAGGGGGTTCTCTTTTGATCTTTAATTAACCTGTAAAAACATGAATTCACAGTGTGATAATAAGAAATAAACCGAATGGAAGTAAATGGAGGTCGTTCAGTGGCCGCGCCGAATCTCGTGGAAGCAGTACCCTTTAGAAAATGTTCGGTCGTTCAGATTAACCAGCAAAGCTTTCGCTGCGTGAAAACTGATGATATTTTAATTACTCCTCGACGAAAAGAGGCGATAATGTCCCGCGAACACGGGAGTTTGTACTGACGAAAACGTAATAACAGCCCTAAATTAAAATACCACCAAGGGGCAGCCTTCTCCATTAATCAGACAGGTATAATTCCACGCGGAGGTCCAGAAACGAGAACATTCTAAATTTCGCGCCGTTGAAAACGCGCGGTGTTCCTGACTGTGAAAGTACCTCGACATAAATCATGCCGTCGTCATTAGTATTTGTAAATTGCATTCGCAGCTGCAAGCTGAGACAACGAGGTAATTTCAGTTGCTTTGTGTGTATACATTTTCCGGGACGAAACTTCGAATTATTCTCGGAATAGGTATACGCAAACCATCGGGGACAAGGTAGACCCAAGCGTTAGAATTGCTTGTCAAACTAGTTTCTACTGATTTCGGTCAAAAATCGTTTAATCCCGTTCTAACGAAATCTCGGAACCGCAACTGCTGGTCTGTGGTCATTTCAGTCGTAGTTGGGCAAAAATTTTATCGAAATAAAAATGTCGATTAAAGTGGGGTTTTTCCAAGTAGGTTTTAAACCCACTTTATTCGAAAGCCTTATTTGAATAAAATATTTGCCCGACTAATGTTTACATTTTAAAAAAGTGAATGACCTTTATACGTATGAACCGTTTATTTTAAAAGTGATCCAAGTCCATTTTAATTTAAATGGAGATATTTAAGAGTTTGCGTTTCAGTCAAATGAAAAATATACGTATAGCATACCAATGTGTCCGCTTCTTAAGCGTATCTAAGAGAGTTAAATTTACATGCCTATTACAATAATAAGCAATTGTTAAGTGAATAATATGTGTTTTCTCGCCAAGAATCGACTAAGGCCACTTTTAGAAGAAACACTTATATCATTCTATTAACCACCTAATTTCCTTCGTACAAAATCTTTGTGATTTTAAATATATTAGTTACAATTTGCTACAGAATGAAAAGATAACGTAGAAATGTAAATATTAAAATTGCTAGCTTGATTTTTCTCGAAAATGGATTTGGGCCACTTTCAAAATAAACGAAGTTCTCGCTTCATCGGTTTACTGGAGCATTATCTTTGCATTTGCGAAAAGTACATTCGACATAGTTCAACTGTTTCTTGTATAATTTCTTTTTCAATTCCCAGCCAAACCTCGGGTTATCCATTTCCCATTGGCGTGACTAGCGTATGTGCTGAATAAGTGAATTTGAGCTGTCAAAATTGATATATCGTAGCTTATAATCATAAAATTTAACACAGCATTAAAACAATATATAACGCAACGTAATTTCCATGGGCGTCTATACGCTCTGACAAATACTATCTTTCTTCTTAATGTGCCTTGTTTTGTTCGCGTGTGACAGCCCGAATTATTGGATACGGAAACGAAATAACTACGAATATCGAATTGTCTGTCTCCTTCCTGCAGACATTGCTGCTCGGGAAAAAAAACTGTACACGGATTCGCTTTCTGTCACGCCACGACCCATTATTCGTCGTAACTGCACGCGGTAAATTATATTAAACGAAAGACCTATTGATTCAGGCAGCACTTCCTTTCTATTCAGCTTCCTTTTATTATAACGACACTGTGAAAAATTAAGGGAATAAGTAATTTTCGTCGAAAAATTGCTGTTACTTGAACTATTGTAACTTCGTAATGAAAAATCATCGAACAATGATTTTGAACTCGTTTGAAAGGTTGAACTCTCTACTTTCTAATTTAACTACACTACCGCTCAAAAATATGTGGGCACTTGTTCAATTTTCCTCCCGGAAGTAAAAGAATCTTCAAGAGGTTTAATAAAATTAATAGAATCTGCTTTATACACTATTGGAGAATTTATCCGAGCAATAATTTATTAGTAGACCGCAAATTTTATGCATTTGTAACAAAAAATATTATTTACTGCATTTAGCTTCTTCAAGAAGCCTTTTAATTCATTTTAAATTCATTAACGCTGTGTACATTGTTACTTCATATTCATATTACTAAAGAAGTGGGACACGTATTTTCCCAACAATTTAAAAAATGTGAGAAAATTTGGATCTATTACTCAAGCTTGAAAGCGTACTGTAATATCACAGGAACTGGTAAAAATGTATAATTTGAAACATTATATCTTCACAAGAAGCCCATAATACGTGGAAATGCGTATGGAAGGAAGTGATGAAATATTGGTTTGAGTGAGAAGTTTATTCTGCTTTATTCCGTGGCAGTATATAATAGCCGTATTTTTAAACAGTTATAATTAACAACATTTTATTAAAACATATTTAGGTAATTTTTAAAATTGGAGATGTCGATATATAATTTTTTCCTGTATTAAAATCATTACAGGGAGAAATAACATTCAATTTAGTATCTATTTCTATTAATCGATACAGGCAATTATTATTTTGCATAAAGATCCGCAGTCTAGTTAACACATATTTTAATTTAATTTAAGAACTATGAAATTTGAAGAATCGCAAACATATTGTAAACGAATTTTTCTCTGCCACCGACAGATTTATTAACTCTCCTTTTCGAGTTAACACAATTTCCTCGAAAGTAAACAATTATTTTCCCATTTTTTCTGGGGGGCCACGGCGTGTCGATATTGTTTTTTCGCTGTTCGAATGTAACATACGTTATTGGCTCGGACTTCGTTCCTACGTATTGATAATTAGTCGATCGAACCTTCATTTTTCATATCGTGTAATCGATCATTGTTCAATTTACTTGACGATCCCACGGTGGGAGGATAGAGAAAAAAGCCGGAAATGTGCATCCATCACGGATCCATTGGAAAACTGTCGACGAGAGGTGCACGCGTCAACCATAAACAGTTTTGACGCATGAGAAATGGACCAGATGCAGCACGTGTATTCGCGATGTATGTATCATTGGGAAAACAAAGTGAACGACTAACTTAAGCAAACAATCATTTTCGTTTTCATCGCGATCCAAAAAAATGCCTTCATTTATCGCAATTTCGAACATAAATTCATTTACTTCATTTGAGCCAATGGGATGCACATTTCGTGCAACTCAATTGACATTATACGAGTTTCGAAATTTTGTTACAATCGTTTTCACTTGAAATGAAATCGTACATCAATTTTTAACAATTTAATTTTAGTCATCAAGAGGTGGCCTAAATTTTCAAATCTATAACAGTTTTATTTTTCAAACCAGCTGTTCCAATTTATTTACGAGAAGAAATTTCGAAAGTTTTTGGAAACATTTAAATTTGTTTGAGGGAAAACATTGTTTCAGTATTTGAACACTTTCAAGGAAAAATAAGTCTTCAGCTTCCTACTAAGTATTTCTATACTGATTGTGTAAATTTAATCAGAGGTTGTTTAAAAAATTAAGACGTTGAGAATTTAAATTAGTTGGTGCATAATTTTTCAACCTTTATAATACAAACATTTTGTAAATGGTTCTCGTAAAACTTTTGTATTCAAGCAAAAAACAGAATGAAATTCTGTATGAAACTTCTATATGTGTCATTCACTACTCAGCAAATCAATGATAATTTTTGTCATGAATTAGAATGTGTAAATAGTTTATGAAAAATTAGAAAATTTTTGAAATTTTTAATCAGTATAATACAACAAGTTTAGAATACTTTTCGAAAAGAATTCCGAGTCACATGAACGGAGACAAGAAATAATACAGAGTGCACATTTGTTAATCTCTTAATTAATTACTGAAATTTTTTTCAGTCGTGAATGCTTCATAAACTTTGTACTTTAGAATCAAGCAATTTCGTAATTTCCTTTCAGGCTGTACGCTTTGGTCATGTTAATTAGCACTCGAGGGGATAAACATTTTTTTAAATAAATAAGTAAGCAGCATAAAAAACGACTTTAACTTATTTGGAACAGATTTCTTTGCTATATTTTGGACGCTAGGCAGGAAATTTTTCAGTGCTGCATAAAATAAAGTTTCATGGTATTTTACGGTTCAATGTTAACTAGAAACGTTCATTTAATACCGTCGCGAACAAATATTCAGATGAATGTAAATTTATTTAACTATTTGATGTTCGAGAATGTAAGAAAATTACATGTGAAACGATGTTATATTTCGAAATTTTAATGCTAATACCATTCAACTACTCATGTCTCTTAAATAAATGATTTGTTCGCGTAAATCAACTATTTCTTGTAAAGAATATCAAGATACAATAAGTGGTGTGATAAGAAAGATACGTTTCCATTTTTAAAAATTGAATTACCTTCAAATGCTTCTTGATACTATTCAACTTCAACATGCTCCAATATGCGATCCACCATGTATATGAGAAATAAAATTGAAAATAAAATTCAATGGTTAAATTATAAAAATTACAACTTTATTAAGCAATTATACAGTGACCATTCTTTTCTACAATTGGAAAAGAATGGTCACGAACTTGTGCGATCATCTGATATTATGGTTTCATGATGTGATGATCTGTCGAACGTTGAAAACATTAACGAGACATTCATTTATAGGTATTTATTTAAATATATTGCAATTGATAGCTATTAACATTGAGACGTTATTTTGATTTCATTTTTACCCAGTTCTTAATTTACGTCAACTCAAATCATAAATCTAAATATTATCAAAATATATATTCATGCATTAAATTATGTACATAAATAGAAAGGTTCATTAACAATTTCCAATTCGTACTGGTTTTTCAATTCATTTATAACTTGTCTTCTTTAGAAGGTTTCTATTAAGTTTCCGTATATTTAGAACTTTATTTATAATTGCGCATGAATCATTTCATGTAGAAAATTTCTAAGAATAAAGGTAATCTTAGAAATATTAATACATTCCTAGTGAATCAATTGTTTCGAACCTCTTCGTGGTATTGCAATTAATTAGGAAAATGTCCCGAGCGTACGAGCAAGTTAGAAGTGATTAAGATTCATAGCTCCTAATCCTGGATAGTAAGTTTCCACTAGATCCAATTGCTGAAAGCTTTGCATCCAAAATCTAGCGATCAGTTACGTTGAAAGCTTTTCTGAAATCCGTATAGATGGCGTGTACTTGAATGTTAAATTCTAGCGAAGGGACTACACGATGACACGAAAAGCTTTACAGATTGATTAAAAACAGTTTAATGCAATTAAGAAGCCACTATATTTCCGAAGTTTGATTAGAATTAGTTCAGTGGATCCACCGCTTGCCGTATTTTAACGAGTCAGGCTCGTCATGAAGATTTTAACGAAGTCTAACAAATAAGAATTTTATAATTATAGTCCGGATTTTATGCATTTGGAGTGTAATTTGAAACAGTGAAATTATTAAAATATTTTAAGAGTATTTATAATATATTGTTTTCACCACTTTAAAATCATTAATGAACAATGTAAGTTTATACTTAGCTCCTGCGTCTTGCAATTGATGCAGGAACTTATTTTGCATAAACATCTAATAGTTGTGATATGTATTTCTTTTTAGATGAAATGAAATAAATGTAGCCATACAAAAAGTACAAAAATTTCTTTTAGTTTCTACGACATTTTTGGGGATAAAGTCGATTTAAGTTAGGATAGAATTATAATAAAAATTATGGAAACTTGTATGCAAGGTGTCACAAAAAAATTGCACATCCTTGAAGGGGCTGATTTCTACTTTATTTCATACTGGTTTTGATCAAATAAACTGTATAAAAATTTATTAACCTTTTAATACACAAGGAAATTGTTAGTTGAAGGATATCAAGAAATTCGATATAACAGATGTGTGGGTGACACGTCGTTTATCATGAATTTCCTTCAAATAACACCATTGACTTATGGTACGTGGAAAGCAAGAGACATCTACGATCCAATTTGTAATATATCTCAGATAAAAGTGGCTCTGGCCTTGGTATTGGCCACCCTCGCTCCCATAAACACGTACCGCTGGCACGCTACGTCCTATGTATGTCACAAAATCAATTACCTTAAACACAGTTTCAATACTAGCACCGTCGATGCGATAAATTTTTTAATTTACGTACTTCTAGCAATTCAAAGAATCAGTAAACGTTACGAGGATATTATACACGACACGTCTGACATAGAATTTACGTCACGGAACTCAATACCAGAAAAAGAAATTACTATTCTGCAAGTGACGAGTATATTACTACTGAACTGCGGATCTTTATGCAAAATAAAAATTTCTTATCTAAATTGCAACAAACTGGAGTGAAATGCAAATTTATTTTTGTTGAAATTTGAATCTCGCGCTCTCAATACATCGTGCATACTAGATCGCGTTCAATATATTCGTTAGCGTCGAATTGCGCTTCACTTCCGCGTGAACAATCATACTGTACATTTCTAACCGTATTCCGACATTGTGTGAATCCTTTTGTTTAACAAGTGTACTATTTTTATTTTCTCCTATATTAAAAATTTAAGTTCAAATTCTCAAAAATTTTCTTCCCTGTCATGTTTGGTAGGTTGAAAATAATATAATAGTATATTTAAATTCTCCGAATATTTTTCTATTTTAAATTACATCTCCTCTCATTTTTTACCACGTTTTTATTAGCTCGCTTTCTTGTTTGTTTGTCTGTTTGTTCGGTGGCAAATTTTACAATTGATTTTAAACTAACTTCCTGATGAGCTAGAGACTTGAAATTGCACACATGGCTCACAACTGGATGACAATGCATTATTAAAAAAAAATTTTTTTGAAGTCTTACCGTTTCGGAGAAAATAACAATTAAATATTTACCTTTTCATCCCCCCGCGAACTACGTCATCGCGTTCAGCGATCCCCACTTCGTTCGGCAACCCCCTCTACTTTACTATGCGTACGCACTCTGACTCGTCCCCACTTCACGGACCCATTTGGCCCGACGCGCGAACCATCGGTAGTGTAGTACATCATCGCGCGACGATCGTGACCGGTAGTGCATCATCGCTTTGTTTACCAAGTGAAATTTACAGTAAGCTTAGTGAGTATATAAAGTATTAATAAAGAGTGATAGAAGTATTAACACAAGACTAAAAAGCAGAAAATAATTATTTAAATAAAAATAAATTTTTAAAAATACCACGTTTTTAAAAACGGACTAATAAGTATAAAATAATTTTTCCTAGTGCCATACAGATTCCTAACCTCGTACAGATAGTCCTGAAAATTTGTGATTGTGAATTTTGAACAGCTGTGAAAATACTTGTGAGATTTAAAACGAAAAACGTGGGGCGCATGCGATAGATAATTGATGCATTTTGTGCCCCACGTTTTTCGTTTTAAATCTTACAAGTATTTTCACAGCTGTTCAAAATTCACAATCGCAAATTTTCAGGACTATCTGTACGAGGTTAGGAATCTGTATGGCACTAGGAAAAATTATTTCATACTTTTTAGTCCGTTTTTAAAAACGTGGTATTTTTAAAAATTTATTTTTTCTGTCATAAATGCATCAACTCCACAGTCTAATAATCCACAGCCTAGGTAAATAATTTACTCGGTTTTCTTTTAAACATGATATCAAGCTGTTTTACTAATAGTGTAATAATGTTTAATAATAATTTATAGTAATTTACAGTATATTATATTATTACAAGAATTTTACAATAATAATTTACAGTAATTTAATAATAAAAATTAATTTAACTTCAAACTGTTTCGATCAACAATTGAGGATGACTTTTTATTCATTTGGTTACAGTTATTTGTGTCACTTAAACATCGATCGTATCACGCGAGTGAAAAAGCATTTCCTTAAGCAAAGATATTGAGAAATTTCCAATTAACGTATTCATGTGGATAGGTGTTGTATAATCCATTCAAACTATTTGTAATGGTTTTATTTCTGCTATAAAAGTTACCTGAAACAACGTACGTTCTTCGTACAAACAACTGTTTGAAGTTAAATAACCTATTAATACACTGCGCAAGAATTTTCATACTTCGCCTGCTTTTCTTTCAGGAAACTACACCGTGCTCTTTGAAACAGTTTATCAAACGTGTATTAACCTTTTTATAATGCCTCTATTTTTTCTATTATTCTTACTTTGGAACAATATTTACGACAACTTTGTTACGTTGAAAGTGAACACCTGTCTGCGTAGAACGATAACTTTCATCACATGGACCACAATGTTTAATCTTTCCCTGGTAATTTTACACATTGTTTGGTTAAACCGAGCTGAATGCACAATTTATTTATGAAAACCATGTTTACTGTACAATAGAGCTTCGATTATCCGTGCTAATTAATGGAACACGATTGTTCGGATAGTACAACAATTACAAAGCTTCAGTGCTGTAGTTAATCCTTATTGAAGTGTGCAGTAAATCGTGTAGCGTATGGGTTGGTTTAAAGCAAACTAATTCTTTGTAGAAAGTATTCAGACGATAAAGAATTCAAATATCAGAGGCCCGGATAATCGAAGTTCTACTTCCCAGATACGATATAAATTCTCCTTCAACCATTTTTTATACCTTTTGTCGTTTGCGATCTAGAAGTACTTACATGGAAGGGTTGGTTCACATAAAAGGGTTGATTTTATAATTAAAGGAGGAAACGGTGACGACCGAAATATAGAAAAATTCTTGGGTTGGTCAAATGAACGCCTGTCCAAATCTCGTCCAAATCGACGTGTATCGTCAATAAATAAATCAGCTGTTCAATTCAATACAGAACTTTCGCTTAAATTCACTATTAATTAACTGTTTAAACTTGCACCGTTTAGCATCAAACGGCTCATTTGCCTCTGTGTTCTCCGGGTTCCTCCCACTTTCGATTCGCCGCATAATAAACCGATCGCATGCATTAAAAAGTCGACGCCCAGCCAGGGGGAGAATTCGTCGCCACGGTTTTCTCGATAAAACGGTCCTCGATTTTTGGGCGTGCATCGCCAAACAAGGAACGTCACCGCGTTCGGTTGCACGCCATAAACTTCTCGGAATCGATCGGGTCGAACGATTGGGATTCCTCGAAACGCCTTAATCCGGTACGAGCGCCGATTCGGAACGCCAACAAGTCGACCTCCATGGGCAATGTTGTAACGCGTGCCAAACTAGAACCACCGAGCGCGCACTGCTGAAATCGTTCGGTTTCGTCCCGATCGGAATTATACAGGGTGTTTCAGAAATCATCAAATTAATAAAATTGAAATTAAGAGGACCTCGAAATGCCCATCAAAGAAATTAAGATAATCTTGAAATGCCCATTAAAGAAATTAAGATAATCTTGAAATTCTAAGAAATTAAAATTAAAAGGACCTTGAAATGCCCTTTAAAGAAATTGAGAGGATCTTAAAACGCCGATTAAAGGAACTAAGAGAATCTTAAAATGTCCATTAAAGAAATTCAGATGATATTGAAATGTTCGAAATACCTTCACCCAGAAAAAACACGAAATAAAAATTTTAAATTTGAAAATTTTGAATGTCCATAGATTAAATGGTTTAGTAGTTATTCGAGATAATAGAGTTAGCTGAAATACTCTGCATTCCGGACACCCTATATAGGACAGATTTCCAGCATTGTTGCGTTATCAGGAGAGATGCACTGCGACAAAATTCAACTGTAATGCGATTTTATGGGCGCCGATCGCGCCGATAGCGAGAACCTTAACCGGGCTATCTATAACGTTAACTTTTGTCATCCTCTCCGGAGGCGGTTCTGGAACAATGTGAGGCGCACCGAATAGTATAGGCAACCAGCTCCGACGAGATTGATCCTCGAATATCCGAATACAATAATCTTTTCAACTTTTATTCGAATAAATTCGTCGAATATGCCTCGGCTCGTCCGCGACCGTCCACAAATCGCAAACTTGGATCACGACGAAAGTCGGTCAGACGTAGAGCCTCTGTCGAGTCCTGAAACTATAGTACGCATACAGGTAAAATACTATCTCAAATGGTAAATGGCCTATTTTATTTTAGACTTACGTCTAGAGCTATTGCAATCAACTATTTTAACTTGCAAGGCAAATGTTCTCATTTTTTGTAGTTTCTAATGGCTATATAAATTATATCCGACTTTTGAATTTCTTTCATGGCACCTGCAAGGTTGTTCCAAATAATTAACCCTTCACTGCATAGTTTTTTTTTTAATTGGGATGAAAAAATTGAAAGATGGTCAGTCTTTATGTTCTATTTAAGGAAAAAATATTTTTTAAAATTAAAACAACATTTTCAGAAAAATAAACATAATTTAGAATAGTCAGAGAACACATTCTTAGTTTACTATTTACCAGATTTGTTAACTGTATCAGATATAATACACTATGTAGCGAAGGGTTAGAAGAATATCTGTACAAAGTTTGAGTGCCCTTATATAATAAGTTGAATGCATTATATTGTACCATAATGAATAACTTCTTAACTACTTACCTTTCAAAAAATATGTTCGATAAAACCTGTAGTTTTTTATATAATTAAATTCACATGAAACTTTTGTTATAAATAGACAGAGAATATGCAGGTGTAATTTAAAACGGTGAAACCGTTAGAGGAATTGAACAATACTGTTATATTATTTTCGACCTACTAAAAATGTTAAGAAAGGAAATGACTTTCACTTTAGTTTGTTGTAATTTGTCTAATTGCAATAATTATTACGAGTGACGTTATTTTCCATAAAAATTTCACAGAAACCTGTTATTACCTCTATTTTTACATTAAGCATTTTTTTTTACAATCAAACATTATTACTAGACTGCGGATTTTTATGCAAAATAAAAAATAACAAAAACTGATTTCATCCCTTAACGAATTTGTTACATTAAAAGCAGCATTGCAGCATTCTTGAATTTTTAAAGTTTTTTACCGTTTTATATTCCGCTCAACCAAATTCTTCATGAATGTAAAAAGATCCGCAGTCTAGTAATACCTTCTCCAAGAGAAACATAGAATTTCGAGTACAATTTTTTTGAAAACGAAAGACAACTTGCCTGAATGATAATAAGTAGAAAGAAGGCCGTATAAGTGTGGCACGTCCCCTTTGAGAGGTCCATCATAAATTTAGGTAAATTAGCGAAAGCTGGAATCAAGCATTGTTAAGCGCTGCGTGGATAAAACACCGTATATTTAAGAAACCCTCGGGCGCGATTTATGTCAGGAACACTTAGAGTCGAACAATAGAGAGCGGACAGCCTTGTGTGCAGGTCGATTATGCCTCCAAGTTTCCGGTACCAGCGGACGACAGCGCAATGGTCTGTTACGCTCAGCCTTGTGGTCGTCGTTCACTGCGGACAAAATTCACCGTTCGAGATCTTCTCCGCCAAAACCCGAACGCGAAGTCGCGAAATTCGAGCTCCAAGTGTACGCGGCTTACCACCACGAAATATTAGACAGGAAAATTCAACGCAATATTCGCAAAACCCGCTAACGAGACGATCCAGAAAATAGCAGGAACTGGATAATCCAGTACCGCCACGTTTACACTCTCATGATACACTACGCTCCATTGATTCTAGCATAATTACTTAGGATGAAACTAAGCTCAAGAATTCTTCGAAAATTAGATACTCGGTTTTGGTATAACGTCACTTCAAAGAATTAATTTTCCTTAACACTCGAGTGGTAATTCAGTGTCACCACTAACAATTGCTGTATCATTATTGACAATATATATTAATAATGCTACAATTACACAGTATACAATAATTAAAGCAATTGTAGAATTGCGCAACTGTTCTAAATAGATTAGTAAAGTTAGATATGATAATTTTATTGTATTTGGGACAAAAATTAGTGTGATTAAAAACGATAGAAGAATTATCAGAATTTTAGAAACATTAGAGGAATTTAATTTAGCACGATAAAATATGATAACACGATTAAATATGTTCACATTAGAGATCGCGGTTTTGGACGTGTACTAAAATACACGTGTACACGTGACACTTAAATTAAATTAAATTTAAATTATTTTACATCCTTAAATTCTTACTACACGGTTCACGTGTCACGTGTATTTACATACACGTGAAACCGGGATCTCTAGTTCACATGCAATAAATTATTGCACATTAAAGTGTTGTATGACGTACTGTATCAACTTCGTATTCATACAAAGAAAAAACATTAATATAGAATGGAGTTATTCTAGGTCGGAAGAATATTTAAATTTCGAGTTAAAATAGCTTCGAGTACAGAAAGGGTTAATAATGAATTCATATGATACGTTCATCTTTCGAGGTTCCAACTGCTGTGTCGTAAAGTTGGAATGAAGACCGTCGGAGCTCGCCAAGAAATCATTGTCGACGAGAATCGTCGGAGTGTCGATCGCGGAACGACAGTAATAAATATTGTTTCGTTTGAGGAGCACGAAAGAATATTTTTCTGGCACACCGTGGACTCTTCCTGCACTCGCAAAACTTGGCACGCCTCATGCTACATAAATGAACCTTCACTCGATCATTATTCAACTTGTGACATACGAGTCGCACACGACTGCTGCGTCTGATATGATATTCTATGTATAGGGTATATAAAACGAAATGGCCATCTGTTCTAGAGGTGAATCTACACATCCGGATCGGTGGACATTTGTAAAAGAAACTTGCCGTAACATTGTTTATACTAAAGGGAATTAAAGTTCTTAAAGTTTGTTTTTGCATCAACACCTACAACTCAAAGAAAAAGTTTGGAACGAACCATATGTCGCAAACAAATAATTAAATAAAAAAAATATTAATTAAATAAAATTTTTTTCGAGTCGGGAAAAATCCTTCTCGCTATCGCCATTTCAGTAAAAAAAGAACCTATTTTCAAAATTTCATCGAATTCTGAGAATGGACGTAAACGGAAACACTTTTAAAACTCACTTTATTCGAAAATTTTCTTGTCCCACAATATCGTGTCTGACACGTGATGAAGATTCTGAACACATTCTGATAAAAACGTATGTTAATATTGTATATAATTCCTTTTAAACCAAAATAAAATTCTATTTTGATTTTATTAATGCACAGTTATTGGAGAACATATAGACATACAATTTATATCAATATTCTCCCTTTTTAGGAAATTACGATCTACAAAAAAATGTCTAGTCGCTAAATCCGTAAAGTAAATCGTAAGGTAAGGGGTTAAATGACAATTTGGATGATCTTGGTAAAAAATGCTTTGGATGATCTTGGTAAAACACAATTCTGAGCCATCTATCCTCGGTGGTACGAATAATATTTCCATTTATTGGAACTTGAAGTATTACGACGTCCAGTTTATGCGTCCTTTAAAATAAATGTTTCTGTTGGAACGTCTGATATAAAATTCCGATTCCATGATGCATTGTTCGTTGAACGTACAGGCTCGTCAATTTTTTGATGGTCGATGAAACTCGATGGTCGTTTCTACTGAGCGTGGTTCGGCGAACATGTAGGGTCATCAAACTGCTTGGTTCCTAAACATGTACTCGCTGGGCCGAGCGAGCCTCGCTTTCCTTTGACGCGTAATGCATTTCAGCGGCAAATGACCCATATTCGCCGAACAGCACATCGTGGGAAGAGAAGCTTAAGCTTTTCCGATCGAGCTAATCTAAATGTTACGTAAATTGAAATTAACTTTCCTCGCGACGCCGCGCAATATAGTGTCGTTAAAAAATCTCACGATGTACAGGATATTTTGTCCGATATGAATGAAATTGTTTTCTCGTGTTCCTGAACATTATATGCAAATTATTTACATTAATTTTTTTCCATAAACAATAGCATTTAGTAACGAATTGATACTTGAAAATACAACATTAATGAATAAGTAATTTAAATGATACCAATAATTAGACTGCAAATTTTTATGCAAAATAAAAATTGTCTAAGTCCATTGCAAGTTGTAGGAGCTATATGTAACAATAAATAAATCTATTGTATTTTCTTTATGAATTTAGTGAATTGAAGATTATATAATAATATTCTTACTAAATTCTTTGAATGTTCACTTATTTATATTTAGTTAGTTTAATAATGTTGTATTGTATTACATTCTAGTGTATTATATGTATGATGTATATTGTTTTATATTTTGTTATATTACATTATACTCAAGTATATAATATTGTATTCTAAAATAATATAAACAAGTGATAAGTAAATAAATATTAGTTTATGAAATTGTATTGCATTTAATCTGTTTATATTTGCCATGAGTGCAAAATTCTGCAGTCTACTAATACTGATGATAATAAACATTGCTAACTCAAATGATAGTCTATCTTCAGCAAAACAACGTACATGCAATACATACAATTATTACAATGTACAATTTAAATGAATATTATAGTATACAATTTAAATGAATATTATAATATATAATTTAAATGAATATTATATATTACAACGTAAATGAAGAACAGTGAATTTATTATAAATGGTGATACAGCAACAATGGCAGTGCATAATTCTGAAAGTCGGTCAGGATTTTCGATTCACAGTTGAAGATTTCGTATACATTGAGGAATTTCGATGAAGAATAGGAATGCAGCTATTAATATTCGATCGCGATTTCAATGAACGGAAATCTAACATGAGATGATGCAAACGAGGGATGGGAAAGGGTTGTAAAATATGCGTCTGCAGAAACTACCCGCGGGAACAGCCTGAGATAACTTCGGAATGGATCTATTGTTCCATTTTACAATGGCTTTAATGCCAAGGGCCAAGCATCTATAAATGTAAACTGTGAGAACCGTGAAAAATCGTAATGAATTATTTCCCACAATTTTTTGTGTTCCCAATTCTTCGAGTTGATGTACTGTTTCATTTAAGAATACGAAATTTAACCCTTTGTGCACTCGGAACTAATTTAACTCGAAAATTAAAGGTTCCTTCCGATCTAGAATAATTCCATTCTGTATGATGTTTTTCAATCTATGGATATGAAATTCATATAATACATCACGCAATACTTAAATGTTTAGTCATTGATTAGGCACCAACTTAATTCATAATACATGTAATTTTTAATTTTTGTAGACGAATCTTGAGAAATTAGCTTTTTTAGATGTGAAATAAATTAAAATTATACTAAATTCTATTATATCTTATATCCTAACATTTTTCAATTAGTCAAAAGTCGTTTCGATTAGAAAAGTGTTACAATTATAATTTTTAAAACCTCTTTGAAAAAATCATTAAAAAAAAGTTTTATTTATATCGACGCATTAATGTACTTTCCATTAAAGGTAATAATGCAATCATTTCAGACTTACATTGACCGAACGATCCATTATGCTTGTCGTATTATAAATTCAAAATTTAAACGATGTTTCTGGAACAATATTCGATTATATTAATATGACGTACATTGAACGAATAAGTAAATGTTTAAACAAGTCCACGAAACATATAAAATGTATTTGATTTGTTGATGATTCGGTGGCTATTGAATTTTGTTTTATCTAAAATTAATATTTGGTAAATATAGTTAGAATTCTGCAAGTCATGCTTGTTCTGGAAAGACTATACATCTGAAACAGAGGTTATCAACCAGAGTTTCTACAATCGATTCCTCACATAACAAATAAATATGTATGTAGCGAATGTATTATTTTTCAACTAGGAAGCAAAATTTTTAAATATGAAGCAAAATTGAAAATTTAAGTTAAATATTTTATACCTCCAAAAACATATCGTAGTTCCTTACATACATTCAAGTACAAATTTACTTTCTACGAATTAGTTTCTTAAATTTAAAGAAATATGATAATACAACATAGATCTAATTGAGAATCCCTAACGTAATTGTAAGAGTTGCCATCTGTTAAGGTACACCATTACGAAATTCGCGAAAAGTTTTTATTGGAACGTGTTATAGAATAACATCGGCACATTATTATCGTTATTACTATTATCAATATAGAAAAAGGTTGACTCGACAGAAAAAGTACAATATCTACAAACGGATAATCACTATCGTGTTTACAAAGTCGATAAGCAAGACGATGGAACTGTGCAGTCACTCGCCCAACTGAGTCATTGTAACTTTACTATATATTATGTAATGTTACGATTCACTAGATTCAAGGACGACTATTATATGATTGTATGCAACAATATCTCATAGTACTCGGTTTATTTCAATTACCGCTGTTCTATCTTCGAGTATTACTATGCCAGCAAATGTTGTGTAATTTTATGAAAAAAAATTCTGATAAGATTAACTTTATTTGAATAACACAGCTGTTATGGTATATCTTCGTGTATCGATAATAATCGCGGATTAATTCTTTGATTCTAGTGATTCCATATAACATTCCATACAATAAAACAAAAAGATACTAGATTTGTTTAAAGATGTTTTTTAAAGATGACCGATTAGTTCGCTAGAGAATAGGTGAACAAAAATTGGTAGCGATTTCAATTGGTAGGAATCATAAAAAATGTTCAAAATTATGTTTTCTCAACTTTTATGTCTGAGGCTATAACCATAATTTAATAAATGCCTTTTGTACTGAAAGTGTTATCAAAATCGACTGCATCCTCTATACATACGTATACATATGTATATGTATGATGTATCCAGATAAACATTTTTTTATGTGAACTATGACAAATTGGAGTGAAATAGAAAGTCATTTTCTTTCTTAATACGGTTAATTGGTTGTGAATGCAATAACAGAATATCTAAATTTTTCTAATATTTTCACGGTTTTAACTTACACCTATTAATTGTTGTCACAAATGCACGAAATCCGCTGTCTAGTTATTAACAATATTAACATAATTAACATTATGTTTTCAAAATAGAAACTATTAACCACTTCAATTATGAATCTGGTTCCTCCATGCAATGATTCTTTCTTATGAAATAAACATCTTTGGATTGGAATAACAAGCCACACAACATATGTAAATAATTAACTGTTTATTTAAATACTGATGTATAACAATTTCAATGGTCTGTAACTTCGAATAACTCTATTTGTAGGGTTACACGTATGTATCTCTATAATATCCATTAAAGGCACATTGTTTTAGGTATAGCAACATGTAGAGTCGTTGAAATTTCAAAAAGAGTATCTTCGACGTTTTTGTCAGCAAAGAAGGAGGAGGATGTTGATCATGATTCAATTAAATATTTTTACAAAAATAATATGCGCTGTTTAGGCAGGCCAGTTGGATTTTGGACGTTTCGCGAGATAACTCTTAATTGCAGGCACGTTGTAGACAGTTTGTTCGAGTTGCTTCAAATTCTTGTAGTTCTCAATAAGATCGGACTTCATCATGAAGTTGAAATACTCCAGTAAACTGACAAATGTTAAGTCAGCCCAGGACAGAGCACCTCCCACGAAGTAGCCGCCATTCTTCTTCACTTGAGCGTCCAAACGCTCCAAATAATTCGGCACATGCTCTTTGATTACGTTCATTTTTTCAGCCTTGGCAACTTCGTTGGTCTCGTAAGCGTATGTCGAAATTCCTGAACAAGATCATTAGTCAGAAAAATATTGAAAAATAAATGCAACGAATAGAATTTTGAGAGAACACAAAATCGGTGCATACTTAGACGAAGGTCATGAATAGTGTCAACGGCAATGTCGATTTGAAGAGCCTCCCATTCGTCTTTTCCGGCAAGACCAAACTGCTTTGCAAGGTATCGAGAAATAGCTGTGGATTGGTTCACTTTCTTGCCGTCGATTTCGAGGACGGGAACTTGACCGAATGGCATTTCTGAAAGTATAAAAATTACATATTTCAATACATGATTCGTGGATAATTTCGAGAGAACAGTAGAATTCATTTTAGAAAAGAGTGAAATACAAGAATTGAAATGAAACATTTTCATACACAATTATTCGTAACACTTGGATAATTTTAAGTGAACGGTAGAATCAATTTTAGAAAAAACACGAAGAGAAAATGAATTATAATTAGAATTTATTTAACTTATTAGGCTTGGCTTATAGCTTATTATTACCAGGCTTTATCTTGGGCCAGTCCTCCCTTTCCATACGGTAGTCCTCGAATTCAGCTCCTCCATAGCTGAGAATATATCGGATTGGTTCGGCTAAACCCGACAGCGAGAAGTAGATGAGTTTATAAGTTGGCATCTTTCTGTAATGGGAACAATTGAATATATAACTAACATTTTTGACCTGTTTCAAGGAAGTACAATATTTTGGGGACACCCTGTACAGTCATATGGTATTACTACACAAAATGTGTAATTTCTATAACTAGATTACTAGATCTTTGCATTTAACATGTGAAATATAAATCTTATACGAAACATTCTAATTTCCAGAATGATCTTTCTCACAAACCGTGAAAGTGGTAACCCTTTGCACTCCTTTGTCAAGTGTGACTCGACATCGGAAAAAGGAAAATGCAAATGTAAAAATAAATATAAGTTCTATATATATGACAACAAAGTTTTAGAACTACATTCAATATAATTAGTAAACAAAATGGTTTAAAATAAATAGAAGTCAAGAAATTGCTCTTTGAGGTAAATTTCAAATGAAATACTTAAAATAATAGTAAGTTGACGGCAACAAAATTGTGAAAAATACTTCGGAGTGCAAAGAGTCAAATAGCCTAACCGGTTCGAACGAGTATCTGACTAATGCAAAGTAGATAGCTAGGCACAATCGACGCGCAAACAATGACAAACAAAACAAGAATTGCTTAGTCAGAAAAAATGTATGAAATCGACACAGGAAAGGAAGGATGAACACTTACGATTATATTTTTAGTGGAGTCGACACGTAGAACACTGGTTCCGACCAACGAGAACACAAACAGTTAATGAAATGATCTCGTTGCTGTGAGCTTATATATATGTACCCGAACTCCTATCTCTTGATCCTCCTATCTCGCTAGACAACATGGCGCGTCGCGGCAACTGAATGAACTAATATTAGAGTTATCAGATTTAATCGTGACTTTCAGAATTGTGTTTTCAATTATGAAGTAGAATGGTAATCGGAATTTCACGAATATTGAGTTAAGTTAACAAACTTAAACAATGAGAGAAACAATAGAAAAGTGTGCAGTTATTCACTTAATTGATTACTAGATTGCTGATTTTATGCATTTATGATAAAAATGAGTAGGTATCATTTAAAATAACAAACATATTAGACAAACTTAAATATACTATTATATTATTCTCAACCAACTGAACATAATAGGAAAGAAAATAAATTTCTAATTTACTCCAGTTTGTTGCAATTCGGGTATGAAATTTTCATTTTACACAAAAGTACGCAATCTTTAAATCAGAATTACTGTGTTTAATAAGTGGACAAACTTAAACAATGAGAGTAACAGTGGAAAAGTGCACAGTTACACACATAATTGATCACCAGACTGCGGATTTTATGTATTTACGATAAAAATGAGTAGGTATCATTTAAAATAATAAACATATTAGACAAACTTAAACATACTATTATATTATTCTCAACCAACTGAACATAATAGGAAAGAAAATAAATTTCTAATTTACTCCAGTTTGTTGCAATTCGGGTATGAAATTTTCATTTTACACAAAAGTACGCAATCTTTAAATCAGAATTACTCTGTTTAATAAGTAGACAAACTTAAACAATGAGAGAAACAGTGGAAAAGTGCACAGTTACACACATAATTGATCACCAGACTGCGGATTTTATGTATTTACGATAAAAATGAGTAGGTATCATTTAAAATAACAAACATATTAGACAAACTTAAACATACTATTGCATTACTCTCAACCTGCTAAACATAATAGGGAAGAAAATAAATTTCTAATTCAATCCAGTTTGTTGCAATTCAGACGTAATATATAAGAAATTTATTATATATTTCTGCAATACACGTTTCTGTTTACAGAAAAAGTTTTTCATGTTTTCATGTAATCTTTAAAAATAACAGAAACGTGCAAGGCGATAATAATACTCATTGCCCCCTCCCCTGTATAATTCTGATATCGATCTACATTGAACGAAGTGGCTCTTTCGTTTATCGCTTCGACTATTCGTGCAATATTAAATGATTCCAGTATCGTCATGTCATTATCAGTAGTGCTTACTCATCTGGCGACTCTGCCTACCAATTCTACGATTTTCCTCGAAAACAAAGCCTCGAAAAGAGTCGCCTCCTTTCTGGCTGTGTGTAATGAATTCTGTATGTAAAGTAATTGTTATGTGATTATTATAATACACATTTTTTTGTCAATGACAGAAGTTCTAACTCAAGTTGTTGGATTCGAATTGTGACAGATCGGCTCACAAATACAACTTAACTTGTCCTGGTAGACTCTCTTTATTGACCCCAAAGGTTGTACGCCCCTTAATAATAGGAATTGTGGCAGAATTTATGTTACAGACGTGACTCTTTCCATGTTTATTATAGTACTTCAATACATTCGTTCTGTGATTCGAATTCTTAGTACCATCATTTCTTTATCGAATCATAAAACAAAGATTAATAGGGACATTATACTACGTTGTAGTAACAAAAACTATCGAGGGTTTTTGCGTAATCTTTTGGAAATTCTTATTTCATAACATTGTGCAAAAATGTTATCACTGCGCTAGCTTTTACAGAATGAAATCCCAATTTATTGATAAAATTCCTTACATTTATATTGTATGGTATCAAAAATATCTAAAGATTAAAGCTCACTGATATTGCTTTCATATCGAAAAATAGTAAAATTAAGTACCAATTTATTTGAAATAATTGTATTACAACACCTTCGTTCTGACTGCCTTTAATGTTTCTATACAAGAGGACAGTGAATTCGTAATATTACGAAATTGTGCCAGTCATGTGCTTGACACTACACTTACCACGGGGACCAAATAACCCATTTTAGATTTTTTATTTGACAAATATTGAAATCGTAAAGATGTCTTTATGGGAAATTACTGAATATATTTTGACTTTAATATATATTATAGTAAAATTTGCACAAAATACAAATAAATTTAATCTTGTTATTTTTACATGAAATTAACCGATTTAACCAAAAAGAAATAAAATAGAAAGAAATAAAAATAGTAGAAATGTATCATATAGAATGTACAATGCGTTGAGAATGATAGATCCTATACCTTCTCCATTCGCTATTAAAATGAAAAGATTTCTGATAAATCCTAACAAATACCTAAGTGGATTGTTGATTTTAAACCAATACTAGATTGCATGAAGAGAAAATCAAACGACGATTTTAATAAAAATTCTACCTACTTATATAGTTATCACATGCAGGATGTTCAACGCCAGCTGTAACCAAATTTTAAGGTCGATTGTACAAGATTCAACCTTCCACTTTGACCCAATTTGAGACAGATGTTGGCATAACATCGACAAAAAATATGTGATGCGAAGAGAATTTAACTATACCGATGCTTCCATCAGACTCCTGATGACGTATAATCCCAAAAATAAAAATATGCATAACGAGAAATTTCGAAAGTATTTTTTTTACATGAAAGTGAAGGAGGAGCTCGTTACCGCGATACAAAAATCACTAGCAATGTCCCTCTTACTACGGTGTGAATTGCAGCTATGATGAAAATCGAGCTTCTATTCAGCCTAACGCTTTAGGTTAGGTACCTATTTGATACACGTAAATAGGTAAGACACGATTCTAGATAAGGATTAATGAGATTAATAGTAGTTCATGTAATGTTTGATTATATAAGAGATAAATAATATTCATTAATATTTCTATAGTCACTGCAATGACCACTATAATTATAGCATTATAATTAGGTACATACAAACACTGAAAATACAAAATATGTGACGTTTCCGTGGGTCATGATACTTCAACAATGATTACAAGAAATGCCGTAACAGCAGCCCATTCATTCTACTCTGATCACAGCCGCTGCATCAGCCGCACCATAAATCCGTTATACTACTTGCAGTGGAGGTCAGCACTGATCGTAGTCTTGCGATGTCATTTTCTTACAGATCCCGTCTTGCAGATCCTGTTTTACAGGAAACGTGAGAAAAATGAAACTGTAAATGCTTTTTTTTAAAGTACAAAAATGAAGATTCAATCTGTCTTCATTTCACTAATACTTTTACAGAAAATGTTGCATAAGTCGAATGGATAAAATCGACAATATATAAGGGCAATTCGTTTAATACAAGCTTATCAAGTTGAATTCCGGTGAATGCTGGTATCGATTCCACTTAAGTGCACAAATGTAACGAAAGATTGATTTTGAATGAACCTATACGTTTAATTTTCCGAAACGCACGTATAATGCTGAAACCAAACGTTACGGAGCTAAATGCACCATTTGCACTGAAAATTGTAGAGTAACGATGGGAGGGTAATTTTATGTTTAATAAATATTCAATCGTTATTTTCTCCGAAACGGTGAGACTTTTAAAATTTTTTTTTTAAATACTTTATTGTCATCCAGTTCTGAGCCATGTGTGCAATTTTAAGTCTCTAGCTCATCAGGAAGTTAGTTTAAAATCAATTGCAAAATTTGCCACCGAACAAACAGACAGACAAACAAGAAAGCGAGCTAATAAAAACGTGGTAAAAAACAAGAGTGACACACAATTATAATTCAACACACTGTCGAGTTCGTGTGAAAAAATGGGTTGATGCAACGTAAAACAACAGGAAGTTTCGATTAAGAGAAACAGTATATCATTTCGGCTGCGTTAAAATTACACAAGATGAATTGTTCTAAACATCATCAACTGTACAGGGTGTACCATTTAATATCTCCGATACAGTTGATGGTAATAAAAAATGTTTCAGAAAAAAGGTAAACACATTGGTGTATGAACTTGAAACCCTGCGGGGAGCAAGTATCTATCTATACTACTGGTATTAGTATAATACTAAGGTCGTTAATTCGGCTTTTACGTTATTTTACATAAATTAGGAACTATACATAGGACGAAATCTCGTCTAGTTAAAGTACCACTATGATGATACGTGGAGTCGGGAAAGCGTTGAACGCCATACGATCATTAAAGTCATTAGTTCTCGTTTACCGTGTCGTCACGTTCCCCAGATACCACTTCAATCTTAATAAAGAGGTGAAAATCGAAAGTCGACGTCGAAAGTCAGGACCATTCACTTTAATCTCTCTAATAGTGGTCGCGATCGTTAATCTTCGTCGATGTACTCGAATCTTATCCCTAGATGGCCGTGTATTCGTTGAAAGGGTTGAGCAGCCCACCCTTTACCCAATCCATAAAACACCTCTTGATCATAAACCCGTTCTTGCACGAAGCGCAAAGCCCCTTCATCGTTCCTGGAAAGGTAATTGCCTTTTTTTCGAGGCACCTCGAACAGCCTTATGGTTCCTGCTCACGCACGACCAAGAATTACAACCTCCTAAATTCGTACACCATCTGATTCCGGGTTAATTGCTCGGCTAATTAATTGCGTAATTTATCGAGTGTTAAGATAAAGCAGTGATTTAATTTCGTCGGTGCGCGGTGTAACCAGTCCGAAGACGACCAAGATGGAACGGTAGTCAAGCGTTGTTTTATCGGCACCAGTTATCCAGTCGTTTGATTTCACGCTGAATAATTAACATTCCACGTTTTCCGAAAATTATTAACATCGTTTACCACTGAATACAGCGAATCCAAATCTGAACACTACATTTCCTTTCCTCGAAAAATTATCGAGAATTAATAAATTATAATCTCTTTTTCGTGATCGAAATTGGATTCAAAGATTGAAGCACACTTCTTATATATTAAACATTGATGTGCACATACTTTTAGTCGTTTTATGAAACTTTGAATCAACGTTACAATTGTATAAATTACATATCCTTATTTTTATTCTATAACACAGAGAAAAAAATCGTACATCAAGTTTCGAGGAGGCTTCAACTTATATTATAGATTCTGATTTCGGCAGAGTTGAGCTCAATTTTTATTTTTTTTCAGATCTGCAAAGACTACTGCCGCTGGAAATAAGAGTCTATTTTATTCCACTTCCTTAATTCGTCTACAAAAATGAAAAATTCCATAAACATTCGCAGTCTAGTTATCAGTGAATGATGTTTTCTATTTAGCTCTTGTGTCTTGCAACTCAAGAACAAACTTTTTATTTTCTATAAAGACTCGGCGTCTAGCCATTTGTTATTGAAATTTATTAACCCTTAGTACTCGAGTGATTATTCTGAAACGCCACTAAAAATTGCTGTATCATTATTCAATATATTATTTACATTATTCTAGGCCGGAAGAAATGTTTAATTTTCGAGTTAAAATATTTCCGAGCGCAAAGGGTTAAATACCTTTCGGATCCACTGTACGTGGCATAAATGTTTCGCCGAACATTGAAACTTCAAATGGAAATTTACGGATGAATTTGAATCGGCCGACGCTGTTTAAGCTAATTTAAACTAATGCAAGCACTTCGTTATACATACTAAGAGGATTCGCAAAATAAATCGTTGTTTCATATGCATATGCGGACAGTTAATTGTTAATCTTACGAAAGGATCCGGAAGGACGTTACCTCGACACATTCCTGCATACTCTTACCAGTGTGCTCATTAAATTTTGCTGCCTTCGTGGAAGATCTTTCTCTGGCAATATTCCAGACCTATATTTTCACCGGGCCAGGGATGAAGTAAAACGAAGAAACGCTGGGAATTCTTTGTTCTATAATCTTTTTCGGAAGAACATCTAGGCCGTTTGACGATTACGAATGCAAAAGTCGTGCTACTGAACGATATTGTTCGGAATGAAATTACGAAAAATTTTCTCTCGCCAGCCTCCCTTGACCCAGTCGACTAGCCGTGAGGAACGCGGTATTGGTTATTTAGTGTCGAGAAATTTCTACGCCATTGTGACAATATTTACCCCCATGTGGGATACTGTATATTATATGAAAAATAATATTGGCGCACGGTTCGATCAATTGAAAACCTACAGTAAGTGTGCAATTATGTTAACGTTTCTAACGTTTCGATCCCGATGTGGATCTTTATCAAAGAAGCATTTATGCGTCTGAAAATATGTTAAACAGAAAATTAGTATGATTTCTACTTTTGGAACTGTGTAATTCCTCTGTAAAGAGAATAAAAATAGAAAACATACTTGCTGCTAGAAGGTACATAGCGGAAACTAAATGGATTAATGAGTTACTATGACAACTTGATCACTTAGTGGTAGAAATGTAACTAAGGACACATAATGTTTCACAGAAATTTTTGAACATAACCTGTATAGATAGGCAATCGTGATTGACTGATCAATATCGATCAGTGGTGACACCAAACAAAACTGCCGCGCGGCAATTTCAAAAGAAAACAATTGACACATTTATGTGCGATTGGCCAAACATCCATTATATATTAGGTGGATTCCACAGTGCAGAAAATCAAAATTTCTAAAAAATATTATACTTGAACTACAGAGTGAACTATTTGCTGTGTAACGAAATCATTCGCGTAATAGTTGTTTGATATCGAGCGTAATGTACGGTGAAATAATTGCTGTTCTAATTTGTCATTTTTTCATACGAGCTTCGACTGTTTTTACTGTGATGCGTAATCATTCATCGAGAAGCAGCGGAACTGCAAATAAAAAACTATCACGGCACATGAATGTTTACTGAAATATTGTGGAATTTAGTTTTTATTTTAAATAATGCTCGAGGTGTTGCGTCATTACTAAACAGCGGATTTTATGCATTTTCGACAAAAAGGAGTGGGTGTAATTTAAAACAGTAAACTATTAAAAGAATTTTGAGATACTGTAATATTATTTTCAACTTATTAAACGTGTCAGACACGCTGTCTAGTCATTACAAATATATTCACGTACGATCAACGAGAGTTGGCATAAGTTCAAGTCACATTTACATTATTATATGTTTGAAGAATTCAATATAATCAGGCTACTGATTTTCCTTTTTTAAATACCACCGAGGAAAACAATGGATGACATCGATTTTTTACAGTTCATATAACTTGTTTGATAGTATCATAATATTATATGTACAATATTATCATAATATTATATGTTATACATAATATTATATGTATATTATCATAATATTAGCATAGTATTATTAGTACCTTTTTCAAATATGTATTTGGTATAGTAAATGTAGGTATATTATTATTGCACATAGTATTGTATAACAAATGTAGGTAGTACAGTAAAGTGGCTTAGTTCGTATAAATGGTATTATGATTTTTGAAAAATTACACTTCCGTTCATGGATATTGGTAAACTTGTGTAGGAATATTCCAGAACGGATCGCTTTCTTGAACATTGAACGGTCCGTCATGCGTTATGCGTCAAGACAACGGCAATTGACGCGGAAGATCGCCCGAAGCCTTATATGGTCATTAACTCGTTCCTTAGCCGTATAAGGCAATATCGATGAGTCACGGCCAAATAACAATCGACAATCAAGAATTAGAGGAGAAGTATTTTGTGCTCGAAGCTTGAAAGCACCTGAATTGTATAACTATTCATTTTTCTGGATACTACACATGTTTTAATAGAAATATGTATTTAGGTACATACGTATGCTATTTACACAATTGTACAAGTAATGTATAGTAATTAGTATCCACCATAATCTTCATTGTTTTAGTGAAGGTTTTACTTGATATTATATCAAGTTAATGTTTTCCTGTTTCGTCATAATCGGTCAGATTTATATATGGTAGTATTAAATATAAAAAATTATTGTAGCTTGTAACGACAGTCTAGATACTAGATAGAGATTTTTAGAAGATTTAATACATTCCTAACACTTTTTCATATAGTGCGAAGTAATTATCTTGTATATAATTTTCAGATAATCTTCTGAAAAAAGGTTACCATAATTTTCTTTTGTTATAGTTTTCAATTGTCTACTGGACTATTGTAGAAAACATATGAAGTTTATTTAATGTGATTGGCAATTTATCAACATATGAACTCTGCTCTGTTTATTCCCGAATCAGTTAACAAAATAATTTTTTATAATATATAATAATTATAATCTAATTAAAACTTAAAGAATACTACTGAAATTTATTGTTACATTCGAATAATTCTATTTAATATTTATTCTTACCTATGTTAGTACAACTATCTAAATTAAATCTCTTTCTTTATTTCTACCTCTTGTTAAATTTTAATCAACATTGTCCGGTTTCATATTAAAAAATATTATTTCGTGTTAGTACAAACGGTTGAATTACATCTCTTGTTTTTCAGTTTTATCTCTCGCTAAATTTTAATTAACATCGTCTGGTTTCAGAGAAAAATTATTATTTTGTGCTAGTACAAATGGTTGAATTAACTCTCGTTTTTGTATTGAGTTTGTTTGTTTCACTAAATTAAATTTAGTTTTCTAGCAGTTTAATTTTAGTTTTAGTAGTTTAATAGCTTTTTGAATTTTTTTATGAAAGAAACAGCGATAGTCGATAACTAATATTGCTTTTGCATATTCTATAAATTAATTTGGTATAACCTCTCGGTTAAATGGCACACGAATATATTTGTGTATTTTATAATTATCAGATTGAACTTAGCCCAACACAATGATAAAAAGAACGAACGAATACACTGATTGTAAGGATAAACAAGATTGAGTGCCTCGTGGGAATCATCGATTCCCAATATGTCAAATCGCACTGTGTACAGTGTCAAATCATAATAGTTAATTCAATACAAACGTTTTCATATTTTTCATTATGTTTCCATGACATTTTTATCATTTGACATGTGAAGTTCCTCGGTCCTTAATTGGCATATTTAATTATTTCTTGCTGAATGCAGAAAAAATATCAATGCTACAAATACAAACAAAATTTCTCTGTTATCTGATATTAGTATTGTTCCCAAGTCATGAAATTCAATGTCCATTCAAACTCGAAAATTATACTAACAATAAAACGAATTTGTTTATTAATTGTTACTTGCTTGGTTTTGTTTACATCACACATGAATATCTACACGTAATAAAATAGAAACAAATGTGTAGAGCTTGATAAATGTTTCCTTAACATATTTTTACGTTTATTTATAATGCATGAACATATAAGCCATTAGCGCATGCATGGTGTTTTAACAAATTATATTACATTAATTCAGTATGTAATTTAATATTTAAAACTAAACCTACCGAGCCTTAAAAGTATCCCTTATAAAAATGATAAGATTGATTTTATTTAGATTTTGTGCGGCCCCTATTGTAACACGTGTTGTACTAAAAATATATATGTGTACAACCATTTCTTATAAAATCATTTTTACTATTTTAATAATTGTAAAATATTATAATAAATCTGAATCTGCAAGTTTAGTGTTAAAAAATGTATTTTCTAACATATTTGAAATACCAACAGTTGCATTAACAGTGCATGAATATTCATATTTATTTTATCATTGGCTGTTTATTGTCTTGAGTTGGTTAAATAGATAATAAAAATTATAAAATTATGTCATAGCTTTATAAAATAATACTTCTTTCTATAGAATCTCCATTTATGATATATTGTTTTAAATGATAAAAGAAGCTTTTTTACAATTTTACTAACGACGTATCGAAGAGTAACAACTTCTTAATGGAAGACCTAATGATCATATGAGTTTGAACGAAACATGGCGTCAACACGGTAGTTCTAGGAATAGAGAGAGCCTTAATTAAAGCCCTCCACTAGTAGTAATTATTACGACTGATATTCAGCGAATCTGATCCACAAAAAAGAAATTTGTGGTCATGTAAAGATCAACGACAATCGAACAGACCCGGCTTTAGTACTACGTCACTAAGGATCTAATTAACGTCTGCGGGGAGTATAACTTCGTTACTATCGAACGGAGTTTTCTTCAGATCTCCTATTACCATACGGATTTTCCTCGAATGTGGCACTAATCTGTCAGATATCATTTTATTCTTCTTCTCTTGCGACCACCCTCACATTTTAAAATGAATTTGTCAGCAGAGTTTCAACTCTTCTTATTTCAAACGTGGATATTATACGATTTATCTGAATCCTACGAACGAAGCATAATCTTAATTTATGACTGCAAAACGCGTAAAATATGATTCACTACTTTTTCTCTAATTTTTTATGCAATCCGATCCTAAGTTCATTTCTCTTTATCTAGTTAACCTTTAACTGCATTCATTTTGTCCTCCTTTTTCCAAATATTCGATTTATTCTATCGTTCTTGTAATCCGGTTTTTTATTACAATACGTATTTTCGTTATTAGTGGATCAATGTAAATTTTTTTGGTCGTAGATGTTAAGATTGTCAAAGATCTTCAAAATGATAATTAGACTACGAATGGTTACGCAATTTTCAATTTTTCTAGGGAAAATTTCAAAACGTGGAATCCTGTAGAATCTTATTTTCACAGTGGTAGTAATCTTTGTATACCTGAAATAGATAAAAATGTGGAATTTTAATTTCTAGAATTTTTTGAAAATTTTTGGAAGGCAACAATGCGTAAAAATCCGCAGTCTAGTGTTAATAAAAGGAGATCACCATAATTAACATTAAGATCAACATGACTGTCTCTTTCCGATCAAAATATGAACTTAAATAAATTTTTATAATTTTTCAAGTAGCGTAAACATTTATCTTTATACAAAATAAAAAGTTTGTGCACGAGTTGCAAGACACAGGAGCTAAGTTGGAATTTACATCATTCACTGATAACTTTAATATAACGAAAATAATATAATGATACCCTTAAAGTCTTTTTATATTTCCACCGTTTTGAATTGCACTACTTATTTTTGTGATAAATACATCAAATCAGAAGTCAACAGTCAACAATGCACAGAAGCAGAGGGGTACAAAGAAAACTGTTAGCAGCGTGTTACATTTTTGTAGGCCCCCTGTAATGAATTGACCTCAAATAGGAATCTGTGGTCGGGTATGATAAGAGGAACGTAAGCAGGGACGCTTTGGTTAACCCAGTTAATAAGGTACTCATTCAATGCCAGTTATTGGGATCGCGTGTTTAGATCTACGACAAGGTCGAAGGGGAACAATGCCATGTTTGAAGAAGTTCTTAAATCACACATATTCACATTTCTCTGTATTACATAAGCAATTACTGAAAATGTTCTCACTTTTAAGAAACGAACACACTGGCACAACTGGTAAATAAATTTGAATATCATCTTTTGCTTGCAAGTGAGATATCGAGGCATAATTACATAATCAACTCTTTACACCCCTTTTACACTCTGCACAAACTATAATGTAAAATCACAGTCAACATTTTTTGAACACTTAAAACAGTAGAGAGTTGGTGACAAAAAAATTGAAAAATAATTCAGTTTAACAAAATAATTAAGTTTTAAGATCATTTCTCACTTTTGCAATAGATCTATCCATAAAAGCATAAATGTGTTGGAATTATAATATTTTGGAACAATAGATTATAGCGTCCCCTGATCACTACAAAACGATTTATTTTTTTATTTTCAATTTATTAACGCATTTATCTGCAAAGGATTTCAATAATTTCTACACTCGAGAAAACAAGTAAACAATACATCTCCGTAGCAGATTTCGCTGCTAATATGGAACAACGTATATAATTCACGAGAGGAATAAAGATGTACCCATCAAATAATTTATACCATCATTGTGAACGGCACACTGCAATTGTTTTAATTGCAAATCAAATGTAGTCTTGAATCTGTAAAATAATCAAACCAAATAAATTCAGTAAGACCGTGAAACTAATGTTTTATATTGACTGGTGATTACTCTATAATGACAAAACAGTCGTTAATTAAATTGCGTTTCGTAACATTTACGTAATGTATCGTATGCATGGTATCAAGTACAACGTAGAAAACATACACGGACACACACACGCTCCGTATTTTGCTGTCCCCAATTATCAATTATCCCAGTTCGATTGAATTTGTACAGTGGATCTAAAAAGTATTGGATCGATCGTAAATATTTCAGTATCCTTTCACAACTAGTGCTTTTGCTAGTCGTTTTATTGAGCTTTAAATTAAAAATATACTGCCATTTTTGCAATAATGTAACGTACACAGTGGAGGAGCTAGGCGACCAAACTTGTTTCTCGTTTTTGTTCTAGAATGTGAGAAGCCTAGTAGATTATATTTACTATACTATATATAATAAAAATAAACTCATCTCCAAAAATGGAACTTTTCTTTCTTTACAACTATTACAATCAGCAAATTATTAACTTTTATACAAACCCCTGTAAGTGAAAACCTCAACAACTTAAACTTCACCAATCTTACAACCCAAAGATTTTAATTCCTCCCTTCAGATTCGAGTTATCGAGGTTCGACTGTACTATTTCAAATGTTGACAATTTCTCGAGCATCAGACATTTGGCGTTGAAATACTTTTTGGAACCACTGTATTCAAACGAATGTTCTGTTTCGTCCCAGTTTAATTACTAAATGTATGGCCGGGAGAAAAGAAACAGGTGCAACTTTGCCGGCCACCCTTCCCCCAAACCTAATTCCATATCACATCCACTCGTAGAGAATGTCCATTTTCTCGATGGGAGTGAATTTCCTGCTCTCTAACCTCCCTACTTTTCTCGATCAGAGCACTGTTATTTCTCCCTGGACAGGTAGGGTAGCCAGGAAAAGAGGTGTCATCTTGTAACGCGGCGATTGAAACGGAAAATCCCTGGACGGAAATTTACTTTGAGATCTAATCTCGGTGACAACAAGTTCAGAAACTAAGGGTATTGACCAACTGTCGTACTAGCCGTAGGAACGAGTTACTAGGTCAATAGACCATACAGTTCTCGACCATCGCAGACTATCGTTGTCGTGCTTCCTCAATCCGCACGTATTGATCCGCAACTTTCACGATCACGAAATTGTCTGGATCACTCGGTTCACACGTACCCCGTTCGATCTACTCTGGTAACCTTGTAATTCTCGAGGGATCTCGCTCGGTTTTACGATTCAATACCAGAAACGAACTTCCAAGCGCGATCGCATGCACATAAAATGTGTACGTTCCGTGTCATAACGGAGGTTTCAGGTTGTTAGATTGGTTTAATTATGCAGGAATAATAATACGAGATGGTGGAACGAGGTAATCAAACAAGATGAGATTATATTTTGCGTTGATATGCTCACATATTATTAACCCTTTACACTCGAAGCTATTTTAACTCGATAACTAAACATTTCTTCCGACCTCGAATATTTCCATTCTATATTAATTTCTTTCTCTGTATGAATATACAGGGTGTCCCAAAATTCATGTAACTCCTGGAAATGGGAGTTACCTTGGGTGATTTGAAGGGACATTTTCCTTTACAAAAATGGTGTCCGCGTTTTTGTTTAGGAGTTATTAACGAAAAACACGAACCAATCAGAACGCGGCTATAGCGAACTGAATCCGACTCGGCGACAGGTTCCGCTAAGCGTGGCGTAGCCGTTGGCCGAGCCAGAATCAATCCGCTGTAACCGCGCTTTGATTGGTCCGTGTTTTTCGTTAATAACTCCTAAACAAAGCCGAGAACGCCATTTTTGTAAAGGGAAATGTCGCTTCAAATAATCCAAGGAACCTTCCATTTCCAGGAGTTACACGAATTTTGGGACACCCTGTATATTTTATATAATACCTCATACAATGCTTAAATGTTTAGTAATTTAGTGGTCAACCTCGTTGGCTAATACTTACAGTAAAGAGCATAACTGATTTCACACACTATAAATCAGAATAACTTTTTTATGGATGCACCAAACGACTTCTATTTCTCTGTAAGGCTAGAAGAACTAGTCTTACTAGTAAATGACGTTTAATAAATAACTTGTAAAAATGCATTTGATCGGAATTGTGAAAAACGATAGTAAACATTGATTTTCAAGTTTTTTTAGCTGGGTCAATAACGAAACTTTGAAAGATGTTTTGAAAATTTGATTGAAACTGGTTTATGAATTATAAAAGACCAAAAGTGGTAAAAAGACCGAAAATCAAATTACAATTTTTCATGATTTTCCGATTTTTGGCTGTTGGTAATTGAAAAACTATGCAACCGAAACAAAAAAACTAGATTTTGTATCTAAATTATAACGATGTAAAATGTTTCTCCATAAAGTTATACATATTTTAAAAAGCTAAGCATACAACTGATCTTTTTGTTCGTTGTATATTAACGCATATGCGAAACGCGTACTGTTGGAAATTTAATTTTCTTGTGCAACGCTACAACATTTCATACATTGCGTCACGAATAAATTATTATTCCAAATATGTTTGCCATACTTCATTTCCGTTGCGTATGCAACTTTATTGTTTTTAAATTATTTCGTTGTTTTTTGTATGTACTTGCAATGTTTCAGTCGCGGAAAAGTGAAATACAACTGTGATGAATCGCATGGGCTAAAGAAAAACTGGAAACAAAGACTTGCTTGAAATAGTCAGATTTGCGAATTACCTTATTGATCATATTCAAAACGAAACCATTGATTTTATGACGATATGTTAGTTCTAAGCTGAGTACTGAAAAGTACTTGGTTAAATAGAATGAAAATTACTGTTGTCATTGAAATTAATCAGTCTGAAAAATTACTTCTCCGCAGTTTATCAAAACGACGTGAGAACTTTCCGTAAGATTTAATGAGACTGGCTAATATGTCAGTGTCTTACCATTAAAACTTATGATGAACATTAATGATGATATTAAATTATCTGTCCGTTATCAATCTTACTAACAGCTAATTATCAGGTTACTTCGAATTATAATGAAAAACGAATGATACCGTACCACTAATTATATTCATACAAACGCAAAAGAAATTGCAAAGCGAATGGCGACGAGGACATCTTAAATTATTCAATATAAGCGATCCGTATTAACCAGCTAAAATGAATGATTTCTTATAAGAAACAATTTGTGTTTATCTCGGAATTCATGGGGTATAAAATAATTTCCCATAAACCAGAATTAATATAGACAAAAATTAAAACATAAAGTACATAGTTTTCAAAGTTGTGCTACTGAAGGAATTTTCAAATTCGATATTCTCCATGCGAAAAATCCTGGACAAGTACGTTTTTTATGTACTTTCGTACATAAAACAACTTCTCCTTTGTTTCATAACCCAATACATAACTAGTACATGATTTTTTTTCATTTCCCTAACACGTAAAACTAATCTCGTAAAAAGCTTCTACAATTTTCAAACATTGGCAAAGTTACATGAAGTCTTGCATGTGTCATAATGTATTATGACTCATAATACATACGTTGTCTCGTCTGTTATACCTCTCACCTTCTCGTGTTGCACGCTTAGGCAGCTCAGCTGGTTCAACATGTTTTACTGTTGCTACAAATTACCTTGAGAAACTTATTGTTTAAACCGATAGATTAAAATTTCAATACGATTTATAATTTCATACTAGAATAAATCATTTTAGTAATTCTAAGTAGTATCAATTAATAAGTATGGAAGCTTTCACTCGTTAAACATTGCATACTATTTATATATTATTCGTAACTTTAATTTCACATAAACGCCACATGTTATTTCATATAATAAACACATTGTACGTAATTAGTTGGAAACTTTAACTGATAGCCATTGATTAGTTCGAAGTGTTTACTCTGACGGGGATTTTCTACTCGCAGCGTGTGCTTAAATCTAGCACTAATAGCTTCGGTAAAATGTGTACATTCTACGATTCAACTGGTCACAATGCGTACCACGTGTGTTCATTGTAGTTAACCATACATGTGGACACCTGTCTATAAATATGCCCACATATTTACTCCGGCCATTGTGCCATAGTATCTAGTCACTAACGATCAATTGTTTCTGTTCATTGAATTACCCCTTAAGCATCAATCTTCTTGCATTGTACGCGCCAATCATTGCTTTTAATTAAGTATTCAAACGTGTCCTATTAACGATGAATATGTTTTTTATAATAGAAATATTTATTTCGCCAAATGTTATCCACCTCTGGTTTCTTTTAAATACATTCAACAGTTTTCACAATAGAATCCAATTTACCCATGAGATGGAAGAAAATTCGTGCATAAATTTCCTAGACATAAAGATAATCAGAATAGATTCTAAATTACACACTAATTGATTTCATAAATCTACATGGTCTGGCAGATATATTAACTTTCAATCAGCCCATCCACTTAACCATAAAATGGGTCTTATAAAAGGTTTAGTAGATAGGGCCATATTACTTGCAAATCCAGAATACACACCTGATAATTTCACACTTATCAAGAAAACACTTAATCTCAATGGCTTTCCTAGTTCTTTGGTTGATAAGATTATTAAAGATAGAGTCTTTCAAATATATCATCCTTTTTTACTCTCGAAACAAAAAGAGGAAAGGACCTTACATATGGGTCCTATCAACCAAAGAAACATTGTAGTCATTCCATTCATCGACAATATCTCTTACAGTATACAAAGAATTTTCAAAAAAGTAGGTATTCACACCATTTTTAACATACCTCACTATTTAAACAATTGGTTTCCTTCGATTAAAGATAAAATACCTTTTAAAAAAATTGTAATGTAGTTTATCAAATTCCATGTTTAAATTGTGAATCAACATATATTGGACAAACAGGGAGACACTTAGATACTCGGATCACTGAACATAAACGAAACATTTTTCTATCTAGTTCTCAACATACAGCTCTAACTAAACATCAATTTAAAAATCAATTTGATTAAACATCAAAGCGTAAACCTTAGGTATGAAACACCAAAAATCCACGATTATTACGCTGCCCTACTGAACCAGTAATGCCTTTATGATGATGTTTCCAATATAATTATAGATTCTGCTAAAAATTACATATACTTATTTTACACTGATATAATCAACTCAAAATACAATAATAGTCCCAATAGTTCAAACATATTAAAAACCTACTATTAATAGTTTTTGAAATTACCGCCAATAATATTCATAACCAAACAGAAAATCGATATCGATCAAATTCTATGTGTACTGTTTGTCTATATATTGTCACAACTTCACAGGTCATAATTGCTTGAGGTTAACACGTTGCCTCAATCCATTATCTGCCACCATGTAGTAAATACGATTTTTGAAGCCTCTTAGTGTTGTTAAAATATGTTCTTATATTCTTTTTTGTTACACAGCATGTAAGTACAACAATTTATTGATTATATTTAATGATATATTCTGATTATCAATTTATATTAAAACCTTTCTTAATTTTTCTTTTAGACGCAATATATATATTTCCTTTTGAAAATGATCCACATTGGGATCGAAACGTCAAGAAGAATAATATATTAATTGCACATTTGCTTTGTGTTAAGCTGATCGTTATCCACCTCTGCCGTGATAAGACATAAAATATGCATGAAATCTTCAGTAAGATTTGCGCAATATTTCTGGTGCAAAATTCTACAAGATGACAATAGAACCGTATAAAATTATTTCGAAATCAAATCTTTAGTAAAATTTGTGTAATATTTCTGGCGCAAAATTCTACAAAATGACAATAGAATCGTATAAAATTATTTCGATATAAAATTTAAATTAATGAGTATTCGGACCTAAATGTATTGACCAATTTGGCTCGTCCGTCCGCTGCATAAAGGCATTACTTGCCTGGCGCACGAAGGTCCAGAATTTCGGTCCCTGATTTGTCTCCGAACTACTTGCGTACATGCTGGCCAGTATTATGTTCACGTTTGCAATATTAGCCCGGCTATAGCGTTGCGAAATCGTAGCTTAGCAGGTTAGAAATTTCAGTCGATAAATTCCAAACAGTTTCGGTGTTTATACATCATAATATTAAGAAAAAGCGAACTTAACAATGCTAACAAATCTTCTTCTTATAGATGAAAAATTACAGAACATAGTACAATTCTCAAATGAAAAATGTCTCATGTATATACACTTATCTACATACCTTTCAATCATACTTAAGTGCACCTAATTAAGTTTTTAACATGTTTGTTGCATTATAATTGTTTAAGACATGACCTTATGAAAATATTTCTTGTCTCGCTCCATTATACAAGAACTATCGGACCAGTCAGAATAAGAACCAACCAAAAACTTTAAAGGGAAACGTTGATTTGAGTGGTGACCTTGGTAACATACTTCAAGATCATTGGAATCGATCATCAGAATGATTTACAAAGCACGCTCTTTGCGAATATCTTGTAAACTAAAGCCGACTGACAAAAACTTTAATGGGTTTAGCAATTAATTAATTATTAACTTTAAAGGCTCATTGAAATCTGAGGGGAGACCCAGGTTTAACCCTTTTCTACAAGTTCACCGAAAATAGATAAAAATAGTGGAACCAAAATAAGGTTAAGCAAAGGAATATTTATTCGAACAATAATGCTCAATTTGAATCTGCACGTACACCTAATCTCGGACGACTAGATGTTTTCCCGAAGGCAACAATTAAACGTGCTATGTATACCAATATTTCTATTCAGAATGTATTCATATTCAACACTGCATATTGGAGCGCCATTCATTAATTAGTGAATCGTGTACGGGCCCTTTACATTGTTCTTATATTTCTGCTTCAATAATTTTAATAACGACGGGAAATGCGGGAAGGTGCTAGAATTTCATGTACCAATAATTAATTCGTAGACTATCAAAATGCTCGTGGAATTGGTAATTTATCGTTTACAAAAATCTATCAAACGTGACGAATATTATGGTAAGCACCGTTAAAACGTTTCGAAGACTACCGGAAATATTTTGTTTTAAATAACAGCTTATATAAATTAAAAAATATTTGTGGAAGGTTATAGCAGTTCTATATGATTTGAAATCTATAGCAGTTGCCTGCATTTTCTTAAAATAATGACATAAACTGCAGTTAATAATTTTCTCTCAACATATCGTTAAATTTGTTTTTCTAATGAGCTATAAGACAGTTGTAATGAAAAGATATAATTCCAATTAAAGAAACTTCGATGACTTTGAGAAAGTCAAATATTTAAGATGGTCAAGTAAGGTGAAACGCTCTATATAGAATATTGTCATAATCTTAACATTTGATTACTTAATTATGCAGAAGACTGTTCTAGCTGAAAAAGACCTGGAAATATTTCTTAAACAGAAATATTGTTATCGTTTTAACACATACATTATGCATAATAAAAAATGACTGAGCTTTACGAATACCTTTTAGACCCGAAGATAATTTATAATATTATTCGTAAACAAATAAATAATATATCCTTTTTAAATGGACTTCTCACGAGAAAATAGTATGAAAATATTCTCTCTGTCTATTATAAGCACTTACGTAGCTACGTTGCAAGCGATATCGACAGCTATAACATTCGATACGCGAATGTGAAAGTTCGATTGCACGGAGAAGTGCAAGTGCGATTGGGAAAATGCATTTTTGTCAGGTCCATAATCAACGCGTTTCGTTCTAATTTCCCGGAGAATTGTGTGCATCCATGGGAATTTGCATTTTAATCGTTAATATCCCGTTATCATGAATTTGTGCTCCGATAAGCAGTTCTACCGAAATTTGTTCAGGCGAAATTTTAGGCGAATTGCGTTAGATAGTTCATCGAGTTTCTGTAATGGGTTTTCGTATGATGCAAACGTCATTTGTTTCGTTTTACTCTGAAATATTCATAAAAAAACTGTCGTCCAAAGCTAAAGTACTATTTAAATCACGTCATTTGATTCAGACGGTGTCGTTTCGATAGTGAATAATCCATGAATGTTTAAGCATTTAATGTACAAAAATACCTGGGCGAGTGGCACAAAGTAAATTCATGAATCACAAAACTGGTTCAGTTGCATTCATCAGCATTTCAAATAATAACTATATACTGTACACTGATTTAATTTCGTCGAGTAAATTATATTGTCACGGTGCATATACAATATACATAATTATGCATTTATAATAAAAATGAGCAGGTGTAATCTAAAGCAGCAAAATCATTTAAATGTAAAGACGCTATTATATTACTTTCTGCGATGTTAAACACATTAAAAAAGAAACTAGCTTTCTACATATTTCACTTGAAAGTTTCCATTTTGCATAAACATCCGCAGTCTAATTATGACATACAGCTTTGCTGGAAATTATTAAAAAAATTATTGGACAAGAAATCTAGAGCAGTAGCAATAAAATAAACTGCAGAATATCGAAAAATACAAGAAAAACTTTATAATTAATGTTACTAATGGCAAATGTGAAGGATGAATACAATGGGACGAACAAAACAGTTTATGGAGATAAAGAATATTAATAATGGTTTTTAAAAACAATGCCGACTTTTTCTGGTTCAATTCGTTTTTCACTAAACTTCATTTGCCTGTACAGTATAGTGCTAGGATCCGAAGGCTAGGCAGGTTATCTATCACTGAGGATTGTTTGTGTTTACCGGATTTGTCATGGACTAGCCGATGTCTGTTTCACCACTGGGTCGCCACTAGGTAGGAAAACGTGGACTAGCCGAGATCTGTTTCCTCACCGGATCACTACACGGGGGAGGGGATGGAATATTATGTTTGCCTCCTGACTTATATATGTATTGTAGGGTAGTAGTATCTCCGTAACTGTCGTATCGAATGCTTCGCGACAGTTCTAGTTGAGCTGTTACGCTCTTTGTAGTGTGCCGAACATAGAGAAGGATGTGAACAGGTAAATAAACATTTACACTCTAATAACAATAACGACAACAATAGCAATGGCAATAACGCCGATCCTCAAACGGACTCGCTTTCCTCGTTCGAAGGAAGAGTCCTTCAGGACTTATATTGTAGACTTATATTGTAACCCAATTAATATATTTATATCTAAGAGAAAAGAAGTTTGACATATTTCAAATATAAAATTACATTTAGTATAATACGTACAATTATTTGAGCTAAGAAATAATCAGAAAAGTATTTAAAATTTCTAATTGCGTGACATCAATTTAAAGAATAGAATATCGGATTAAAATTCCTAATGGATTTTCGAAATGGAAAAGGCTTTCGAGATTGAGAGAATTTTGTTCTCTTTTGTAAACGCAATTAAGAAATTGAAATTCAGTTTGTTATGATATGAGCCACTATTTCCATATAATTTATTCTGTGTCTGAATATTGAATAATTTTACGAAGGCGTTCCGGATTATTTCACGTGAAACCATGAAGTTGCGTAATTTCTAGTTTAAGTTGATAATTTACCTATTGTAGTTTCAGTATTAGAATCGAGTATTGATTACACATATAAAACTTCGATATGAGGAGCTGCCAGTCGTGTGACTCCAATATTCAGCAAATATTGATCTTCGCAAACTATGTGCAGTGTTAATGAATTACGATAACAAACTTTCCTTGATAGGACTCATTAAAATGTTTGCTATGTTAATAAACGTTATATCATCGCTTCTTCGGGTTATATCTCAGTAAGAATGTTTCGCTGCGAAATCAAAGTTTATCTTCTGACAGCGATGGAAGCGAAAAGGTGGATGCAATTTAGACTTTCCCAGAACTAAGAACTTAAGAATCTATGTTAATATACCGTAATATGTCAAGAGGAAAATATTAAACTTCGTTTATTAATTTTGCACAAATTACATCAAATAAAAATTTCAGTTGTTAATATGTTGTGAAAGATGTTGATTATATATTCAGAAGTTAATATGCTGTGAAAGATGTTGATTATATATTCAGAAGTTAATATGCTGTGAAAGATGTTGATTATATATTGAGAATTAAGAATCTGATATTAATCAATTATATTATTTCATTGAAATTTGTCTTAAAATAATTGGTTAACATTTACATCAAACTTACTTGAAAACTTCGGGCTTCTACAAGTTGGCGCGAAATCAATCGAGATAACACAAGTTGTGTCCTATATTACCGAATCCATAAACGCTTTATTTGGCTGCCAAAAAATGACACGGTACGATTTAGGTGGCCAGTATTCATTAGGCAGCTATTCTCTACGAAATACTTTACGTACAGGAAATTGAGATGGAGCCCTTAACTGAAGCACTCTGTATGTTGATAACATTTCGTTGCAAATGACTGTTAATGAAAAAGATAGAAGATGTTTAATACGAATTTTGGGAAAAAGTAACCTGAACAATATGCTAGAAGTAGTTGTATCCATTAGACTAATAGACTGTACATCCTAGAGTCATATCAATAGCACTGATTTAATAGGCTTATCTGCGGTAGTCAAACGTGGATGAATCGCCACGGTCGGGCATCGAAATCTCTCATTGTTCACTTAACGTGGATAATCCGCACGTGCTGACCGAAGTATGACTTCCTGTAGAATCATAGAATTATCCAGATTACGCGGTTCATAGGAATCCGACGCATTGGAATCGAATAATCCGATGCATTCGTCTAACGTAAATCAGCATCGTGCTCTATTGATCGGGTAAACGGAAATAAGGTTCGAGCTCTCAGACGTTAAGTAACTTACTCACACACTAACTAAAACGTTGAAGATTGCATCCGAAACGACGTTATGTATAAGGCTTAAGCTGTTTGGCATCCGATTAAGTGTGTTATTTACACATATTTTTTGGAAATTTTTTTTATTAAAAAATTGTAAGAGCTACAAATTTTAAATTGAACACTGTTATTATATAAGGTTTCAAGAACAACACGAAATTTTTTTTATTCCAAAATTGATGAAATTGTTTCGGCAATAAATTTGTTAGTAATGGTAGTAATTGGTGGGAAAAAGTATTATTCTTAATACGTAATTATTAACTAACGTAATAAATGAAGTTTGCAAACTTCTCTAGCCTATGTAAAATTTATATAAACACACAAATTTTGTAGTAAATTATTATCACAACTATATAAAAAATGTTTCATATATACGAAATTTTTGAGATATAAATGTTGAACTTATATTGGTGCAAGATGTTCTCAAGTTTCATTTATTACATAATATTCTGTACAAAAAGTATAATCGTTTTTCTGTACAGAGAACTTAGTTTTAAGTAAAAACTTTACCAACTCATACTTGCAGCTAATGATCATGATCGAAAATCCAATAAGCTAACACCTAAATGTTACACAACGCCCTGTACCGCAAAAAGTGCTGTGTTGAATATCTTCTCCTGTTAATTATTGAACTTTTTTAATCGATACGACAATTTTCTAAGTAAAGCAAGCTCAAGAAATGAGATATGGTATATTTTTACGGTCCGCAAGTAAAATGACAATCATGGAAAGGGAAATCAATATCGTCCCCCGCGAGACAGAAACGGAAGCGTGACGAAAGAGCTGGAACAGGTGTCAAAAACTGAAAAGTCGAACGGTTTCCAACAGTTCGGTGAACCTCGCCAGATGACTGTAAATAAGAAAATCATTTTAAGAATTATACAAAACAATCTTTCTCGTATTTTAAAATAATTCTATAAGAAGTTCTTCATAATTGATTTACAATAAATACAATTTTATGTTTCTACACTTTTCGGGGACACCCTATATATAGTGGGTGATCAACATATTGGAGCCACTTGCACAAAATAACGTGTCTACATTAAAGCAGCCAATGTTTCGATAAATAATTTCTAGCCACATCGAATATTGTTTATCTTTTATGCATACATTTACGTTAACTAATTGAAAATATGTTTGGTTAACTGTTGGTTCGAATAATCTGATCACGATATAAATTTTTACCACTTTATTTTTTATATATTTGTGTTTCAGGTGGGTACAATTCAATCTACTAACGAATGCCAAGCATGTAAGTAAAAACAATTTAATGGAAGCTAAAAATGGCGTTATAATTGAGGTATCGTTACAGAACGACAGGATCCAGTAAAAATTAGAAAGAAAGAACAAAACATAGCTTAAGCTGATTTATCGATCATACATAGTTAGCTAGTACGATAACGTGCGAATATTTCTTCTTTTTCAAACTACATAACGATACAATTTAGCAGCCATTTCTATTAGTTTATATTAAAACCCGAAACTATTCCCTGTTCGTTCTGACAGGTGTCAAGGTGTTCTGAAATCAAAACTGGAATTGATCCTTATACAGTAATACAGTATGTCCCAGAATTGATAGTACAACCGAGGAGGGGATGGTTCTCCACGAGAAAATAAATTGAAAATACGGAATCAATTTTTTCTGATTGAGATTTTGTTTCCGAGAAAATCGTCTGTGAAGATCCGTCAAGTTTTCGTGGCTAGCATTTGTAAGAAGTAGAATCAGTAGGTCATGATCAGACAAGTCAGACGGTTCGTATTCAATAGCCCACGTGCCCGAATTTTCAATCTCGATTTTCTCGAATACAAGGTGTCGAAAAAAATTCATTCCGCATTTTCGATTTATTTTCTTTGTTGTTACTATCAATATTACCAGTTTAAAATTATGAAAATAATTTCACTACAATAAATGGAATCTTACATAGAATCTATTATTTTTACATTAATCCATACATCAAGAACTTGAATTCATTCCGTAAATTCACAAAATCTTCAAATAAATCCGCACTCAAATACATCTGTACTACAAATAAATTTGTATCCAAAGGGTTAAGAGGCGCATTAAGCTATTATGTAACATGTTAATACGTTCATGTATTGTTTATGCTACATAAACCATACTTGGTTTAAAGCATTAAATAAATAATAATAAATAACACACGTGAAACGATATAGATGTATGTGCTATATCATGCTGATTAATGCAACATAATCGCCCACATAGTTCCCAAACCGGAACTGATAGATGAGCCATAAACTGAAAACCTAGCCATATAGAATTACAACCAATTAGATTTAAATTGTTTAACGAGATTCATATGACATGTGCAGCTAAAATGATCAATCGCTAGCCATCGTTTAGCTGTCATTCGAATATTCTTCAATGTGTTTTGTACGACGATAGTTATGTTGCACGTGTAACGGTTCCTTTGAAGAATATTGAAACAGTGGTTACCGTCAGATTGCTTTAAAGGATAGTTGGAATTCAGGTTGACAGGTTCAAAGCCGCGTTGGTCAGTACTGACCGACACTGACAATGTAATTTTCGTTTACACACCGTAGTAAGTGGAATTACCATACCGTGCAATAACGTGCACCGACAGCATTACGATCATCAGCGAAAATAAAGATGACGATATTACAATATTAAGCGTACTCGTCAATAAACTGTGGATCTCAATAAACAAAATGGTTTGCGGTCATTGTTGGAAACAGAAGCCTAATAGTTTCTTTGTGCCTCTACTGATTTCAATAAGCTGAAAATAATCTATAAATGTACTTCATATTAGTAATACTAAATATAAAATTATAAAATTAGTGATTCTTAATATTGGTAATGATAAACAGGATATATGATATGACGTAGTATTTTTCTGTTAACTTTGGGATGCTTCTTTAATATGAGTTTACTTTCATTTTTCTGATCTGGTGTGTATTTCTCGAGATATCCCCAATTTTCGACGATTTTTTACCCATTTTGATTTTTGTGCATTACAGCGCCATCTGTGAACCAAAATGAAAAAACTCCTAGGTCAAATTTGTTATTTTTTTTTTTTGGAGGATTCAAAAACTGTATTGAAAAATGGAGGTTCCCATTTAAGTTTTTTTATCTTCCCCCACTGTCACCCCCCTGGAGCAACGAACAACTTTTATTACCCACTTGTTATGATCCGATGCATAGTTCTCGATATATTTCAATGTCTTCAGATAAATGGCCCACCCTGTATATTAAAAATATACATATATGTATATAGATTACAGGTGACAATTTGAAGAGAGTATTAGAAACTGCGTAAATCTACGTAGACGTAGTTGCTCAGAATATGTTTTGTGTAAGAATTCATTACATATCTCACAATTCACTACGTAAATAAAATACGTACTACAAAATGTGTAGTTTCTTAGTATTCTCCCAGAAATAGTTGTATTTATCTGGCGTCCAATCTTTCTGTCGCAAACCGCAAGAAACTTGCGTACTTATTTTGCCCCGTTAACCGCCATTCTTACGGTACACTTCAACTCTCGTGATTTATGGAGATTTTAAGTAACATGACAAGAGAAAATTCATAGCAACATTTTACTTTAATTGTAACGTCAAACTCGCAGCATTCACGGAATCGCGCGGGAAAGTTTGCTTCTCGTACACGTCGCGGCGCACGTCATGTACCTAAGTCACAAATTATTCATACCAATTAGAAATTGGACCACAACGAACTGACATGCGAGAAGTGTAGAACGAGTATGGCATGTGCTGTTCGTTCGGCTGACACGATCATTAATAACTCTAATCAACATAAGTTTAGCTGCATTTTCCAGACACTCGAAATTAATCAAACTTTTATGCGTCTGAATTCGCGATGTAACGTTCACAGACGTGAAACGCCTTCGTTCCCGTACTTATTTAGAACACGCTTATACAAGGTGTCTTACTTTAGTGTGACCCCTAAAATAGGTTCTTTAATTTTGACAAAGAAACAGATTTTCTTTTTAGAATATCGAGCCTGTATTATCCGTATAAATGAAATTTAAGTTTGACCTTCATCTTGGGAGTTAAAACTCATTTGAGGGTCATTTTAAAATAATACGTTAATTATTAACCGCGTGAGAACTCTATTGTATATGGAATTCGTGTACTCAATAATTTCTAAACACAACTTTTTATTACACTGAAAATATATTTAGAATGTGATACAACGCTTCGTAGAAAAGAAATTATGTGTACAATCGAGAAAGATGAAATTCAGTTTAAAATTCATTTCGCGCAGAATCTAACGACGAAACTTGAAAACGGTTTGACCGGAAAATTTATTGCAGCTTTTTTGTTAACAATAAAATTGCTACGACGACAGTGTCATTGGCGGGGGCTTCAATGCTAAAATCGCTCAACATACACGAGAGAATCGATTAACGATGGAACAGCCATTGCAATTCAATCAAGGAATAAATTATTTATAAATCCATGATTTAACTATCCCGTGAGCGATAAAATCGCTCCGGGAAATCGATGTTATGAATGTAAACTGTCGAGTTCTTGTAAAAATTAATTAGAAATTTTTTTAGAAGTTAAAACGACATCGGCTCACAGTAGAGTAGCTCGCAACTACGACGGGCAATTAACACTAGAACTACCGGACCAGTCAAAATGACTGGTGCAAACCTTTTTCGATTAGAAATTTTAAACGTATAAATATTTTTTTAGTGAATTTCTCTATTATAGTACATATTTAAATATCGCCTGTACGAAATCTAAATAAATAAAATATTGTCATTATTAGAAGGCAAAATGTATGCCAACTGCGTTTAGTGCTCGGTAGTTCTAGTGTTAAAGCCATACCAATTCGAAGGAAAATGGCCGTTCTGCAAATTATGTCCCAGAACTTTTAAAGAAGCTTGGGGCGTAGCCATAAACTTGGTCAATTAGCAACGGAATATGATATTTCTCTGCTAATTTGATTCCATCGGAGTTGCTCGTCAACGCCCCGATTTGCTGAATTACTGCATGACTGAAGTACACGACACACGCTTGAAAGTCCCTTCTCTCTAACCTGAGGTAATGCAATTAACCAGCTTTCGTCGAAATGATATGATGTTTCGTTATAAGTCACGACTCTTTGACGACTTGATTGCGGAGCAAATACTAAGAATGAAAACTCTCCGGATCTAAAACTGTGACTACTTATCAAAGTAATATAATCGGTTTAAAAAATCGCTCAGGAAGTATTCTATCATTCACTTATTTCGCATTTCATTTTTCGATAACGTTTATGCATTATTCTAATTAATTTCGAAATTAGAGAAATTTATTTATTGCAAGACACAAATTATTGTTATTACGTGTCCTGTAAAATCAGTTCAAGTTACAGTTGCGAAATAGTTAAAACTAGAAAATTTGAAGGTTTAACAATTTAATTGTCGTCTACTGCTCTATCTACAAAACAGGCCATTAACGCAGAGTCGATATTTATCTTTTGTTTGAAACATTTTTCGTTTTCATTCATAATTTTTTAGATATTGGAGCGGATCGCTTGAAATGGGTTTTATAATTTACAACCCCTTGCCCTACGAATTATTTTACGGATTCAGCGATTAGAACTTTCTTTGTAGATCGTAACTTCCGAAAAAAGAAGAATATTGATATAAATTGTATGCCTAAATGTTCTCCAATGGCTGTATATTAACAAAACCAAAATAGAATTTTATTTCGGTTTAAAGGAAATTATTAATTACCGGAAACCTGGGGACGGTTTTATTTGTTCGTGGTATTTTTCAACATACAAATTCAACAATTTCGAAAAGCTAGCTGGAAATTAATAAGTGTACACTTGTTCACGTTACTCCTCGTATAGTAAAAAATGTAGTAGATTTCAAAATAAAAAATATTAATAAACAATACCTACTGTCGACAACGTGCACCATTCACAGTGAAAATTATTATCTCTTTCGTAGTTGAGGAACTCCAACTTGTTGAAAAGTCGAATTAGAGCTGGATGGTGGTTTAATTACGTCCATTTATTCATAAAGTTTTCAATTCTAATAAGACTACAAAAGCGCATGCACGGAACACCGTATAATACAGCAGAGCAGTAGCTTCCTTATTTTTCTGTTAGAGACAAAGGAATGTGAGGTTATAGTTTTCTTTCGACTCAAGAACCACGTTTAATACCCTTGAGCCGTGACGGACGCCCTTTGTTATCCTTCAGGAAACTTCCGCGTTTATACCACGCCAATCTGCTATACAAATTGAAAATCTAAGAATTTAGCCGCGGCACAAGTTTGGCGACTTACGGCGGATTAAGGCAGCTTTGAAATTCGGCAAAAGTTGGCTGGACTATAAACCAGACTCGCTACGTGCCTCGAAAAGTGACACTCCATGCAGAAAGTGACTTGATTAAAACGGTGAATGCAACTGTTGCTAAAACGAGTTGGGCGCGCACTGCAAACGAAAAATAGCATTATAGTATTATAGAATATTATTTATTAAAGTATTATTCAATAATATCATTTATAGATATTATAGTAGACCTAAGAAATTCTTTTTTTAGATCAAGTTTCTACAACGTTATAAATTAACTATAATGACTATGACTTTGAAAAAATTACAGTCCTCATTCTTTATCGTAAAGTTATTACGACGTTGATAGATGTGTGGAGAGAATGATTATTCTTTTCCATTATAAGAAACCTAATAAAAAGTATACAGAGACTTGTTTACTTAGTTTTTGTTAATTCAGGCGAGCATCACTCGCGCGACTCGTCGTTTTGGTTTGTTTGTTCGCAAATTAAAAAACTTCATCAAGCTCTTAAAGAAAAATGAAACTACTGACCAGACTAGCATAATGTACATGAGTCGCTCGCAACTAAGAAGTTGATGCGACTTCGAAAAACCTAAGAAAACAGAATTATATTTGTTTGTATTCATACACAGGATGTTTCCAACGTTGTTTTTAAAGTAACAAAGTCACTAAGGGACGAAACCAATTTTTATTTCATTCCTGCAGAATATTGAATAATCAATGCAGAATATTTTTAGTTTGCATAAAGATCCGCAGTTTGGTTATAACTAAACTTAATCACATAAAACAGTAGACAGGTAAAAATCAGTTTCTACTACTAATAATTTTGATAAATTATATATATATATATATATATATATATATATATATATATATATATCAATACTTTTAAATTCTGCTAATAATGGTATTAACTTTCTTTATGTTGTCTATTTATTTTTATAACTTTTAATTTCCTTTAGTTAATGTGTTTTTCAGCAATTGTGAATCATTTTTCTGACTGATAATGATTCTACGCAATCGTGATTTTTTTTTTTGAATTGCCTACTGAATGATTAATGATCGTGCATAGCTGGCATTCATTATTAAAACAACTGATATTATTATGCAGCACATAAATCCTTCGTGCATTCTTGTTTCTATTGATGTTATTTTATTTCAGAATTGAAATGGGAAATATTACTATGTTAATGTACTATAATGATTTCAAACTGTTGATATATTTGTGCACATAATTCTCTTTATTAAATACGTTTTCCAGCTATTGTGAACCGTTCATGTGACTGATAATGATTCTATGCAATCATGATTTAATTTTGGATGTGTCGACTACATTCCCCAAATTGCCTACTGAATGATTAATGACCGTGCATAACTGATATTATTTATTAAATCAACAGATATTATTATGCAGTACACAAACGTTTTCTTTGTCCTATAATTAATGCAATTCTATCGTATTTATCTGGTTCCTCATGCACGAAGTGGGATGCTCGGTAACTTCGTTCGAAATAAATTAACAGAACACCGACGAAATTGAATGAGAGTGCAACATATGTACGTACACATCGACGTATCAATGGTCGGTTACACTTTTCCAACCGCACTCCATACAGCTAGAATTCTCCGATAACAGTCGTTTCTCCGGGAACTGCTTTTAATTAGTTTTAAAAGTGCAATTGAACATCTGTACCACTTTTGACCCGCGTTATAGTATACTTCCCAGTTACCGGGACAGTGTGGCCGTAATCTGTTACCATTACGAGGCTCCTTAGTCGATGGAAGAGGCCAATTTGATAATTGGCCACTTAATTGGGTCGAATGGCTCCAAGTTCGATCCATGCTCGACGAGTTACCAACTTTCCAAATCATAAAAACTATTTTTCCAATAAGAATTTGCAAATTGTTCCATTAAATTGCTGGTTTGTTGGTCGAAACTGAAATGGCACTACTTCACTTCTTCACAGTAAATCATCAAGCAATTAAATCTATAGAATGAATCAACGATAAACATTTTCTAAACTTCGCACACAAGAAAAATATTTAAAAAAAAGTTGAAACGAAAGTTGCATGACATTATTGTATCTATCAAACTGTAAAATAATGTTTTTTTTAATGCATTCTCACGAACTTCTAAAATACAATGCGTTTAAAAAATTTTTTTGTCATAAAACTCATAAATGTCTATGTAGCGTCTGTGCCTTGCCATTAGTGCAGACAATATTTATTATGCCTAAAAATCCACAAACCATCATTAAATTAAATATCTAATTAGAATATATGTATTCTTGAATTTTTCTAATCTATTAGTGTTTTATATTTCACTCAACCAATTTCTTCATATATGCATAAAGTTATAACTAGACTTTGGATCTTTATGCAAAATAAAAATTGTCTGCATCGACTGCAAGAAATAGAAACTAAGTTATTTCTTCCCTTAATGATTGTAGTAGACGAGAAATCATATATTGACATCGTTAATTTTTTTAATTTTTCAACAATTTTGTATTTTATCTACTCAGTTTTGCTATAAATGCATAAAGACCCGCAGTCAGTTATAACAAACGGCAAGAAATTTACTAATCCTTCACAATATTACAAAAATTTTGGCAACTGACGTATTAATTTATTTATTAAGTGTACAATAAGCTTTTCCGAAACGCGAATAAACATTAAGCCACTTAAGGACTTCCAAGCCGGATGTACGCTAAATGCAAATAAATTGATGTTTCGGTGTTTTTTTTTCGTGTGCACTGTGACGAAACAGATAATTCTTCTGCCTACACAGACGGATCTACAGTGAATATTAAACTTCATCCGTTACGTGTTTATTCTTCCATCATGTTACCTCTGTATCTGTTTTTAGTGAAATTTGTCGGGGAACGGCTAAATTCATTTCGAACGGCGTGGTTTTAAAATCATCGAGCTTGTTTTCCCATCCCCTCAGTTGCATGGAAATTTTTGCAAATGAGATTGAACGCAGGCAGTCGAATTTAAAATACAGGACGGGCGCAGTTTGTCAGGGTTTTAACGAACCAATGTTCATTGAACGGCCTTGCAAAGCAAGCCAATTTTATTATATTTCGGTAAAACACACTTGGCGTGCATTTTAGTACGGTGCATTTTAGTTTTGAATTTCAAGCTAGATTTATTCGTGACGTTATGATGCTTTTAATGCGAAAACAAAATAAACCTAATACGTAAGTATCGCAATCGTCTGCTAAATATAATGAACGTGTCAAGTGAATTTCATTAGACAATACGAAACTATACTAATACTGCTTTTATACGTTTTATTCGCCACTACACATTTTTCAGTGCGTGTTATTCACTTGTTAGTCTTTTGGGCACGTTTTGTTCACTTTTACATGGTTTTTCGACACGTTTTTTACCACGTGTTGTTCACAATTACACGCTATCTCCTATACAAATAATATAGAGGCTGTCAAAAGTATTCTTTTGATGTTTCTTAACAGGTTACCTTCTCCGTCGTGGGTTTATAGTATCAAATATTAAAGTAGTATGCAGTTCTATGTTATAAATTACTTGCTCTATTGTTTAATTTAGAATAAATGCAATTTTATACTTGGGGACAAATAAACTGTTTTACGACTTTCTTAAATAGTATTTTGTACACATAGTACATGTCTCTTTTAAAATGACAAATGGACGATGAAAGGTATTTCGAAGATAGGGCAATTTGAACATCGTGTAGGTGCTAATGGATGACGAATATGACCGACTTAAGCAACGTTATAGCCGAGCAACACTTTGTAAGCTATTTATATCTGTCAGGGGGTAAGGAAGACCTATATTACATCTCCTTTTACTCTTTCTAACCTATTTGTGCTCATAAGCGGATTAATCTGCATCTGCACACACTGCTGTCATTACAAAAGACATGTATGCATGTACACATACACACAGGCCACGAATTTTTGTACTAATATGCTGTTAAATGATAAACAAAAATATAAATATATTAGAAGAATTTGAAAATGTTGTTTTTACTAGACTGACAATGAGATAATTCTACGTGAAAGACTGTGAAAATATTCCAAGAATTTAAAACAACTGTTTTATTATATTAGTTTTAATAAAATAATTTAGAAAAAATATATGGATATGTTATTCTTGTATGTTGTAATGAATGCAAGCTATTGACAGACGTACACCTCCATCTAACTTCTATTTCTTTTTTTTGATCGAGTTACAAAAACTTTTATTTTTCAGAGAAATTCACGATGAAACTATCACACAACTGCAAAGTAATCTTTATAATCAGTGCTAATGCCTTACACTTATAAAATACAAACTTTTTAACGAAGATAAATTTTTAACAACTACTATACAGTTGCATTGCATCTTCTGAATGGTTGAACAAAGAAAAGTGACGAAGTATCGTTCTCAACTATTATGACATAAAATATTGAAAAGATTTATTTGCTTATTTGCGTGATGCTCTCTCTATGTAGGAGCGCAACCAAAAAATAAAGACGCTAAAGGATCAAATGTTTATAAGTTACTAAACCCCGTTCAATATTCATAAAGTGTTTAAAAAAATTCCATTATTTTATTACTGAATCGATATTCACGGCGTTATTATGCTACTTACACAGCTGAACGTCACTTTGATCGTTGCGAGCATGGAATATCAATAGCGTGCAACATAGTTATTGGAATACCTTCCCAATACCAATAAACAGAAGAATCGAATTCCTTTAACAGAACAGACACGTGTCACTTCGAGAGCTTGCAATATCATTTTGCGAAAAACCAGGAATAGGTTTTATGTCTCATAAGAAATTCTTGAACTGATCTTTTTCGCATCAAAATTGGAAAATCTCGTTTTTAATTTTGTCAGAGTCTTTCAAAGTTATGAGTGTGATTCCAATACCAGTTAGATAGTGAAACCTGTCGTTTTCCTACCCACGCATGGTTAGTCAGAATTTTGTTAATTCTTCAAGGGTTTGCCATGAGACAAATTGTCTTCTCATCTAATTTCACGCAAGAGTAAAGAAACATTTAAAGATTTGTGCTTCTGAGGTTGATCTAGAACAGCAAATTGTGTTTTTTATTTACACACAAACACAATGCAAAATTCGATACACTCATCATCACGTCCGATGTAATTATCATGTCGAAGAACTAGGAGATAACAGTACTTGAAGAAAAACTAAAGCCGTGTACGTTGCTGCTCTGTACAAACTGCTTCACCTTGATGATAGCTCAGCAATTATTAACAGAGTACTGAGCTGTTAATTGCCATCGTGCGACCCGGCGTAGTTATCTGGGCCATCTGCTAGGGTCGTACGGTTGGCCGATGGTATCATATAAAAACAATATCATTTCATGAAGGCTACAAATGAAATTAGCCGGTCTCAAACCCGATTCATTTGTTCCTCAGTCATTCGAAGACAGAGTTATTAACCCTCTGTACTCGGAGCTATTTTATAATTCGAGAATTAAACATTTCTTCCGATCTAAAATAATTCCAGTTCATATAATTTTTTCATTTTGTGGATATGGAATTTATATAACGCCTCATACAATACTTAAATGTTTAGTAATTGATTAGATAGCATTAAAATTTAATTATGTAAATAATATTTTGAATAATAGTATAACAATTTTTAATGGCGACTCTGAGTCACCACTTGAGTACTAAGGTTTAATAAGTGGAAAATGGTATGACAGTGTTTTTAAATTCTTCTAATGTCTCTACCCTTTTAAATTACACTCATTTTTGTCCGAAATACAATAAAATACGCAGTCTGGACATCATCAAATTCAATTATATTTTCTTATCTAACTTTAATTATTAATAATCCACGATGTTCAGAGGAACCTGACATGTAGCTTTCAATAATTTAATACATATATTCCAATACTATATCTAATTCAGACCTAACTTAGAAGCTAACAGGATTCTCATTACAATAATCATTTCGTGATCTCATCAGTTCGAAAGAAAGTTCTACGAAAATACTATGTTCTGCAGTTACACTTGGAACTTTTAATACTTTCACTTAGCTCTTTACAAACTCTTGTTATCTAAACTTACGAGAATAACGTTTTCTTTTACATGAAAAGGGGACAAACTAAACTTATCCTTATGAAACTGTGTGTGCTTCTTTCTGAAACATGTAAAATGAACAGGTAGAACTTTTTTTTTATCTGTAACCAGTTTGCTTTAAGTATATAATTCAGAGATTTATATATCACGAAGGTGCAGGGGAATTTACAATATTATAGCTTGAAGTTGTAATAGATAAAACTCAAACATTTTCAGAACATCCTGTAGATTATATATAATATCCAAGTTTTTCTATTTAAACATAATATATGAAATGTAAAATATCAATCCAAATTTATCTAATCGAATTTTTTGAAGCAGATGAGGATGAAAATATTCTTTGGCAATTATGAAACGATTATTTACATTGTACACCACAACTAGTTGCATGTAGATCAGATCAGTAACCAATTTTCAACCAATTTATCGCTTACTAAAAAAGCGGAACTTCTTTAATTTTCCAAAATGTTCGGAAAATTTTCAACTAAAAAAGCTAATCATATCCACGGAACCATTTATAATAGGAAACGCAAAAGAGTAGAACAAACGTGAGCCAAAGGCGATTTACGTTTTCATAGAGTTTAAAAATCTCAATCTGGCAAAAGCACTCTCGTCACGTTTAAGAGGGGTTCCAACTCTTCATTAAAAGTGCAAATCACTGGTGCTTCTCCCGAAAAATCCTAGCGAGTGAATGACCAAAATCTTACCGACGGTTCATCGGATGATAAATGTACGTAAGTGGGTTTAAAAACTTGGCAAACTGCAGCCAACATGGGCGTTCTTTAAATTCTTCCCATCAGAATGATGTTGAATCGACGCGCTCGCTCGGATTAAAACTTTCGCGACTCCCATAATTTCGAAAATATTTCGAAAATTCATCGCGCTTAAGGAGGTCGTGAAAAATTGAATACTACAGGAAAATTGGCTTATTTCGAACGGCAAAAAGATACCGGACGGTCCCGGAAGCCAGAATCGGTTCTGCGTTCTCGGCAAGACCATTTCATTATTTGTTCGTAGCAGAATCAGATGCCAGGCGTACGATTAAATCGTAAACCAGCTAATGCCGTCGTAGTTAGCATTCGCCGGTAATTCAACGATTCGAGCCCGACGTTCCGCTGCTGTGCGATATTCGTTCTTGGCAGGTGGCCAACGAACGTCGTACCCGAAGCAAATGGCCACCACGAAGGCAAGTTCACGTGCCATTCTGGACAGATGTCAGGATGTATGTAATCATGAGCGGAATATATGGCATGTCCCAAGGAATCCGATTGTATCGATAACATTGGAACTCGTTTCCTCTACTTCGCCAACACAACCGTTCGCAAAATTCATTTACGACGAATACGGTAGTGATCGGCATGATCCTTTTCAATTACTATCCATTCTCATTTGCAAAATATTATTATATTCAAGGTGTAGTGGGTATGTGCGTGTCTTTATGTAAAATACAGCAGTAGAAGTTAAATACAAAATTCGTTTCATCCCTTAATAGATTTTTTACATTGAAAACATCATAACAATATTCTTAGATTTTTCTAATCTTTTACCGTTTTATTTTTCGTCCAGCCAATTTCTTCATAAACGCATAAAAATCCACAGTCTAGTAATATACATTCAAAAAGTTATGTAGAAAGGAATTTTTAACTTTATCGATAAGCCAATGATGGAACTCTATCGAATCATTGGAGTAGTTTTAATATCACGTTACTTGGACAGTTAATAGAAAATTTTTAACTGTAATACTGTATACTACGGACTTTATGCATTTATGACAAAAGAGTCCGATTTAAAACAGTGGACATATTAAAAAGATTTAAGGCAACCAGTGTATTAATTTCACCTTGATAAGATAATTAAAAGGGGGTTAAGATAATTAAGGGGTTAAACATGTCGCACCTGTAACGACAGTTTCGATGCAATGAAATTGTCAATGCTTTTCTACATCCCAAATATTTTAAAATTTGTAATAGTCAAATAGTAATAGAAGAGCATGAGAGGTATAACTCATAATCTGATGGGGCAAGATCTATTGAATAAGCTGCACTTGATAGAAGCTTAAGAACATAATGACATACAAATCATTCTTGCGGCTTCGTCAGCATGTTTCCTCGATTTAAATGTGACAAGAATGCAACGTCGATTACTATATTTGTTTTCTGTGTTTTATCATGTTACAAACTCCGTTGTAAATGATAAGGTTAGTACGTTAATATTCTAAAATATCTAGAAAATATTTTATTAAAATGGTTAATTTCATTCACTAAATGAATAGTATGAAAAATATTTTGATTGTTACAAAATAGCTGTTACTGGTAATAATATATATTTTTATTAGTATATACATTATACATAAAACGTAAAAGTAGGATAAATATTTTATTAGATTGACTTTGTATAGCACTTTGTATTTTTGGATTAGTCAGAGGTTCCGAATTTTAGTTTTCAATTTAAAATAAACCGAAACTTTTTATGTGCTGCAAAAATGATAACCAGATATATCTATATTACGTACTGAAATTTTTCATTTAAATTAATTATATATTATCCATTCAAATTATACGTTAATTTATAAATTTTTTATTCATACAAAATAAATTTCATAAAACTCTAAAGGTATATTTTTCCTTGATCACAATTATTCTTAAAAATATATTTTTCACTTAATAAATTTAATAAACAAGGAGGTGTATATTAATCTTCTAGCAGTAAACAAACCGTAACATGATGCAAAATCTAATTGACCATCTTATTGACCATCTGAACTTCTTTCCGTAAGGTAATGTACGTAAATAAAACGTTGCTTTCATGGTAAATGCATTTACAATTTGTTTTCAATGTTAATGTACGAACTGCTTTATCGGTCGCAATCAAGCGTAATCAATTTATTTATTCTTTTTCTCGTATTTCTGTTTGGTCGATTTTCCTGTCTCTTTGCAACCTCATTCACTCTCAGAAAGAGGACAAGACGAAAAAGGAAAGGAGCACTTCGTTCTGAAGCTGCTGCAGGACTCATCAGTAAGGCAATTTAGTAGATTCTGCTTTAGACACGGAGTTATTCAATGATCAGTGAAGGAATCAGTAAATACGAATAAATGGCAGAGCAGGAAGTGGTACATACAGTATCGGCACAGAATTTCAGCGATAATAATATACTGCGGACGAAAAATGTATTTCTATGGCAGTAAAGTAATCTGATAAGTGTATATAAAAGCCCCCAGAATTTCCAAGTGTACTTTAACTAACATTCTTTCATTACTAATTTTTGCAATTTATGGTATTGAATTGATAGAATAATACAAACTCAATGTAACCACAAAATGAATAGTCTAAATTAAAATGAAATCGTTGCTCTGTGTGAAACTAATATTATTAACGATTGAATTATTATTATTAATGATTGAAGTCATTGTAGACATACAATACACATAAAGTTTCTTGTTCCTTTGTAGTTTTCTTCCTTCGATTATTTTATAAGATATAAATAAATATACAGAATTGCTGTTTTAAAATTAAATTTCAATTTTGTGACGATTGTGGTAGTTATCGTGTACGTTACCGTTTGAACTTTTCTCCATAAATTTTCTCCGTTCTCAGGACATTACTTTAAATGAAACACTCTGCTCTACTCGAAGCTCGCCGGGAATGATTCCGCGGAAACATTCAAATATCCAATCGATAGAGACGTCTCTTACATTTGTTGAAAACGAAACGTCATGTTTGCTTTACGGTGAGCGTTTACATTTGAACCGTGCGCGGTCAGAGAAAAATTAATTGCGAATGATGGGCGCCGGCCGGTCAATTTTTCCGATCGAACAAAGACCGAGGGAAAGCAATCCATCAGTTCGAAATAACGAACACGGCGCTGGGGAACCATCGCATCGTCCCGATGATACTCGAAACGATCAAAGAGAGCGCTGGACCCGTGAAAACGCTGATAGCAATCTATACGTTTCCTTGTATTTCCCGGGCTATCCGGGCTCGTCGTTCGGCAACGAACAGGTAAAGAAAAAGTCGGATTAAGATTGGAGAAGGAAGGAGAGGCTGAAGAACAGTCGGATTGTGCTCCAGAAGACACCGATGGTCCGACCTATTCAATAGGTCCCGCCTCTAGTACAGAGGTCCGTTTCTTTTAGTATCGTTTCGACTTTCCCGGTAGATAAAATCGCGTTTACGTTTAGCCGCCTCTCTTTCTCGAGAAGGAGAGGAAGCAGAAGAAGAGAAGGAAGAAGGGGTGTTCAAGGAAACGATTGCTGGTGAGCGTACACTCCGTTCGGATCGCTGCGTTTTCACCCAGTCTTTCACGTTGGCAGAGTAGATGACTGCCGTTGGATAGAACGATTCATTTGGCGTTACCGAGCGAAGCCGTTCACAGTGTAATCGTACGTTTACGCCTTATAGGTCAAACTCGGGCAATGTTAACACTTTATCTACCGGAAGCCTAATAACAGCCTTCTCAATGTCTGCGCTCTGTCAAGAGGGAGGTTAACATGTTCGCGCGCGCTACCAGCGCGTCCCATATTTACGCGCAGCTACTATCATTCGGCACTTCGCGAGCAGAAAACTAAATTAGTTTTACGCAAGTTTTTAGTTAAAGCCACCGTGCATCACGTAACAACCACCGGTTTAATTAGATTTCTTTTTCTCCCGAGCTTTTTTGTATTGCCCGCGGAATATGTGTTTGGTTTAATCAAATGTTGCGGAGAGAATAATTTTAAAACAAATTATTACATCGTATTAGCCGAGACCACGGTAGTTCTAGAGATTGCTCTATTTCGTTGAATTTAAGATTAACCTTCTTCGATGATTGTTCAAACTATATCGAGTGCACATTAAACTTTTAGAATATCCGATATTTAATATTTGGAACTTTCTACGTTGCACGAGTGTCGCAGATTGGAAAGTGTCAACGTTTTATCAAGGTGTATTAATGTTTGCCCAGTGGCGACAACTTGGTCACCTCGATCGAGAAGAAAGTAATCCTCGAAGAAATAAACCACCATTCTTACGAATACATTTCTTGAAGTAAGGTTTGCATTTCAATTCGTGTAAGCGGCTGAATCTCAAAGTTCCGAATCCAATTTTCGCGAGCCCAAGTAAGATGATAGAACGACTCTAGAGAAGTATGAAGCGGACGAGCTACGAGGACAGAGTTTTACATACATACTATCGATTCTGGGTTAGGTTTACAACGGCGTACAACTGTACCCTGCTATATTCGCACACTGACCTTTATCTTATTCATGTACAGATAAGAAAATCTTCTCGAATCTTTTAATGCTTATTATTCTACTCTGTTAAATTGACATCAGTAAAATATATGTCTTCTATTCTATTCGAACACGTTGTGCCATCTTGCAGTGTCTATATTTTGGCTTAATATCTATTTTTGCAAATAATATCATAGATAGACTATAAAGAAATGTATGAATACTTTGTAGGAAAGAACATTATGTTTTTTAGTAAATTTTTGCGGTATGACCTTTGTCGCTGTCATAGTAACAAATAGTAATACGCTTCACATGGAATTACTTTGTTCATACAATTGTGTTTTTACGATGATTATACGATTTACAAAATTTGAGAATGTTTTATTAAAAAAATTTCGACAACTTTTATCGTTCAGTGCTAAATCATTTAAAATAAAATGATCAATCATTAAATCCAGCATTAACTAGGATTTAAGAAACGAAATTCATAATAAAGATTGATTCACGATGAAATACCGTTGGTTGAAAGCTATCGAGTTTCGCTTAGAAATGTTTCACTGTAAAATAAAAATTAAACAATAGGAAAGGAAACGTCTCTCAGATTTTTGTCATCAAAATAAGTCAGGAAAGTTTGAAGTAAACTGATCCAGTGGTTTCTCAGATATCGTAGCCGCCGTTTTTGAAAATGAGATTTCCGGAGAATACGTGTTCAAAGTTTTCAGAGCACCAGGTACGAAGGACTCTTTCAGAAAACCTAGCTTAGCTGTAACTTTGTCAATTTTACTCGAATTAACTTCAAAGAAATATTGCTAAGATGTGCTTTAAGAAAGTATCAAGCATTTTGAAGTTTTCCAGGTAGATGTAGCTGTGTTATTCGTGTAGGTATATCGACTTTAATGCGACACGTTGACTGCTTGCAACTAGTGAAACGCTAACAGCTGTTTTTTAAGATACATTTTGTTAGTTTCCTGTATTGAACTTGTGTTCTACACTCCGGGACAATAAGATAACACACATTAAAATTGAGTTTAACGTGATGTAATGAATAGACATTGAATCTTAAAATTGAGTTTAATGTAATGTAATGAATAGACATCGGATCTGTATGCAAAATAAAAATATTCTATTTTAATTGCAACCTACTGGAATGATATAGAAAATTATTTTCTTTCTTGATATGTTTAATAGATAGCAAACAATATAACAATATGTTCAAATTCTTCTAATGTTTCTACTGTTTCAAATTACACTTACTCATTTTTGTCATAAATAGATAAAATCCGCTGTCTGGTAATAAATGTTTGATATAAAAATCGAGATATCATTATTGTCGTTTGTTTTATTTTGTTATTTATTCCTTTATCTTCGTTATTTCTGGTACACATTTATTATTCCGTTTCAAACTACATTATAAGTAGACAAAAATTGCCTATCTGAACTACAACAAACCGAAGTGAATTAAACATTTGTTTTCTTTCTTAATGTGTTTGATATTACACAACAATGGGTTGAAATAATATTGAAATCAAATCAAATATCGAATATAATAGGTTGAAACTGATATATCTGTCTTTTAAAATTCTTTTAAAATTCTATAAAAATTTCTTGAACTTTAAATTGCACATAGTCATGTTCTATATAATTTATAAATTATTCTATATCTAAAACACCGTGAAAAATTTGTTGTTAAGATGTGCTATCTTCTTGTCTTGGACTGTAGCTGGCAGCGGGGAGAATCTGGGGCTATTGCAGGAGCATTTTGTCCCACTGGCACAGTAATTATTATGAATTACTTGGTGAATAGAAGAGACGGTGAAAGAATCCTCTGTCAGATAGCGACTGACGGTTCGTTAACCGTGTTCGAGTCACAAACTTCTTGTTAGTCCGAGTTTTTTTTGCAGAAAGGCTACACTGGACAAGCTTCTTTGCGTGTCTGCGTACTTAAAAGCTTATCGATTAAGCTGTACAAGTAACGAGAGTATATCGTGACTGGTACAAATAAAGAGGCTGAACATGTTACGCTTTGTAACATTCAACGGAGCGAGATGCACATATACAGATCGTCAAATTAGCGTTAATATACGTTCGAACGAGATCCGAAATGCATAGAGAGTAGGGGTGTGCAGGCCGCCCGAAAATCGGGCTCGGGTCGGGCTCAGACTTTCGGGCGGGCCTGATTCGGGTGCCTGATAGTTCTGGGCGTATCGGGCGGCCCGAGAGTTTCGGGCTGACATGCCGGGGACAGGCTTGTGCGAGAACCCGAAATCTCGGGAAACCCGACGCTCAGGACGGGTCGGGAAATCTCGGCCGAGACGGGTCGGGTTCCCGAAAGTGCGATACGTTTCGGGTTCCCGAAATTCTTCGGGACCCCGAAACTCTTTCGGGGCCTCGAAACCGTTCGGGATCCCGAAACTCTTCGGGTTCCCGAAACTCTTCGGGATTCCG
>CM052334.1:17826382-17865019 GCA_028455595.1 Lasioglossum vierecki | reverse complement strand
TGGCACTAGGAAAAATTATTTTATACTTTTTAGTCCGTTTTTAAAAACGTGGTATTTTTAAAAATTTATTTTTATATGTAATAAATAATAATGGCAAAGCAATTTTTAGTGGTGCCTCTCTGCCTTTCTGTCTGAGGAGATAACCAAGTACAAAAGGTTAGTGGTGGAAATAGCATTCTATTTGGTATTTATTTCTTGCAATAGACGCAGACAATTTTTATTTACTTAGTCTAGTAACAACCATTGAAAATATTACATAGAGAGGACTTTTTACTCCCGAGATCGTCGTCATCGAATATTAATATTTGAATATCATGCTGTCCAGCATCCTTTAAGAGAGTATTGCTGCTTCAAGCCAATCCGAGGCAGACATTTCTAAATGTTTTACCTAGGTACTCAGTTAGTCGACTACTTTGCCAAGTTATCTATAGATTGGTTCAGTATGCGATGGTCAGAGAAAAGGTGTTTGCAATAGCGGATAGAGTTCACTAACTGTGCCGGGTGGTCACACAGCATCCTGCTCCATGACCTGACCCAAGAAACCCGTGTCGTCTGTATAACATTGAACAGCACCTGCAAAAGTGTATAGAGTCCGTCGGATCGTCAAATGTTGAAGATGAACTCATTCATGCGAGAAAGTAAGTGCAACTTTGCTAACGTGCCCGTCCGTTTTACCATTTGCCTTATTAACGTCGCCTGCGCCTGAACATTATTTCATTTGAACTATAAGTCTATGGAAACCCGTACATGTTGGTACTATAAACATAAATAGACTGTGGATATTTATTCAGAATGAATATCTTTTTCATGTAGTACAAGACACAGGAACCATATTTTACAGTGTTCTTCGTTGCCTTTGTCTTTCTTCCGTTATTATATATAATTTTAATATTTTTGAGTTTTTAAATTCTTCTCATTTTTCTACCGTTAATAAAATCCAGAGTCGGTTCATAAAAGAAAATTAAATAAACACTTGTCGGAGATCATGTTTTTGGATATAATTACTAATTATTGGACTAGTACTTTACTAATGCTTTAATAATTGGACTAATACTTTGCCAGTGCTTTAATAATTGGATATAGTTACAATCTTTCATCATCACGATGTTCTCCGTTGCCTTTGTCTTTCTGCCTTTATTAATTTTAGTATTTTTAAATTCTTGAATTCTTTTCTACTGTTGGAAATTTCATCCACCCATTTATGTAGATGTACGTTTAAAATGAACTTAAAATAGCTCTGAATAAAAGAAAATTCAAATATGCGATAGAACTATTCATTCAGGAATCTCACAAAAATAAAAATTAGGAGCACGTCGGATGGAAGCATAGTAATGTTTTAATCAAACGAACCATGATAATATTTTAATCGAAGAAACTGTTATAATAATTTAATTAAAGAAAGCATTAAATAATGTTGCTTTCGCTTGGAAAAAATTCATCCCCCTGAATAGGTTGATGCTGTTAAAGTATTTTTTAATGTTCCCACTTCTTTCAATTGCGTTTACACACTATCATCATAAATATATGAAATTCGGAGTTTAACAATGAGAACTTATTTTTAAAATTTCGTTGGCCAGACCTTATATATGCATGTATAATGGTCGCCCTGTTTATTGGAAGTCCTCCTGATCCTCAGGATCGATTTCCACTCCTCTACCTATTATTGAAAGCAATATTTTTGACATTAGTCCCGCTTCACGACGCTTGTATGCACGTGCTTCATTCATATGCGCTCATATGGTAATACGACGAGAAAGGGGACGTTATATTCGCCGGTCGCACAGTGATCTCACTAAAAAATTCAATAAATTCCCCGGTTATTACTATTATTAACGGCATGCACCGATTACCAACAGCTTTCAATAAAACTTTGCTACCGGAATTACGTGGCTTCACGGATCCGTAAATCTATGGCAGATATTAAATTACAAATCTAACCCATGGGAAGGCATCGGGTCGCGATGAACATTTCGATAACGTCTATATTTAGATTTAATCATAAATCGAGAAGTATAAAGTGAAATCGTAAGAACAGTTTCACACAGAAATTGTTCTCAAGACTCGTTACGAATTTCTCAGACATTCTTCATTATCCTTCTGGTTTACTAAGGTAAAGAGCCTTTGTATGCGAAAAGAAATTAAAATAAAAGTCTCGCGTGAACATCTGCTAAAAGCGTGTGGTCGCGTCTACTTGGTAACGAGATGTAAAGTAGCAGGGGACCTCGAAATCTTGAGAAATGAGTTTACTGCAAAAATAAACAGCAAATTTCATTCTCATTAACGCGCAGTGGATGCGGGTGTAAAATTTTTTATCTCGATTATACGTTTTCAGTGCCTTTCGCTAAGATCACTTAAGAAATCTTTCACAAATTCTTTGCAATTCTCTATAGCTTTTGAAGAAATGAAAATTTTAAAGAATCTCTCATACTTCAAAAATAAAACAAGTTCATTTATGTAGAGTATCCTCTTAACTCTTAAACGAACTTAAACTTATACTAATAATTATTTACTGAGGAACTATTAATAATATAATTTGCGAATTTAGATGAAACTTTACTATCTCACTACGCGCGTTTCTCTCTACTATTTTGATATAGATGAATGTTAAATATCATTTAATTAGATCATTGCATTTCTAACGTGCTGATCGTCCATGGCAGTGATTTCGCGATACGATTTTTGATTACAATTTTATTTAAAAAGTTTAAATAATTTCAATTTACTATTAAGTAAAAAGTTTTCGGTTCACAAAAATGTTATTGCAATTGGTCGTCGTATGAATGACTTTTGTTTCAACAATTTTTTTGTCAGCTTCTCGGAGACGTGTGACAAATCGACAAAATCATATGAATAATATTTAATAACATCATCAGATTATACAAATATGTGGTCAGAATGATTGACAATTGTGTTTGCCTTGCCAACGAGAACACGTTGTCATAGAATTGTACAAATTTATTTACGGCAAAATATTTATTTTTATGTATTTTTATCTGATTTGGAAAAAATACCGCAGCAGTAGGTACATTTATCCTAGACTAAACAAATCCGAATCGCTGAAAGGAAAATAATTTCGTGTGTGCTGTACTTTGTATTATACTTCCGTATGCAAATGTTGAATCTATCCTGACAGATAAATCGTAAACCTCTGCAGGCTTGTTAGCGCGAAAAAATAAAACGGAAAGGTTTCAATACGATTTTTGCATGGTCTATAACCTAGCCGATATAAAGATAAACAAAGCCAATTTGTTCGTAGGAGAGGCTTACCTCACGCACACAGGCTCGCGTGATAACTGAAAGAACTGCGTTGCACTCAGTTACTTCAAATGATGCAGAAACCGATTCCCGGTCCATGGTTTACGACGAAGCTGCATGGTGTTGTGACGCAGTCATAAACCTTTCGATAAAGAAAGAGCATGGATATATCTGCTTTTACGTTTTTTAAGATATCTCAACCTGTGCATCCTACATGTACCAGTGTTCTTTTTCTGTATTCCCATCTATATCATCGCCGCGCAATCGATAAAATAGTAATACATACATCGCATCGCTGAAAAATTTGAATCAACGTTTCGGAAATTTAGATTGACATGTTAATGACTAGTCATATGTAGATGACATAAATAATTTTCGAAATTGAAACACTTTTTTTATATATTTTTTATTATATTGTTTTATATATATTCGCGATGGACCTATTCGCAGTAATATTGTAGCAATAGTCTTCAAAATCTCCACAGTACCGAACCTCAATGGAAACAAACTGGGAAACATACATTACGTACTGTAAATAAATAAAACTGCTGATAAGTATACTACGGTTCTTTATGCAAAATGAAGAAGGTGTGCATCGATTACCAGATACAGTTATATTAAAATTTCATTCTTCTTTTAATCATCTTAATAAGGTGAAACTAATACACTGGTGGCCTAAAATCTTTTTAATACCTCCACTGTTTTAAATTGTGCAAAAAAGGTACTCGTAAAAAATTATTTCTCGTTTCCTTGTTCGTATACGTTCTTTACATAATTGATAGAAAGACGTATCCATTTAATTGATAACAGCGTCTGTGAGTTACGCGTACAGCACGTTAATAACCTTTACTAATAGAATGATAAATCGAAAGATTGATCATTACTGGCCATCAATCGTTACACGGATAATTTGCTTGAACAGATTGATTGAGCATCCTCTATACTCTCACTGTTACGGAGCAATTTAATGGAATTTTGTCAGTGACTTGTGCAATGAATAACGGTATTCATGCAGCTACCGAATTATACAATTAAATGAACGCAATTAAATTAAGCTTCATTTTATACCAAGTTGTGTACACCCGTTGGTAAATCGCGCAACACTTGATATGTGGGTGATTTCTCTTTTTTTCCGAAGACCGTGTTTACACCAACACTATCTGAAATGCTCGTGTTACATGAATTTAATTCGCCTACAATGGAAGGAGCCAATTTATCGGAATATTGGAATTGTTCGCTAACGGCGTGAAATTTCATCACGTTCGGTAATCGAAGTTATTGCTCGCTGATATATTTTGTTCGATCGGGAAAATAATGAAACGTGGAAATATCTCAATCTTGAGAAACTTTGTCCATCCGGAACATTTCCATTATTTTTCAATAATATGAATAAATAATATACAATATAATAATATATAATATTATTATTATTAATATTATTATTGTATACAAAATTTGCATGATATAGAGCAGCAAATATTATTATGTAAACACTATTTATATGGGCGAAGGCGTTTCAGAGATTTCTTTACCTTTTGTATCACGAATCGATAGAGTATCGAATCAAAAATTGGTTTGGCTTGGTATTGTCTTGGCATACTTGGTTGACGCATTTATAATAATTAACCCTTAGTCTAAAAACTGCTATACCATTATTTAAAATACTGTTTACATTATTAAATACGTTGGGATCAAATTAATTACTAAACATTGCAGTTTTGCACAAGGTATTATATCAATTTTTTATATCTATGTCGTAAGATCTGGGTCAGAAGAAATATTTCAGTTTCCAGTTAAAATAGCTCGAAGTGCAAGGGTATATATACAAAAATATTATATATGTATATAATTACATGAGTAATTAATTACATCTGCAATTACACGAGCAAAAGTGGACTACAATTTCAATACAACAACAGATAATAGTCCAAAACATAAAAATTAATGATTTAAGAGAACAATTACTGTAATTTGTAATTGCAGAAATAAAAGTACAATTACTGGTTGAGCCAAAGTAATTGCAATTACAATTACAATTACTGTCATTCGAAAAGTAATTGCAATTACAATTACAATTACTGTCATTCGAAAAGTAATTGCAATTACAATTACTGTGATTCGAAAAGTAATTGCAATTACCAATTACAATTACATGTAATTGTACTTTTATTTCTGCAATTACAAATTACATTAATTGGTAAGTAATTGTCATTGTAATTGCAATTACTTTGGCTCAACCAGTAATTGTAATTGCGAACTACAATTACAATTACAGTGATTCGAAAAGTAATTGCGGATTACAATTACAATTACAGTGATTCGAAAAGTAATTGCGGACTACAATTACAATTACAGCGATTCAAAAAGTAATTGCAATTGCCAATTACAATTACATGTAATTGTACTTTTATTTTTGCAATTACAAATTACAGTAATTGGTAAGTAATTGTAATTGTAATTACTTTGTGCCCCACACGGATATGTATATACCTGGTTCACATATTATACATTGGAGTTTACTCCCCCTGAGGTAAGGAGAGTTGCCCATACTTTGCATACACGGCGAAGTCAAGCCCTAAATTCGTTCGCTGCTTTCCACACGTAGTTTTCTTAACGCCCGTAGCGGAGGTCTGAACAGCTACACCAAGAATTACAGACCACCCCGTAGGTCGCCGTAGGATATAAGAGTCTCGGGCTTCTTTCGTCACGTAATTGAATCCTTCGAAATCCTTCGTTCCGTAGAGCGTTTCTTTTAAACTTCTCGCCTTTCTGTCTCCGGCTTCCGCATACTTTTAATTACGGTAAAATGCTCGTATTTATCGGGTATTCCCTTTGTCGTAAGAAATTGAAAAAGTTTGACGGAGCTTTCCTATTCAACTAACACCGGGAGTTCACTCGGTGTATATACGTTCACCGTGAAGAAGGGACGATTACTTAAAAACCTCCTTATTTGGAGCCGATACTCGGTTATATCTGCCGTTCGCCACCGCCACTGCCGCGGCGCACCGATGAGCAAAGTTTCGCGTAAATTGAGTCTGGTCGAGAGGTGATCGCCTTGATTTGATAGAAACAGAAATGCAATTAGAATCGGAACCGAAAGACCGCCGCCCGCAGTGCCGGGATCGTAACCTACATTGAAACCGCCTTTTTCTTCAGTCCCTCTGCCTTTCATGGCTGATTCGTTGTTCGTCAAAATTGTTCGTTCGATGTAATCGAGTTCCTCCGATTCCAATTGGTCCCCTTCCACCAACCTCACGTTAATACCTGTATTTAAAGCTGGAAATCGACTCGAGTTGGTTCTTTCCTCAATGGATCGCGTAACCGTGTTTTATCGAATCCCTTAAGTGCACGATACTCTTCGTTCTTTTTTTTTTCTCTCTCTCCAACTGTGTATAGACTGTTACCTATCCGCCATTACCGGGAAATAGAAATGGGGAACGATTGAATGCTAAATATATGGAACAAGTGGTGAAGTTTAAAACGATCGTCAGTCGCGGAAAGCGTGATATTACGTGCCGGGCTTTGTTCGATGACTATTGGTCCGACCGTCTAATGCGATCCTTTAAAGCAGGGATTCTCAAACTCCTTGAATTTTGTACCACGTAAATAAGAATCGAAGCAAATCATAACGATCAAAACAGATCGCACGAGAATGTTCGAAAATACGTATTAGCAAATTTGTTTTCGCGGTGAACGCGAGTATAGTAAGCCGAGCACATTCACTGTACCGTCACTGCTGACGCAGCAGTTTACCGTCCCATATTTAGACGCTCGTGGGAATTTGCGTGGCTCCTTTACAGATTGAATCTAGGACACCTGGTTTATTTTTCCAGAAGGAAACAGAGTTCCTTGTAATATTTGTTTTATCATCTTTCTGAGTTATCGCTTTATACCGATGCTGCACTATAATTTCTCAAGAACACTGCGGTACTGTGTTTAAACTTCGCTGGCTAACTTTAGGATCACGTACTATGTTTGAACACGTGATACCATATGAAACTGTCAGACTATATTGGAAGCAAAAAATATCGTTTTGTGGACATTCATCTCTGAATAGCGAAAATCCCTGTAAAAGAGTCTGCTACAAAATTAAATATCTGAATCCGAATTTGTTGACAGATAGGCACCTGCCAAGTTCAATTTTGTTTTATATAAACCGCAAATAGAGTACATATGTGCTACGGGTTTGGACGCAGAGAAAATCTCACAGAGCTGTGGAAAATTTAGAAAAAAGCGTATTACGAAATATTTATAGAAAAAATACTAATTCTGATATTTTGAAATTCTAAGTGAAAATTCGGTAAACGAGATAGTTTTAATACTGCTTAATTACTATTTCTGCTACTTCAGCTAAATAAATATTTTTTATTTAATATCATGCATGAACTTATCAATGATTTATGTTTTTTTTTTAACCTTTCAGCAAGTTACTGTTTAAACAATTATTCTATTATTAATTTAGAATACTTTTTACTGCTTTGGTAACATTGTTTATATTGAATGATGCCTCGGCCAAATTATAATTCTGTGTGTTATGAAAATTAATATGCCTTGTTAAAATATTAATGCCATGTAAATGATAATATTTATAAACTTTTCAAGATCGTAACACAGATTATAAATATACGATTCCATTTAAGAAAACAAAGTTGATTTTCATAAACAGTTTTGGAGATATTTGACTGATTCGATTTAAATGGAACATCGTGTATAGATATATCATATCTTATTTCTATTGAAAACCATGTTTACATTAATTCGCACCATACTGAATTATGTACAAGTATATTCTCAAAATTATTTCTTTTACCGAATTGAAAATTATCAGTTCATTTAGGCTAATAATTACTCTACATTCTGCAAGATCTTTATCTTGTAACGTGCTATTTCTTATTTCTAGTATATACGTGTTTCGTAAAAACATTTTTAGACATTTATTTAAGCTTCTTTATGAACTTCTTTGTTTCTATTCACGAGGGAATTATAATCTTTGATATCTTTATTTACAGTACTAGCCTTTCAGAAGTACTGTCAACATAAATTACAAAAAGTCTAGCAGTGAAATACAGGGTATTGTTTAATGTAACGCAACCTTTCGTTATTACATTCGAGCGTAATTACTCCGCAACTTTTAATTCCGAAACAGACTTGTTACCCAGGTCGTAATTACACACAGAAAGAAGAGTTATAACGTGGAATTTCGAATTGTGAAACAATTTAATTACAAAAATTACGAAACATGTAGCAATCCCGATTTTAAAATTATTTCGATGTGTTTCCAATTTCGAATAGTCGCAATAAAAATTAACGAAGTTACTAAAAACGTCGACAGTCATATTAAGTAATATTTCGTGCAGAGTACGTCAGCGACGTGCTGAAATATTTGAACGGGTCGCAAATGAGCAAGTAGATTCGGAACACGTTCGAGCACCTATGCATAATAGAACGCTTGAGAAGGTTGCAGAAATGTTCATACACCCCAACAAACTTCCGAGCTCTCGAAACGTTCGAACGAATGAGACGTTCGAACGAATGAGACGTTCAAAATTTTCAAGCCTCCGAGGCTTGAAAACGAACTATCGACGTTCTCCCCGTTCTCAGTTCTAAAGACCGCAGGCAACTGAGGCCACAGGCAAAAGGTAAACACAGAATGAATCACGCATGAACAAAAATTTAAACTTTTGCTCTTTTCGCTTCGCTTTCGTGAAACCGTCATAGCCAGGCAGAGATTCACTTAATGGAGGTTCTGGCAAGACTTAATTTCGAAAACTTCTAACCGTGGATACAGTTTCTACAAAAAGTATTTGATATTTTCGATTCTGGAAAAATTGTGGATATTTTAAGTATTAGTGTTGCGTCTGCGACCTCTTACGTTACCGATTTGTAACCAATCGAAAATAAGTTTAATCTTCGTCACCATAAGGTTCTCAGTTTTTTATCCTGTGTCCAGTAAACTACAATTAGTTAGTAGAAAATTGTCAATATTTAAAGTATTAGTTACTAAAAAATTGTTAATATTTAAGCAGTGATAATTTTGTAAAAAATAATGGTACAGAAATTTCGACTTATTTTGAAGCTTGGAACTTTTTCTTGAAAAACATTGCTAATTTTCTTGTAATTGTAAGATATGTTCTTTTGTTCCATAAAAATTTTAAATGACATCTTGCAATTAGTGAGAACATTGGAAATTTTTTTCGGTGCTGAATTCACCACAGTACTATCTTTTTCACTGTTTTATAGAACAAAAATTAAACAAGTTTAGTCACGTGTAAAGCTATCATCGTACAGTTCATATAAAATCATTTATTCTTCGTGGCCATTTTTTAGTTTCGGTACTAGTTATTGACTCACTAAAGGGAGACATCAATTCCGATTTGGTACTTCTATTTTGCAATTAATCCAAACCATTTTTATTTTGCTTAAAAATGTCGTAACTTAGTGACAGTATTGACAGAACCATTGTCTACGTTCAATAATAAAAAAATTCTTATTTTACTTATTGTAAATGTTTGTCGTTTTGCTTGCTACGTCGAGTGCAATTGAAAGCTAACCTCGTTGGTTCCAACATGCCAATACGTAGCAGAGATAGTCGTTTAGTTGCAAACAAACGAAATGAAAAATCGATAAAAGATTCCAGTCTTATTGGAACCGTAACAAGAAGTGGGAGGTTTTACGTGGCTGATTGATTACCTAGTTAATTGCATGAACCTTGATACTTGCATTCATTTCAAGCATTTCAGACAATCATTGAATTTCCACTATAAACACTCATGTCACGTTGACGATATTATTTCACTGAATAGTGGCGAACCAATTACAAAATGTTAAAATATATGATTTTTGTCATAAAAAGTCTTTACTGATGAGGCCTGTTTAACTTCCCGATTTTATAGGGAAGTTACTGTAATGACCCCGAAAATCGAAAATCGATTTTTTAGCAGATGTCCACGTTTCATGGTCATTGGAGTCATTTTAGACTATTTTTATCAAAATGTGTGTGTGTGTGTGTGTGTGTGTGTGTGTGTGTGCGCGCGTATGTCCGTTTGTATGGTATCAAAATTTTCGTTAACGTTTTCAGAAAAAGTAACAATGGGATCAGAATGATAAATGATTCAATCGATATGCCCCGCTGTAACTTAGAGCTGATTATATTTTGGTCCAGTTTGGTCCAGTAGTTTTTTAGTTTTTTTAGTTTTTTTCGAAAGAAGTTCACTCAACAATGTAATTTATACGAGAAGACATAAATTTTTCACCTAAAAAACAAACGTAATTATTTTTAAAAAATTTTTTATTTTAAAAAAAATTTTTATTATTTAAAAAAAAATTTTTTTTTCATTTTTTTTTATTCATGCAACTAATGCTAATGTTACCGCTTACAATAATCGAAAATTATCCCAATGAAAGAGTGAATTTCATCTCTATTCTCGAGAATACATTTTCAAAGAATATCGATGAAAGTACAAAAAAAATTAAAAATTTATGTTACAATCTTTGAAAAAACAATAAGTTCGGAACGAATCATTAACTGAGATTAAATTGAAAATTAGTATAAAATATATGATAATTATTAATAACATTGATGTTGAAGACGGATTGGTTAATGGAGCACCCATGGTTAATATTAAAATTTATTACTTTTCAAGAAAATACTAAAATTCCGTCTATATTGTGGTTAGATTTTCAATTGGCCAGAGTAGGAGTGAAAGTAAGAACTCGTTATCGCGATGAAAAAATATCGAATCAAGTAAGTATGTTGAGTTCGGAAACATATCAAATCACACGTAGTCAATTTCCAGTGGTTCCTGCTGAAGGGATTACGATTCATAAAAGTCAGGGGCAAACATAAGAGAAAGTATGTTTGAATTTTAAAACATCAGAAACGCGAACTTTACAAATGTTGTATGTAGCAATGAGCAGAGTTTCAAAATTGAGCGGTTTATATATTTTGGGACAATTTAAATTAACAGTATCGAAGAAAACCAAGATCAATACTGCAAACCCGGATAATGAGGAGTTCCATCGTTTGCGATAAACTAATTAAGATAATATATTTTGCAACATTACTATGCTATAACAAGGAACCAAACGAGCAACGATCATACGATGTTGGTTTAATGCGATGCCACATAGCAAACATTTTGATAAGTAAAAAACTATTGAATTTCCCTGAAAACGTATAATCTTCTTAAAACGTACACTTTATTGTTTTGTCTTCTTGAAAAATTCAAAAGACTACAAACGTCATGTGGTTGGGCATGACGGAGGGATTACCTTTAATTTTTAGCATTTCCTACAAAACGTACACTAAATAAATAATGATAATAATATACTGCAACTAACGAATCGGGAAGTTCTTTGTGTGGCTCGTGGAGAGTCACACACAAAATAAAAAACATTAATAGATGCAGGCCCTACTAGTTTTTTCTGCAATACATGCAGACTCTTTTATTTCGTATAAAATTCTGTACTCCAGTAGATTATATTTCATAGTGGCTAGGTCTGGGTTAGGTAATGTTTTCTGTCATAATATAAAACACTTTACAAATTCTTTGCGGTTTAAGGAGACATTACACTTCCTCGGGTCGGAAAAATCGACTGTTTAGAAAGTATCTTATTGGAAAATATCATATTTCAATTATATTCTCTGAAAATTTCAGAGGAAAATTCGAAATACTTTCGAAGTTAAAGACAGCAGGTATAGCTGATTGAACATAAGTAGATTTTATATGTGAAAATTCGTTTATCAAAAATTTAAACGTGTTTTTCTCAAAACAAAGTTTTCGTAATCATCGTGCACAATAACTTAAAACCCGTTTAACCGATCGGTCTGAAATTTCGAGAAAGTGTGGTTAACCGTACTGTTTGAAGACGCAGCGAGATGAGGAAAACAAGAACTCCCCTTCGCCTTTCATCGGCAAGCACAAGATGAATGAAGCATAATATTTGACTACTTCTTTATGCTATTCTTTAGAACGCAGTTTCAAGTGTATGTTGCGAAAATTGATGTTCGCAAATCAAGCGAGATCGTTCGAGCTTCCGCCAGAAAACAATGGCCTCTCCTAAACGGAAGTGTTCTGAAGAGTCCTCGATCGCTTTTTAGTATTATCTGTCACGAAAAGCCCGCGAGGAAGCTTTCAGTTCCTCTTGCAATTTGTGACCTCCTTTCTATACATATATATCTATATAACTATATACTTTCGTCTCTTTAATTCGACATTACATAAATTTCCATTGATAAATATTTATTATTCATTCAATTTGACATTTTCGTCCGAGTGTTCTGGTTGAACGATTATGAATTTCAAGAGATAATTCAAGATCAGTAAAGAGGAACAGTCCTTATATTATGAAGCTCAATTCGTATTTTAGTACAGTAAATTAAGCGAATAAACGTTTAAAAACAACGATGAATGTAAATAAATTTCTGTGGACGGTTTCAATTGATGTTTGTGTAATTTCATATTTAATTTTTGTAATTATGTTACAAATATCATGTGTTTTTTTTATTTTTAGAATCTAGAAGATGTAACAAAAAAGTTATCGTCTTTTTAAAAGCCGAATATTACTACGATGAATGAGTGAGTTTATTCTGTTTAATATATGTGCTCCAAGAAAATAGATATCTGTGGATCCAGTGTAAACTTAGCAGCATTAATTGCTAGAAATTCTTTGAACAGCAAAGTTGATTATAATCGTACTACTTGCAAGTGGAATCACTCGTGGTTATTGAACACGCTCAACGTAATCAATGCGGATAGCAAACACGTCAGCGAGCAACCAAAGCGAATTGGAGTTGAAGAGCTGGCTACGTTACTCTCTATTCGTTGGCGAATTTACTATGTAGCCATTAACCCTCGAAGAGTCGACGTCTGCCAACAACGCAGACAGTCGATATCGGGTCAATGTAACCTATATCACAATGTTTCTTCTGCTCACCTTAAGGGGAGGTTCCTGTCTAGGAAGCTGAAGGCATGACCAGTTTCAGGAATTTCTTCTTATCAAAATTACCTAAACATTATCGAGAACGTTTGAGGAAGACTGTCAAGAATATTATACGAAGTCAATCAGGAAATCAGCAATTTTAGAAGCTTTAGAAAGCATACATCAAAATGATATAAAATATCCATATAGAAGTTTGCCAAGAAGAATGACTGAAGTGGTACGATGTAAAGGGCAGTCCACGCATTACTAAAACTGCCAAAAATTGTGTAATTTTGTGGAATTCCAATACTTTTCTTATTTTATATTCAAAGTTATCATTTTGCCCTTATTAAAAGTTAATTTTTGTAGAAATAAATAAATGGTTTGAACGAGTTGTTTAATTTGTAGTATATTATATAAAAGTTAGTATCTTGTTTTGTTGTATATACACTTTCTACGTGTATATATGTATAAATAAATGTTTATTGCTAAAAACCTTGAGGTGCCTCATCATCTTTACCACCAGTGTATATATTGTTTTATTATGTTGTAGATATTGAAACTCTATCGGTAACTATTTGTTTAACAGGTTGTTTATATTTTTCATTTATACTTTTTCCTCTACCTCGACGAAAAAGCGTGCACAATAATATTAATATGTATTTGTTTCTATAATTTCGCGGAGATCACTTCATTATTCTAATGAGATACATGTGCAACATGAATATTCATATTTGCACCAGTTTAAAATTCATGATTTCTACCAAGAAACCCACCGAGACCTTACTGCGAATACTCTCAGTGAGTATACGTACGTCTCCTAGTCACATTATTTTCTATGTGATATCTAATTAAATAAATTCTCCTTTTGATATAATAAGGACAATTGTTTTCGGTGCTGCTTAAAGCATAATTGCAAATTATCAACAGTGTAAATGCATGACACACTTCTTTTTATGAAAGGTTCCGTTTTCGAGAGAATTAAATTTAAATGCTCGTCGTGTACGTTTGCTACCACAGAGAACTGTGAATGTTTCCTCATTACGTACCATTTTCACTGAAAAAAAGAAATGCTGTGTATAGAAAGCAAATTATTAGTTAAAATTTTCGAAAACAGCAAGCATTTATTTGCATTTCAATTAATTATAATTATGTATTATCAATAATACATATAATAATGTTATTTTTTATTATTGTAGCATTATTGCATCTACTTCATTATTTATTACTGTGAATTACTCATAACGATATTGTGTTACTTTTCTCGAAATATAAAGATAATATAATTTCTTTAAACTTTCAATACGTTTCTAAACTTTCATCATCATCTTAACTGTGTTAAATAATATGTATTTAGAACACATTAATATGATCTTTCTTTTAAATGTACTGTGTTGTTTTCATATTTGGCTTATCCATATTAAAATTTACAGCATAATTGTTTCTCTGCTACATATTTTAACTTGTACATAAATTCACAAATTTATTTAATGTGTAATATACTTATCAACATGGACTATCAAAGTAATTGTTTCGAACATCTTGATAAATAGAAGGAAATCATATCTGTAATTTAAAACAAACGAAGCTAGCCATCACCAAGAAATTTCTATGAGCTAATTCAAGTACTTCGTTTATTTATATTCATAAAAATTTTGTTAGAGCTCTTACATTATTCGCATTCTTCTATAGCCAGCACAGCAGAATTAAGATGTTACTTAATTTTCTTTAGCATCAGTGTCACTGCAACTCTCGAAGGTACTGAAATTCCATTGTAAGAAAAGCCAGTAGGTTTTGTTCCATGACTTTACGGAATGCTCGCAAACGTAATTCAGTGGTGCGATAAATGAATTACGAATCGAGGAAGAAGAAAGAGAGAAGGCGGAAAAACAACAAAAAAATAAGAGGAAAGCGTATTCGTAATGCATCAATAGCCGTGCTTTCCGATACACCGACAGTATTTCTTGAGCTTTCTACGGGTGTTTCACTAGGAAACAGAAGACAAGCTGAGAGGTCGAGCACATAAGCTACTTGGATTCCAGAAAAAGTTTTCGCATTAGGCGAAGCAGTTGTCTCAGGTACGGAGGCTGATTCCGATTTAACGACGTCACAGAAACACGAACTCCGTATTTTTGTTAGGGACTTGTGCTTCGAGCAGTTAATGCGCTCTTGGCTCAAATGCTGTATACTTTGTCGTTAATTCGACTTGTTCGAAAGGTAATTTTCAGTTTGTAATACACCCCAGTCTAATTAGTAACGGGTCACCTTAGTCAGATCACGCGTAGAATATTAAACGTGCGAATTTGACGCATCGCAAGTAAAACCGTTCTAATTCAGAAAAATGTCAATACATTCTTTCACCAATTTGTACACAACACTAGTTACTACAGTTTCATTCCAATATAAGACGACTCTGTTTATTTCGAAACAAGAAAGTCGTTACCTCTCTACTTCTTTTGAAGTTATTTAATAAGGTATGTCTAGACTGCGGAACCGTATGCAAAATAATAATGTTCTGCATTAATTGTCGGAAGCAGGAGTCAAATAAAAATTGATTTCATCCCTTAATTATATTCTTGCATCAAAACCAACACTACAATATTCTTGAATTTTCCTAATCATTTGCTGTTTCATATTTCACCCCGTCAGTTTCTTCATAAATGCATAAAAATCTGCAGTCTATTGATAACGATCGAAAAGCGAGACTGCAACGTCGAAGCAATTGACATAATGTCAGAATAGAGGTATTAGATTTCGTTCCCATCAAGTCTCAACGAGATAGTTTTAATATACAAGCTATTGAAGCTTACTTCTTATTCGCCTTCATAGCTCTACTTGTCCTGACTATAAAATGTTCGTCGTCGAATTTTATTCAGTATTTATAGTGACGTTTGAATAAATTTGAATGAAATAATGGACATTCACCCTCGTATTGTGTTCACCTAACTGCTGCATTCACTCATCTTGTTTCAGTGAAATTGTCCTTGAAATGAAATAATATTTGAGAAGGGTGTTTTTTTGCTGTATTTGCACAGCAATCTGCAATAAAGAGATATATAGGGTGTCCGACGTAACAAAACGAAATTTGTTCATGAAAAACAAGGGTAATCCGCATTTTTTAAAATGGCACTACATATTTTTTAGCACATAATATTAGTGCTTGTGTCAAGACGAGTTCAACGACCTAGTATAATACTATGACCTTGCCATGACTTGACTGATCATGCCCGAAGATTTCATGTATATCGAGACATTACTGTACCTAAGTTATTTTGTAAGGAGTATCAAACATTACTACCTGTCAATGCGCTTCCTTTGTTACACTTGTCCAGTCGTAAAATAGTTAAGCAAAATCAAGTAATTGCATATTCCACATCGATCACCAGTGGCCTAGGCTATATGAAAAAATGTTCCTGGTTGATTCGATGATTGCAACTATAGTGAATCTGTTGTCAAGTAAGATGATTAACATTTTCCGTGACTGAATAAGTTTTCTTGATTGGTTCAGTTAACCCATTTAATTAAACAATATTCAGAAGAAAATATTCTCACGATCCGTGACTCAGGCTGCTAACGTCTACATTTTAGTCGCATGAACCAAGTATGGACGGAGCAATTGAGGCCATAGGTGTAATAAGGGCGTAGGTGCAAAAAACTGATTATGAGAGAACAGCGTCGAAAGTGTAAACGTCACACGTACCGGGTAGTATTATTATAGAATTTTAACGAGTAAAAGAACGCAATGCTAAGTTCCAGTTTCATTTACAAAACACTCATAATGATATAATAACGCTGTAAAATAATCTGGCAAAATAAAAGTTGCTACATTTTACCACGTTGTTTCCAACTTTTATTTGTGCAGAAGCATTTGTTGTATTTACTTTTAGTATAAAAAGCAACTACTAGTAGATTAAATAATACTGTTAGAATGAAAATGTAGCGAATCATTTTATTTTCGAGAATTGTTGTATTAATATTATATATACAGTATTTGATATATAATGTGTATTTCATGTATTGTGTATTGGATACATTATATAGGATATATTATATATTTTATTATATATATAATATATATTATATATATATAATAATATATATATATATATATATATATATATATATATATATATACATAATACAGTGAACACATTTTGATAAAGTAATTATCGTGTAATATTTTTAATGAAAACTAAAAAACAATACCTTAAGAACGAAATAATGCTCCAGGACATGTAATATTGTATATTAAAGTCATTTTAATAAACTTGGAATCAACCCCAATCTTTCCATGACATCATGTTGACGTAAATACAAATATAAACGTTACATAAGTTTAGCAAACCCATAAAATTCCAGATTGCTTCAACTCTCTGACCTGGAATGTTTGTTTGTTTGTTTCTAGGTACGTATTCTTTCTCCTGAGGACAGAAGATGGCCACGACAAATCATCGTGAACGATGTAAGACTTGAGCAAACTCCAAATATACGTAACGTACCTACAAACACTAATCTCAGAAATAAATATTTCAAAGTGCTGCGTTTCACTTTGCGCAGCACTGTGTACCTCATTTGAAGTACAGTCGCCGTGAAAAGTAAGATAACGATCACAATTTCTAGGGATATACATAAACATGTTGAATGAACATGTAAACAAACTCGAGGAATTTTGAAAAAACGCTGTGCGGGATAATGAGACTAACTTTATATTGACAAATCATACTCTGGACGACTATTTGAGAAAAGTAGAAGAGTACGCAAAAGTTTAAATCAAAATTACCGTAAAATGTGTCGATGATATAGGGCATCCCAGTAATGATGGTACAACTATGGAACTTCTATGTGAGAAAATAAGTCGAAAATACGGAATAAATTTTCTTTTTGAGGCTTTGTTTTCGAGAAAATCGAGTTTAAAGATCCGTCGGGTTCGCTTGCTATGTAGTATAAGCAGGAAGTAGAATTGGTCGATTATGATCAGACACGTCAAACAATTCCTATCAGTCAGACCCTGCATTTTCAAACTCGATTTTCTCGAAAGCGAAGTTTTGGAAGAAAAAATTTTATTCTATATTTTCACACCAAATATACGTATTACAATATTTTCTTATCAACAGTAAATTAATAGCAATTGGATGTTATATCAAAAAATACAGATACATTAAAGCAAAATAAAGTTATAATTTTTTTGGAAAAACATAATGTTCAATAATTATGGGGGCACATTGGAAAAAATCTGTCAAAAAATGATAGAAAAAACAAAAATATTCTTTTAACTATGCTAAGATCTAAACGATGCCAGTGTCAATGTTTTTAATTAATTAATCGAGAGCATCCCAACTAACTTATTATGTACTCATTAAAATTGTTTCTTGCATATACAAATTGTTAAATTATTACTGAGCAATGTCCAAAATTTAAAATACTTTTTGGGAATCCACTGTGTATATTTAATAAATTGTTTGAAACCATAACAACGAATCTGATATTATAAAGTTCCGGGTTAAGCCGATGTCCTTAAATTGGACAAGAGATTGTTTTACACTATCTGACTTTATCCTACTTATCCACCTGAGGGACAGGTTTGCACATTCTTATTCCTATTGGGGATAAGAGTGACTCCGAGATGATCTATAACGCTATTGTACACTCCAGAATGGCAACAAATGTCAGCCTTCGAGCAGATAATATTTCTATTTGTACATCCAGTCGTTTCTTCTGTTACGTCTAGTAAGAAATTTATGATCGAGAAAATCAAAAGACTAGTGCAGCACTTGTTCTTGCCGTCAAAATGATTTATCATTTATTTATTGCATCAAACCAAATAAAGTTCACATTGAAAGCTTAATATGTTTTTACCAACCGTGACGACCAATCTAATATTGACCGTTTTCGGAATAAATAAAACATTGATATAACAATGAACATTATTATTGTTAATTTTTTTACATAGGCAAGCAAATTTAACACTAATTTTATAGAAGAGAGCATTTAATAACCCAAGGCAATTGTGTAAGATTTCCTACTATCTCCATAACTATCGTCTTTGTTTATAACATAAAAAGTGGTTTAACTTAAAAACACTGAACTTTAAATACGCATAACTTTTGAACAAAAGGATTCTCAAGATTCAAACTTATTTGATAGGGGTTAATACACCGTTTATTTTCCTATTCTGTTTCTGTAAGTAATAAACAATAATAATCTTCAATATGTTTACGAATAATTCCTTTCAATCATGGATCACTCTATTTTGGTCGATTCTTGGCAGTGTTAATTTCTTCTTCAGAAATTACAATCCTGACAAATAAATGCGAAAGAATAATTGTAAATAATAAAGATTGTATAATAATTGACAAGAAACTGTTTTCTATTCGTTTACGTAACATTTGAATCGATACTGCTTGTCAGTGACTCAGAAATGCAGAAATGGGTCTTCGTTTGTTCATAAGTTAACAGTTTTTTCATCGTCGAATGTCTCTATCTAGGGCAAGCGGAGCTACCGCGTAACGGTGGGGAAAAGATATCCTTTACACTTCGTTTCGAACTGGAAGAACTGAGCCGGAAGATAGAATGATAAAACCGATACATGTATAGACACTATAAAATCGATACAATAACAGTTTTGTTGAATCGTAAATGAAGAAAATGTACGTTAAAATAATTTCCATGTAGATAATTTACAACATCAGTTTGGTTTATATTTTTTCATTTAATTCTCTACCTTACTTGATTCTAACTAGCATTATACAAAGCGTACCGAAAATCACGAAACAACTGAGTGGTGAATTAACATGCAAAAATAATCCGAACAGAGGAATAAAATTTTTTCTTTTGACGTCTCGTTTTTGAGAAAATCAAATTTGAAGATGCAACGAATCGGCTGACGCGTCTGATCATCGTCAACCTACTCTACTTACTTCATACAAGCAGTCACAGTAATATTCGACAACTTCTAAAAAGACGACGATAACTTTTTAAACATTGATTCATACGACTTAGAGTTTTTGAGAAGTCAGAACAATTAGTCTACTACGTGATTTGGTAAAACTTTTTTGAAAATATTTCAATTGATCAGTATTACGGAGAAAATACTAGAAGTTGTTATTCACAACTTTTTGTATGTGAACCTATATTGAACAATAACATTTTCAGCTCAATAGACTTTTCATTAGGGGTACCGATAAGTAATGTCATTTCTTAATATTTAAAAATAATTCATTTAATAATATATTTAATTTAATAATAATTATATTAATTTAATAATAATTATATTAATTTAATAATAATTCATTTTACAATAAGCACAGTACACACGAAGTGTTAATCAATTTGATTGGTATGTAACCAACGAATAAAATGGCAATATTCAATGAATCTGTAAAAAGAACATTACTTATGAGTAACCCTAATATTTTAAACTCTTGAATTTATGTTCAGAAGTAGTTTAACTAATACTTTTACTAGTTTCGTTTTTTGTTAACTACTATGTTTTTACATTGAAAAAGTATTAGATTCCGAACAATGAAAATTTGTTCCTCATCATTCAGTAAACTAATCTCATTCTAAGATCTTAGAAAATTTTAAAAGTTTATTATACTTTAAAGAGTATCCGTATATTAATACTAATCACTGTACTGTACATAGAATATAATATAAAAGACATATTCATTTGTCATTCCGATAATATGTTTACGCCATTATAATTTGCGTGTAGTATATCAGCGTAATGTGCTCGTATGTGGCACTCTGATTTGTTTTGCTGCTATGATATTAATTTATTATCAGGGAAATGATACATTACAGTAAAATAACTGATCGGGATATGATGCATCAACATGTTTGGATAATAATTTAACTACGTAACAAGCCTGCATATAATGCTTTTAATTAAACAATGCCTCAACATTTTTAATATTTGTGTTCCCGAAATGTCATCTGAGTTGACCAATTTGAATAGAAGATTTAAAACAAGCTTTAGTAGACATAAATTATAATGAATTATCTGCATGTGCTACTTGTGAAAAATATAACACCCTCTTTTCAATTTGCTAAAAAGACGACTGATATAATATCGCGTAGATCTTTCTTGCTTAGCGCCTTCTAGGATAGCTATTGTTTGTCGAAAATTTGGTGAGATGATTACTGCGTTACGGAAAGATATACAATGGCTTCGATGTATGTTATTGCTATAGGATCGTGGACTCCCCGGTGAGTGCCAGTATCCCGGAGGTTGAACTAGATTTCGTTGGATACGAGATTCCCCAGAATAAAAATACGTTTTAAATCTAAAATCCACTCTCATTCTAACGCTGTTAAATCAAACAAAATGAATTTAGCTTTGACTTTGCAGCCAATAAAGACACACTAGAAAAGTACCATTGAAAAACCTGACGGATATCAAACGTATTACGTTTCGTGACTAATGGCAAAGTTAAAGAATAATCCTCAACCCTTTTAGGGTTTAATTTAATTTAGAATACGGTGTAATCTGTGTGTTTAATTATTTGTAAGCGGTGATAAGTATACGCGACAAAAGTAGAGTAAGTATACTTATCGCAAAGTTATAATAAATTATACTGTAGTGTCAAATTATTCTGCCTGTTTTGTGGTTGAAAAATATATATTTTATAAAGTCATTACTTTCATTTGTAGAATTTAAAATTTGGTGAATTATTAAATTGATTAATTATTTAAATAGTTAAAGAAGAAAAATAATATTCGGAATTGAAAACATGTTTATACCACAAATCGAATTTTTTAAAACTAGAAATTAAAAACGCAATTTATTTTTCAAAAAAGTATGATATTATAGCATTTTGTTTATTAATGTTTAGTTCGTTACTATCCTAAACAATGTAAAAATTATGTTTTTAATGATGCTTTTATAAAAAGAAACATCTGTTAAAATATCGATAATTTCAATTATTTTTGTTTTTCACGTGCTACAATGACTTATCTTCGCTAACTTTAAAGAAATAGCGTGTAAGAAAGACTCGTACCTGAAAAAATTACGTTACAAATTCGTGATAAAATTCTTTTATATTAGAATCATTTGCAAAAAATTTATTTCGAACACGAATAATTTAACACGTTCGCTATCTGCATGATGCATATGTGATACCCACGATCACGAATTTTGCGTAAAAAAGAAAAATTAATTTCTGTTGGTATTTGCTAGGAGATTAAAAATCCATATTTTATCTTTGTTATTAAATTTTTTACATGCATCATAAAAGGGGGTGCGTTGTATTTCATAAAGTAGCATCATTATGAAAGTTTTTAACGTACGTGTGAAACGATAAACTCGTATAATTCACACCAAATATTTTTTTAAAGCAAAGAAACAGATCTGTGTTTCATTTTTCGAGTTACTTTTGCAGAAATTTTATGTTTCAACATTGTTACAACAAATTACATTGTATAATGTGCGACATTATTGTTATATCATTACTAGACATCGGATCTGTACGCAAAATGAAATGTTTATATATCATTTGCATGGGAACAAAGCTAAACAAACATTTATTTGTTATGCAAATAATTGTAATTGTTCCAAGATGACGTCCCCATATTTTTACATGTTTTAAATGTTTTTACTGCTTTAAGTTTCACCGACATCTTTTTGTTGTAAATGCATAAAATCTACTCATTACTATTCTTCGTATAAATCAATTTCATAAAGTAGAATATACTGTTTAGTTCTTGTAATAAATAATATAAATTTGGATAGCAAACAAGAACGAAAAAATATTGATTACCATCTTGAACATAAACAGTTGCAAGAATAATTTGTAAAAATACGTAATGTTTAGTAATTATATGAGTTCAAATGGCAAACGGGAACGTAAAAATATTTATAATCATTTTGAACATAAATAAACCGTTAGAAGAATAATTTCGAAAAGAACGTAATATTTGGTTGTGATAAACAATATTATAAAGTCAAGTGTTAATCGAAAATGTAGAAATATTTACTGAAAGAGCTTCTACCATTTATTTAATAAAGTGTAGGATTAAGAGTTGATAAAGTAGGTTATTCGTTATGTTCTATCTGAGACCAAAAATCCATTCCATATTTTTCTTTGAGCGCCACTTCCGTAAGATAGCATGGGCAGATATCGGTGGCATAATCCACTTGGATTTGGAAAGGACGTGCAATAAAATCAGGGACGTTTGAAGCATACGTAATGCACGCTACGTGTGTTGAAAAATACGAAATGTTTCTAACTCAAAGAGACATCCTGTTACAAACTTCGAAGAATTTAAGAACATTTTAATACTGTTTTTAATGCAATAAAGTCATTAAGGGATGAAATCAATGTTTATTTTAGTACTGTTTCCCGCAATCAATGCAGAACACATGCATGAACTTTTTGCATAGAGATCCGCAATCTAATTATCAAATTATTGTAACATTAACTATTGAAATATGCGACATCTTCTGACACATTGGGCCAACAACACCGCGTAATTAATCGATGCCGATTAGACAGAATAACACTGTGTACATATACATATGTGCACTTTTGTTGCCTGCGACTTTGTTCTATCACCAAAATTAAGCGAGATATTTAAGATTCTTAACTTATGTGGGAACACCCTGTATAAAACTTAGAAACTAAAAACATCGTACGAAAATAATAAAGATTCAGTGTAGCAATAGTTCCATATAAAAGTTGATGAATTTCACTTTAGGTTGTCCCAAAAGTTTCTTTCGGAATGTGTTCCTTTAATATTTCTAAATAAATATTACGTTGTCCCAAAAGTTGTTTTTCGATTCATGCACATAATGCAAATTCATGTCAAGAAGTATTAAAACATTGGCAGAAAGATTATCGCGTTGTTTGTACTTATTTAGCAACATTAAAGGAACACATTCCGAAAGAAAACTTTTGGGACAACTACTTAATAAAAACTCGTCAATCTATACAAGTGATTAAAATAATTTTAATTAAGACTGGGGATCGTTACTTTGATACACGCGGCGAATTACTTGTTCGCGTATTTAAAGAAGGTGCAAGGAAACTGTTACTAACACAAGGCATGTGTAATATAAATTACGGACTCCTGGTGTTTACGACAAAGGCGTCGTGAAACTTATGATACGTCCATCACATCCTTTGTATACCATTTCCTCGAAAGAAAACGAAAACAATTAAAATTCTCTTCGCGCATTCTACGGTTGCAAACAGCGAAAAGTAAGGTAATGAAACCGTGCAATTTTACGCGGTTGCGCTTGCATAAAACAAGATGGAGCAGAATATTTCACGGGCATAGGGATCTCTTTGTGCGGCATACGGTACGCTATATACGATTTACAGAGCACAATCTGCTTGAAGAAAGGCAAGTTCGTTTGAATAAGCAGGCTCGTTAATCGAGGGTAAGTTCTATTTCCCGGCAGCAGAAAGATTGAACGTGGTCAAGCACACGGTTGCTCTATCACAGAAGTTGCAACTTTTTCATGAACACGGGAAACCTTTGCAAACTCCTCGGTGCCGCTGCGAGAGGTTGTGTTTAGCCAGTCAACACCTTAAGTTCTAATTTAAGGTTAATGGAAAGTTACGTTCCCCACTGTGCTCCAACGTGTATCCGCGTCAGAGTCGCCAGACGAGGGCAGGGAGCACGAATTGCGATGAGAGAGTTAAGGGGTCCATTCACGGTTAAACATATTGCGCAACAGTGCGTACTGCGCTACTTGTGTAACATCAGAAATTCAGGGATTCTTTTCAAGAACCTTTTCAAGTGCCATTTTAACAGTGGTCTCGTGCTCTCTAAATCCGCATATACGTGTATATAAAATTACAAGGGTTTTTTCTGACGCTTCAACATCGCAATGAGGAGTTCTGAAGCGGTCAATCGTGATTCCTAAAAGCCCAAACTATACCTGTGCTCCAACCTCAAGCACACCAGAGCTCAAAATGCATATTTTTACGTTATCTTGGACTAATTTATAGTATTCACTGTCAACAATGTTGCACAATAGGCACTGTTGCTCCGGAAAAAATACCTAAATTTCTAATTTTACACAAAAAGTTGTGCAATTCGTTAATCTCGCTACTATTTATGGTCAATATAATCTTGAAATCATGTAAACAATATACTTTACCGTGAATGGGCCCCTTTATCCTTTCTCTGTCAGTATCAGACGCATGCACGGCAAAGAAGAAACGCGTCACGTGATAGTAGTGGAAGGGGAAGGTGGAGTGGGGACATGTCTTAATCTGGTAACTCTGATTCACGTGATTGCTATATAACATAGAGATAGAGCTAGTTATAGCTGCGATCACTTCGCAAAACGGAAAGATCAATTTGCTCCTCTGTTAAGGATCACGTGCGCCAGATGTATCTACAGATACAAACAACCTAACCCAGTTCGTTTTATCAAAGAATCGGATCCGTTTTCGTTTTTAATCAACATCGACCTACATTGATCAGTCGCCAGAGGCCTTTATTGTTAACAGAGATACGAGCAACCGATTTTACAATCAGCACACGGCCATTTCTAAATAGCTTGCTTACACATGCACACACGAAACTGGAATCATATGTGGAACTCTCTGATAGGCTCCATTTAAAAAGCGCAGTTTCTTTTTGTTCGAATTTTATCAAATATCGGATGAATGCACAAGCTCGTGCCGGACTCCAAAATAAAATTGAATGTTAAAAATGTAAGATTAGGATTCAGCATCTACCGTTTATATTAATTTCACTTTGTATTAAGTTATATACTACATTATTTTTTCATGGAACGTGTTATACTGTTAGCTATAATGTATGCAATATGTATGCTGTATAAACCAAACATGGTTTACGGCATCAATAAATAAATAAATAAAAAATAAAATTCAATATGGCTTTCATATTATACAGAGAAATTAGTATGATTTTCATTTATTTCAGATCTGAAAAGGCCACTACCACGGAAAATATGATTATATTTTATTGGACTTATTAAAAAAGTTCTCGGTCAACATAGGAAATATTAAACATTATTTAATGTATAGTACTAGCAGTTAAATTGACGTTCTGAATATTATTTTTTGAAATATTCGCATAGATAATTGACAATCAATACTTGTTTGTTTCTGCATCACCAGGTAGCACAGAACTTTTATTGTTCTCAATTTTCTACCAATACAGGGTGCGACTAAATAACATGTACAAGGTGATTCTATATGTGAATATAGATCGAATAAAAGCAATAAAATTTTTTCATTTGTCGACTTGTTTTCGAGAAAATCGAGTTTAAAGATTCGTTGGATTCACGTGCTATAGTGTACGCACGAAGTAGTATTGGTCGGTCATGATCAGACACGCCAAACGATTCCTATCGAATAGCTCGCGTATTACCTGCATTTTCAAACTCGATTTTCTCGAAAATGAAACTTCGGAGGAGAAAATTGTGTTTTATACTCTATTCTTATTTTCTCACAAGGAATCACATCGTAACCGCATGTACATGTTATGCGACCGCATTTTGAATAGTAGACACATTTTATCTGTGTTATCAATAACTTTTAACTAAATTACGGCGCACAGGTTCGATCCTAAGTTACTAACTAAGCTGTTTTACAAATTTATATTACTTTTTTCGACGTAATTTAGTTAAAATTTATTCAAAATTGGCGATCGTGAACAAACAAAACAGTTGTTGTCAATAACCTGCGGATCTTTCGAATCTAGGAGGTTGAAAAGTGAGCTTGAGAATTTCTTTATATCAATAAATGGTTATACTAAAAAAATATTTTATGCGAAGGTCGTGTCATACTTTTTTCTACAAAATACTACATTTTCGTTAAAAAATATCCAATAGAAGTGAAGTGGCAAACCATGTTTATGAAATCTCAAATACTACTGGACAAATTTCGAAATCTTTTACAGGCACACTTGACACAATGTTCTAGTTACTGTTGTATGATTTTGTTCCCAAATATAGATAACAGAATATCATACACGACTTTCATGTTGAAATGTCCGCCAGTTTTTAGTCTACTTTAAGGAGAATTATTATATTACTTATTATTACGTTATTGAGAACCGCCTCAAAAAATAGTTGCCATACCAATTCTATCCTGTATTTTTTAACAAAAATTTAGTATTTTATCGATAAAAATGTGACGCAACTTCTAGGCCTGAATGTTATTTTAATATATCCATATTTTGAAATGTAAAAATTCTCAAAGTTAAGTTTCCTTAATCTTTTAATCAGATCCAAGGTGATATATCGATAGGTTTCAATTCTTTTAATTTCTCTAGTGTTCCAAATCACAAGTACTCATTCTCGTAATAAAGTCCGTAGTCCGTAGTCTAGTTAGCAGTAATTTAATTGCACAATCAGCTTCCGTCAGATTCAACGGGTTTATTACTTGCTAAGCCACCTCGCGTAGCAGTTCTTTCACAGCGGCTTCCGGGATTGGATGCTTTGATCCATAAATAGATTTTCAAAGAAGCATGAAATTGAGATCTAATACGTCTTCGATAAATAATATTAGTGTCGGAGCTGCGACGCACGAGTGTGAAAGAAAGATGTCGAAGAAAACGTCGAGTGCACTACTTTCAGTATGTGCTAACTTTCGGAGCGAACAAGCTGAGATGTCGAGGACACGAACCACTTGGATTTCAGCAAGAGGTTTCGCGTTTCGTTCTCACTTACCAAGAGTGCAAGTAGATACTTCGACGATGTTTTCAGATCTCTTTTGCTACAGTTTGGTCTACGAACAATTCTCCTGTGACATTACGTAACGCAGGAAATCGATCCATTATTTAGATCGCCGACCATTAATTAAAGCATACCGATTATATCTAACTAAGCCTGTTTCAAAATAAATAATTATCTTCCATTTTTTCAAAAATTCTGCTGGAAATTATCTGTTTTGTTTCACGACATATACAGTGAACTCAAAGAGGAATTTAAACACTACATTACGAGAAATTGGCGATATTTCAATTATGATCATTTCGTAAAAGCACAACCATAAGCCTGGACTCACTTTGAAGCTTGCAGTAAAAATGCTTCCATAAAATGAATTAAGAAATCGAACTATTGTGTGCTAGCTTCAAACTGAATAATTTTACCAAGTTTGTTCATATTTTAAAAAATAAAAAAGACATTTCCAAGTGAAATATATATTTAAAATGTTTCTTTATTTCTTAAAAGAAATAAAAGAAACCAAACTATTGTGTGCCACCTTCAAACTGAATAGGTATGACTATCAAAGTTTTTTTTTCATATTTCCGAAAATAATGAAGACATTCAAGTGCTGAAGTTTTCCGAACCACCCTGTGCAATATAACATACAGACAGAAATTTTTATTTATCGTGAACGGCCCATTAGTATCTTTAGATAAGCAATCGAGTCGTTTGTTAAAGTGCAAGGGACATTAATATCTACCTTCTGTCACGATGTCAGGTCACGATTCATCATACCTTCAAGATTGATACTTAGATCCAGTGATTCCAACAAAATTAAAGGTTCAAGAATGCGAGATTTACTTTTCTACGACCAGGGGATTTCTCTCTTGGGTATTTTTTAGCTAAATGGGTTAGGCGAACCCATCGATGCGACTTGAAGCAGGCATTCAACGTGGTCATCTCGGCATACGAATGCAGGATTTCTGAATACGCGTCTCTACTCGATAATTTTCTCGATTCACGTTTGCAGTAAACTTTTTCCTTCGAAATGCGAGTCGCTCTCAACGTTACTTTCATGCCTAGCCCTAGTATGGCTAAGCTTCAACTTCTCCGCCCTTATACGCCCATAATAGCACTAGATTACATAGTCACTTATGATTGGTACCATTTTTGAGAAATTGTTTTACCGAACTGAAAGCAAAGCTGAGTAATATACCATTTTGAATAGTAAATAGTAAAAAAATTCGATTTATTTAAAAGTACACATATAACTTTGAAAATTAAATGGTTTTTTCATACAGTATGTTTTAACACTTCTAGTGTCAAACAATAATGTATTGTACGTCGGTTGGACTTGCAAAAGTGATTATTTTTTTCTACTTCGATATCTTTAATTATCGTCGGTACTTACAAGATTAAAATAATATTTGACAATAGTATTTTATTTCAAGTGTAATGTAAATATTTGAATTTTATATTGAAGTGTCTTAGCTATTTTTAAATATTTCATTTATTTTAAATATTATTGCTAAAAATAGTCACATTTCTTCTTTGGATGATTGTTAATATAAGAAATATGTAAGAACGATAACATTTTATTCTTTAGTATAGATAATTCAAATGGAAATATTTTGTTCACCAAAATTGTATGTACTATTTTAAAAACCATTTTATTTAAATCGAACAGAATCTGTAATATTAAATACTGCACACATCTTTTACGTTAAATAGTATATATGACCCAGCACTTCTATATCGATCTTGCAGGTCATAATATTTACCAATTAATTATAATGAAGCTTTTTAACGTATTACAAAGAAAAAACAAATAAGACAGTTCTTGTACTTTGTAACTAGTGCATGCAAAGTATCTTCATTTCGAAGAGATATTTGAAATCAAAGTAATGTCGATATGCATAAAAGGAGTTGCATTGATATAATACACGACAAATTAAATTTTGCAAAAGTCAAACGAATTTGAAGTACTGATGTTATGCAAATAACAAAAAATAATTAAAATGAAACGAATGAGAGAGCTTTATTTTATTATATTATGAAGCTGTTCCTGAAATCGTGATACAACCGAAAACGAAATTACTTTGCATGCAAATGTGTGTTTAAAATATAAAATGAAATTTTATGATATAATGCAATTCTACCTCATATTTGTACAGTCGGTTTGAGGACCAGTATAATTCATGAAAGCACTGTTTTTCTTTGACAATACCTTTTGCTTTTGACTCAGAAATTTAAAGAAAATGAAGTTTAAATTACAGACAGTTCGATGTGAACGGACAGGGAATCTTAATATCCTGAAAATCCTAGCTGAAGAAATCAGTTAGATTTTGTAGAAGCTAATGTTCTTCTTTTCTTCCAAAATGAGTTTATACAATTATTTAATTATAAAAAGGGCAATGGATTGTTATTATCATGAATGATAATGGAAACGGTAACGGAAGTATATTTGCTAGTTAAAATACTTGTTCTTTATAAAAATATTCTAAACTTTAAAAAATATTTCAAAACCCTCGGACGATCCTTTGGACGAAGTAATATTTCAAGACATTACGGACAAAAAAAATACTTTACGAAATGTAAAGCATTATCGAAAGTGATAAAGCTCCTTTTCTTTCATACTCTGTAACAGAAAGAACAAATTCATTAATATCAATCGACCAAAAGTCAAAGACTAAATCGGAATTAATTTTAAATAAATAATTTACTTTGAATATAGAATCAAAATCAATTTGAACGGAAATTAAGTAAACTTTAGTTCTATTACACGAGAAAGCATAAATAGTAGATTCGTTTAAACCCAATCGATCGTCGTGACACAAGAGGAAATTATCACGAGAGGCATCGACACGGTACATGAAAACATTTAAATTGGTGAAAAATAAATAATTCATTTAAGCACAGATTTAATTTCAAAAATAATGAAAATTCAAATAAACGATATGGATATATCTATCGAGAGGATAAACAAGAAAACATCACCGTATTGCGTCGTCCACATACCGTCAAATAAACCATTAAATAAACTCTGTAACTACGCAATAAAAAAAAGATTCAAGTACCTGAATGCAATAGTAGGCATTTGTCTATACGTGTAATTCTACACAATCAAATTTTGCAAGAACTTTAACGGCTTATATCTAAATAACTATTTGTTTGCCACATATGGCTCCTTTCAAATTTTTTCTCTTCTCGATGAGTAGTAGATATTGATGTAAACAACAACTTTACCAACAATTTTCTTTGGTATAAACAATATTGCGGCAAGCTTCTTTTACAAATGTCGACCGATCCAGAGATGTAGATTCACCTCTACAACGTATGACTACTATTTTTTACACACCCTGTACACTGTAACGTGCAAAGTAGATTTTAATAGCCCATAATACTTTTCATACACAATCAAATTTTCACATTTTACCTGGAACCGTGCACTCGTGCGCCAATTTAGCCTGCATGTTAAAAGAAATGGCGTTGTTAAAGCTTTATTTGTGAAATATGTGGATAAATCGTAAAGGATTTAAGAAATTACTTGTAATATGTAGCAAGTTACCTCGGCAACTGAAGCTTATTTTAAACGATGTACATTTTATACTTATATTTAACAATAATATTTCATAATTCATGTGTTGAATCTACGTGTTACGCTTGTTTTGAATGGCTATCACGTGTACTTCATGTGAAATCGTTGTTACGATGTCACCGTAAATTCACATTTACATGCAAAAACAAATTAGACAATTACTTAAAATCCTGTTAGGCAGCTTATCCCAAATATGTACTTTCTTGAAAAGAGTGATTCCTGGCAACATTTTTGGAGCACACTGTATAATCAATTGAACGTGTACCACTACTTTTTCATTGGACGCGTTCAAGATTTATCCAAAGTTTATTTAGCTGTACAAAAGTATTTTTACTCGTTGCTAATGGCCACTGCCGTTAAAGCAACGTTAAGTACATAAATTTTAAAAAAGTAAGTACAGTTAGACATTTGGTACTTTATATGTTGGAAAACATATGCGATCTTCTACTGACTAGAGACATCGTGCGCTCCTTTATCGAATAAGGGCGCGTTCTGCGGTCGTTCTTTCTCTTCTCCTCCATCCGTTGTAATGCGAACACGCGGTTACTAATTACTCAAGTAAGTAATTAATGAAGTCGATATTGTATCGCGGTCTGTGCGCACGCTTGATCAAGCTTTGCTGTCGTTTAATCTGTGCCAACGTGATATGTACAGGGTGTAAAAAAATATTAGATCACGGGTACCAGAAATGGATTCCACACGGTTAGATCGGTGGAGAAAAGATCAAACTTTTTTTATTGCATAATATTCGTTACAAGTCAACCGTTCTCTTAATAGATGATTTTGAAGTCTCGTAAAATATTTTTTCCCATGTACCTACAGGGTGTCCCGAAATGGTGTAAAGGCGAAGTGATAGAGGGAATGATTCTACATGGGAAAATAATTTAATCGGAAATTAAATATCTACTTCTTACGAAAGTTTAAATAGTAATGTATACGATAGCTGTACCACTATTTTTACAAATTGAAATTTTATTTTAAAGCGGCATGGAATCTTCCATAAACTACATTTTATAAAATGATTTTTTTATTTTAAAGCAGCAATGAGATTTTTATAAAAATTTTCATCTTATAAAGTAATGGTAGCGAGGGGGCTGCAAAGTGGAATAGAGAAGTGATATTTTAGATAAATGAGTTAAATAAACGAATAAACTAGTTGGACGAAAGTATGTCGAATTCCACATTTTTGTGATTCCAATGTTAATATTTAAATAGATTGTTAGTTTCATTACTTCTTATATTTGCAATTAACGTCATGTTTGGTATCATTTTAATGAGAAAAAGGTCGCAGTTACTTTACTAAAAGGTTCATGAAATAATAATCAAAAACAAAATATTTTTGTCACTGGACTATCATTATTTCATTAACATACCTAATTATGTATTATGTTAGACTTTTGGTCGATCGATTTTCTAGACCCTTCAAGAGGTACACCCCGTGGTAGCAGGGATCGATTTTTCATAAATATCGTGCACATCTCTTTAACATATTGTATGTACAAGGGTTTTAGTCTTTTTTTATATTGCATTTTATCTACACGACACGCGAGATATGTTACCAATCGATAATGAAGTTAGTCGTTTACGCATCGATAGCATATAGACAGTGTTGGTTTTTATCATAAAGGTCTGCTTCTATATACAAGAATTAACTTTTCTTTCTTTCTCCTTCCACGCCCATTTTAATACCAGCGGGATAGGTCTGCGTACTTGTAGCAAATAGGTTTTTTTTTGTGTTATGAGGATGACCGAGAAGGTCGGTAAATACGCGGCGAATTCTTCATCTACGACTACCAGTTTCAGTTTGAGTGTGTCATTCGACGAGTAACGACGTGCTTTCCTTGAGCACAAATAATATATATTAAAGTTAAATAATATAAAATCGTTTGTGAGCGTTTATTTCGAATGCCCTAACTCAATAGACAGTTGCATAAAAAGGTGGAAAATTGTAATGCAAAAGAATGTCTTACGTTAATATCCATTTGTGTAGAATCCTGCAGGTCATGTACGTATAAATGAAAGAAATCCACAAAATATATATTTTTTATGTTTCCGATAAAAGCGTGAAAACACAAGTTGCTTTAAAATAAAATTTCAGTGGGTAAAAATGGTGGTAGTTATCGTGTAATTATTTTATACGAAGTAAATATATATATGAAAAATCAATGCTTGCTTTAAAATGAAACTTCAGTTTATAAAAACGATGATCGCTATCGTATACATTACTAGTTAAACTTTTATTTAAAAAAGTAGATGTTTATAAAAAATGCAATGCTGCTTTAACATAAAATTTCAGTGTGTAAAAATGGTGGTAGCTATCGTGTACATTACTATATAAACTTTTGTAAGACGTAGACACTTACAAAACATTCAATGCTGCTTTGAAATATTTTCGTTTGTAAAATTGGTGTTACTATACATCATATTTAAACTTTCTTTTGTCCGCCATTGTGACTCTGTAAATATTTCACTGATTACACCACTTCGATATCTGAATCTCTCGTCTACATACTCACGTTAACCTACCCCTAACTTGACACCTAGGCAGTGGTTAGCGGTGAAAACTGGTGCTGAGTCAGCGGGTTTTTGCCTCAACCAAACGCGACGTAGTATATATTTCCGTAAATGAAAGTAGGTCGCAAAGTTTTGGAAAATTCCCGTCGCCGTTTGACGTTTCACACGCTCCAGCGGCACACATTGGCAATGAATGGTGTCTTACGAATCACGTTAGACATTAATTGAAACCAGAAAAGGTGCTATCGCGAAGAACAGTTAGATAAAAGCACAGGTGACACGAGCACTAGAAACGAGAGACGAGTATAGAGCGGAATCTATTCGAAGTTTGCTAGTTTGAATGGCTGAATTCGTTAACCTCGTTTGTTCTAGTTGAACCTTAAACGTGGAGTGGTTCGCAAAAAAGCCCGGACAGAAAATTATAGGTTTGTTAACGGTTAAATTTCGACCATTAGCCGGTAAGCGTCGTTCGTTGAAGCGCCAAATTCTCGACCACGACAACCGAGGATACAGTTTCACTTTAACGAACATATTTCCAAACAGAACAAAATACTTTTTATATGAATTTTACAGTTCCGACTCGAATTGTGGAAAATACATAAAACTTTAAATAAAGGATTTGAGATACAGTAGAACCTCGACTAACCAAACCAATGAATGAGAGATCTCGAAAAGACAATCTTCAATGGTTTAAAAAAATTAAAGATTACATTAACAAAGAAGTTTTATCAGCGTTAACTGTACATGAATAATTACTATGTATCGTATATATTAATGTAGAGCTGATCGAAAAATTTTTAACCACTAGAGAAATTGTTGATATTTGAACTGTGATAATTTCCTGAAACAATGTAGCACATCAATCTACTTGGAGTTGTTTTGAAGATTGAAACCTCTATTTTTGTAATACATCGTTAATTTTTATCTAAGATATTTTTGTTATAAAAATGGACAACGGAGAGCCTGTTCCTACTTCTGTAACAAAAACAACTGGAAACGCATTCTTCTCCTTTCTTATAAATAATGATCGGAACAACGTACCCCGCTTTTACGCTTAGGTTCTGGTGAGAAGCAATTCGGTCAATAGCGGAAAACGTGTCCTTAGAAGTTCTTCACTGTCACCTCCTGATGGACGATCAGTACATTCTCAACCTTGTGCAAGCAAGTTGAAACGGACAAGGTTTGCGTAAACAACGGGCACTTGCTGGTTAGTGCAATGAACGAAAACCTACAGTAGTGTCTCATAGTTGTGCCACGGAGTGTGCCAGAAACCTGCGAAATTTTCTCAACGACCCATTATTTCGTAAGAATATAGCTCGCGATGAATTTCGTTGTTTCCGCGGTTAAATTACTGATCGTTCTTAATTGTAACAGTCGTTAGCACGCGGTTCGCATCCAGCAGCCAGGAGACATCGCTCACGTTTTCTTCGGTTCGGCAAATAACTGCGAGTCACCTTTACAGGATTAAACTGTTTACAAGGAATCAACTTCTAAATTACGAGGTCGTAACGTCGACAGCTTTATGAAATTCCGCTTCGTCGGGGAGTGTGTAAAGAATCCCTTGGAGGTATTTTAAAGCTTTCCTGCGATTCCGTAGAAACATCATTACACTGAGATAAAGTTATTACAGCGGCGTTGGTGACTTGAGAAGTCCGACGGCAACGGGAACGGTAGAAAGTATTGCTGTTTGCGCTGTAACCGTTGCATATTTCTCTTTGTAACCATAAGACCGAGATGCAGCTCCCTTTGTACGAGTTCCGAAAGAAATGCCTAATGGTTTTCGCTTAATTGCTTTCTACGTACGGGAGGGTCTGCCTTTTCGTTCGTTGGGTTCATTTCGCCGGGTGTTGCCCGGAATTAGCGCAAATAACATTGTTTATAACTTTTTAATGAACGTGAAGAATGAGAAACAAAAGGCACCACGGTAAAGAGCTATTGTCGAGACATCGCAACGGAAAATGCTCGAAGTGATCACTCCCCCTACTCTCTCTCCCCCTCTCTGTCTTTCTCCGCTTTTAACGACCGCTTTGAACCCGAGACTTAAAGTTACGACGAAGCTCAATGAGGGCCGTGAACAAGCAAACCAGACTTCTTCTTCGAATTTCGAGAAAAGTAGATGCGTTTTGCGCTGCGCGCGACTCGCTGCTGGCGAGGCTGCCGGATTTTCTTCGAATTACTCATGAACAATCTCGGGCGTAATCTTCGGCAGAGACGCATCGTGGTGCTCGCAGGCCTTAGGCACTTTTCTAACGACTGCGCCATCAGCAACCCCTCGTACCCACCCCCTCGTCAGACGTATTCGTCGACTGTCCTCAGGACTTCTTTTTTTTGTGACAATCCCGTTCGCACCAGCAAGTTGTACTCAAAAACTCGAGTTTCACTGCTGAGTGAAAGAACTCCTGTTCCCGCACTCCTCACACCTCGAAACCACCGCTACTGGCTCAATAACTACGGTAGGAACCTTTTACGATGTAGAGTCTGACTATCGAATTTAAATTAATTTTGTAGATTGATCGTAGATATTTTTCGTTGGTTATCAATCTTTTGTAGACGCAACATTTTTCATAGCTCGTAAATCTGCTCGTAGACTACACGTTTTTCATGGAATCCTGTGCTTCTAAATGAAACGGTTGTCATTTTCAGTGACTACAGAAAACTGTTCAATGATTCCTTCTACTGCTATCGTGCATATACAGGGCGTTTAGTCAGCTACAAAATGCAATAGAAAGGAATTGAAAAAAGAAATTTGTTCATGAAAAATAAAGATCGCAATCACTTTTTCGAATGGCATTACATATTCTTTAGTACAAGTTCTAGTATACTATGACCTTCACATGACAGACTTGGATTTTATGCAGTTATGACAAAAGTGAGTAGGTGTAATTTACAACAGTAGAAAAACATTGGTAGAATTTTAAAATAGATAATTTTCAACCTGTTAAAAATATTAAGAAAACAAATAATTTTCTATTTTCCTGACAGTTTGTAGTCATTCAGATAGAACACTTATTTTTCATAAAGATCTGCTCATGACCGAACAACATATGAGAACACTAATTTTTGCAACTGTATTGCATGACAATTGCAAATATCAAGTTTCCTTAGCTTCTTTAGAACATATTTTACTTCGCAAAGTATTTATACTAGTATACTCTTCGTAATCTGAGCAAACACTCAAGGGTTGAAGAATGGTGTTCTTGAAATTTCACCAGTCATAGAGCTGATGTCCGCATTGCAGTTATCACCGTCTGTAGGGTCAGTAACCGATGTAATAACATGTTGGTCATAAAGATATTTTTACTTAAGACCAAACGCTTTTGGTATGATCAGGTTTACGATTTGAACAACAGAAAACTGCTATCTTCGAGATATTATCGATAAATGGGTACTTTCAGTTGTCGACAAATCATCGTTGGGGTTAATGACCAAGCGAGTAATTTATGGCTACACGTTTTTGGCCAACACATTCTCTCCGCCGTTCTAGCTGCCAACTCAAAAACGATTGACGTGTGCCATAAACCTCAGGTTACGATGCCTATAGTTTGGAGTTCACTAAATGGTTGAGTATTGACCAATTTAAACATGATTGACCACGGCGGCCATCCCATTCCAGCACAATCATATATTTTTCCAAAATAGAACATTAGCTGCTAATGACTGTTTAATAGTTATTTCATGTCTATCATTTATGGTTAATAACTTCTCAATTTTCCAATAGCAATAGTTACTTCGATTGTTAATAAGTCGCTGGAATTAATATAGCTTAATAATTAGACTGCAGATTTTATACACATTTGGGAAGGTGAAATTCAAAACAGTAGGAAAATTAGAAGAATTTGAGAGTGTGTCATTGTATTATTTTTAATCTATTAAAATTATTCAACGAAGAAAGAACTACTCGGTTTCTATTTCTCGCAATTGAAAGTGCTTATTTCTTTTGCACGAAGATTTGCAGCGTACTAAAAACTTTTTCGGAATTATAATTTAAATGAACATTATCATGCTCCTTTGAAATAAGAAACAATGAAAGAATGAGAAAAAATTCTAGAAATTTGTAGTTGTTTAAATAGTACCTACGTCATTTCCTAAACCGAACGTTAACCCTGCACATTTGTATGCGAAAGTACAAAATTATGTAGAAAAGACTGCTCCATTTGCAAATTTTCCAGCAATTCTCCCAAGAAGAATTTTTTAAGTTCAATTTTTGTATCAAGTCATTTATGAAATTTTGTCAAAATTTCGTTTCTCCGTCCGTTGATAAAAATGCACCAACCAGAATTCGCAAGTCCGGGTAACCTTCGTGTTAAACCACCCACACATAGTTAAGTCGGTGTGCGAAATGCTCGTGACGTCCAATGATATTGATTGGACAGTGCCGACGTCCATAATCTGTGATCGCGAAAATAAAATTTCGGTTCGTTGAATCTTTTCATGAAGTCTCAGGTGCTTATTTCCGTCATATAATTTTAATCCACGTAAAATTTTAACCCACTGTTTGGGAGCGTACCCACTTAATTCAAAGTAACTCAAGTACCAAAAATTATTGCACACGCTACCTTTTTACCACGTTTTTACCACGTTTTTATTAGCTCGCTTTCTTGTTTGTCTGTCTGTTTGTTCGGTGGCAAATTTTGCAATTGATCTTAAACTAACTTCCTGATGACCCAGAGACTTGAAATTGCACACATGGCTCACAACTGGATGACAATGCATTATT
>CM052334.1:17806173-17826282 GCA_028455595.1 Lasioglossum vierecki | reverse complement strand
CTGTACGAGGTTAGGAATATAAAGTATAACGTTATGCGTGTACATACGTGTCTTTATTTAGTTATTTTAATACTTAATTGTTAACGAAACATGAAAATTAGAAATGTATGCAGTAGAATTCTGAAGATATAATTTTTCGGAAAAGTGACGACGTACCAGGTATAGTTAACTTTTTCTACCGTTTATAATTATTCAAATGGAATACGTTAGCACGATATTATTGCGGCATTCACAAGAAATTGACAAATTAAGGCGTGATAACATGCAAAGTGCGCACGTGCATATTTATGATATAACTCAATAGCAGCGCCGATTAGAATCTGTGAAGTTTTTCTCTTGTAATGTATATTTTGCGTCACGATTCCACTTTACAACGAAACTCCCATTGCCATACTTCCAGCGCGAGTCTATCAATCGATTCGTACTCAAACGTCTACCGATTTGACGTTTCATATAATGTAGTGCCTTTACAAAAAGCCAACGATGAGAGCAACGCGACGAATAAAGTGAATGGCAGGTGCAAATCCCGGCCATTAGAAAGACCCTTGAATGCGAACACGCGATTCTGTCTCTATAGTTGACGTACACACGATTATCCGTTCGGGTTTCAGTCATTAACTAATCAGTGAAGAATCACACGTATGACTCACGTCATTTTATGTGCAATCTATCGATTTGCAACCAAAGTTTATACATTCACTTCAACAGTAAACAAATTAGTATAAAAACTGGCACATAACAAGATTTATTTACAAGTTCAAGTCATTGAAATTATAAAAATGTTTCTAAGAGAGTTCCTTTCTATACCTTTTTATTCCAGTACAGATTATAATAATAACTGTATGAAATCAGAATACACACCTAATTTTGTCATTAGTGTAAAGCAATACATTTCGTATACAAGATTCTCAAAAATTTTGTATTTCCTTGAAAGGGCTGAGAAAGTAATCTGAAATGACCTTAGCAATCAGCCCTTTGAAGAAAGTATAGTTTCGGGACACCCTTTACACATTAGTACACCGTTGATTTCAGAACTATGTGGTTATGAATGTGAACTACTTATTCTTTTTAGAACTAGTGTTCAAGTATATTATATTTAATGAACTTATATGTTTGCTTTGGTGTTCATTAAAAGTTTAGAGAGTACGTTGTACTGTCTTTTTGTTTGTTTTACATATGTATTATACTTTATGTAGCTGATTGAGATAGTATATAAAAAATAATATATAATCGAAACTTATTTAATAATGGAAGAATAGAAAACACAAAGTTTATTGTAATATTCTTATACCTCGTATAAAACTTGATTCACTTAATAGATTGTAATAAATATCAGTTTTCAAAGGTAAAAAAATTGTTTCTTAAGTCTGAAAAACATATTTTTCGTTCACATAATGGACAATGCTGTCTATAGCATTACTAGACTAACTAAAAAGACAACGAGATGTGTTTTCTAGTCTCATTTCAATTTAAAGACTCTGAATATAAATTCGATAATTTATGCAAGTGACTGTTTGATCATAAGTAGAAATACACGTTGCGAAAGTGAAGCTTACGCCAAAGTACTGATGTTTTAAAGTTACAAACAATCTTTAGTTTTTGATTCCCTATCGAAAGGTAGTTCGAAAATAGGCTTATTGTAAGTCACTAAAATGAAATTTTTATTCTGTTGAATGTCGCAGCTACCTTGCCAGTAACTGGATTTTTGAAAGTTCTAAAATATACGTAACATAGTCAATCACATTCTTCGTATATGAACGCACTTTTACCTTGGGTCGAATGTGAAAGCTTTCACTATTGATTTTCGCGAAAAATACTTCGTCCGGTATGCATAAAGGATAAAATATGTATTAGAACTTGAATTCACTATATTTTCTGGTGAATACTTAAAATAACTATGCATGATACGTAGTCTTTAAACAAATTTTACAAATACAAGCAAAATCAAGTTTCTTTCTTAATTCTCCTTTGCTCCATTTTTCTCACTTGTTCAATTATGGATTTCCCGATTGATAAAGCACCGAAGAATTATTAATTTTTCCATTAATAAAAAATCAAACAGTTGAATCACCAAGTGAATACAAGTAGTCTTTGTAACAGAATATGCATGAGAAATCTAGTAACATTTATTCCATATTTTCTAATAGTTACTACCTAGTAAACGATTATGTATAAGAAATCTAGTGAAATTTATTTAAAATTTTCGAAAATGTACTACCTAGTGTTTGCAAAAGATTTTACATAATAAATCAAGTACTTGTATCTACACTCGATATTTGGAAGCATTTACTTATTTTTATGCTACGAGCCCTTCGTTCGTCGAGAGCCAGATCCTATATAAACAATGTCCCTATTCTTTAACCAAGCGACGCTATGTCGGGCCGCCCGACATACTTAAACATTCCTAACTTTCTAAACGTTGTGTCCACAGGCACCCTACATATGATGTCCGCGCAATTTTGCAAAATTTAGAAAGGCTCTATTCAACCCCCGTCCCTCTCATAAATCAGCCGAGAGCGAAATAGCGTCAGGCTATCTGTATTCAGGTTCTTTTAACCCTCCAGTTCATGAGTGAAGAGAACTCCCGCCAATGCATGGAAAAAGTTCAAGGAACCTAACGTTCTGTCTGTACTTTTACTGATAAGTGTGCAACCCTTTCTTCTTATAAGTAGAATATAGCATATTATGGCATTTTATTACAGATAAATGGCGAAAATAGCAATAGGAATACAAATCATTTTGAGCTCTGAATCATTTACATGTTACTACTAAATGCTATTGATATAATAAATAAATAAATTATACTCTCTTAATATTAATACAGTACTATCCATTTAATAGTATTGAGAATTTGTAGCATCGATTAAGAACTCTTTTAATATCGATAAACAAAATATGTGTTGCTGCTACAGAAAAATATTTATATTGATATTTTATACTTACCACATAGCACGTATTATCAAAATATTATCATAATAATTACGATATTAGCATATTAACAACTAGCATCAACTAGACCGCTCAATGAAGTCTGCTGTTTCTTCCGAACTATTTTTATCAACGTTTAAACAAATTATAAATTTTGGAATTTTGTCTTTTAACGTCTATAACAGCGGGAGGTTTCCACTTACCTTCCAGTAAGTCCTCGGCGCGCCGGATTCTGGTGAAAATGGCACAAAGGTACCCTTGTGGGCAAAAGTTTGCCAAACACCATGGACTTTCCTTCTGATTTGAAATTCGCGCCTCACCTTTACCCTTGGTGCAGGCGAAGGCTAACTTCCTTTGCCTTTCTGTCAACTCGACAACTATTAGGTCTCCAGAAAAGTTCATGAAGTCTCCTGGGCTATGTAGTTATAATCCTTTTTTTCCTGAGACATAGGATCTTGTTTGACCTGGCGTACGTGCAGCAGTCTGCAAAAGTTTCTCGTGGAATATTTGGACGGAATATACAAACGAGAGAATGTAAACAAGTGTCAAGTGGACCTTAATCGCATTATGCTTAAAGTATCCCGGACACTTGCGCTACTTCGGCAAGTAATTTTTATTTTAAGAAGATTACCCTAAGAAAGAAATTTAAAAATTGAAGAAGTCGTACACGAATATGTCAACGAAGTTTTAAGGGGAACAAGCAAGAGGCTCATTGTGATAATTAAACTGCGGAGCTTAAGGCGAAATAAAAATTATCTGCATGAGATAGAAACCAAATTGGATGATTCTTATTCGCTTAATGATTTTAATAGAGGAGAAGTCATATATTGACATCTTCGATTCTTAAAATTTTCCAACAATTTTGACCCTTACAAGTTTATCCATCGAACTCGGAGCTATTTTAACTCGAAAATTAAACATTTCTTTCTAACTATGATAATTCCATTCTAAATCATTTTTTTATTTTTTGTCGATATGAAATTGATATACAATACTTGAATGTTTCGTAATTGAATAAATACCAATATATTTGATAATGTAAACAATATTTTGTATAAAGGTACAGCAATTTTTAGTGGCGCATCTCTGAGTCACCATTTGATTGCTAAGGGGTGAGTTACTTTGATATCTGAAGTCTTCATTGTCCGAACAAACTTCGAAATATACACTCTAAGGCAGATCTGGGCAATTGGTGTTCGATGACGTACAATCGGCTACCCCACTGCCCCGCAGCAGACGTGCTAATTTAAATACATTGTATTTTTTACACACAATATTTACATTACATTGCAATTGCATTACATAATTCTATCTTTCACTTAATTTAATTGCTAATTACACGAATCAATTGTATTTCAATTGTAAAAACGGGTTATGTACAATGTAGATTGTAATTTGATTGAATGAGAGAAAAAATTTAAAAATTACATTGTAATATTATTGAGTAAACAAAACTGAATTTCACATTAAGAAATAATTTATTTAGTAAATAATTAAAAAATAATATACATAATTATATGCAATTATATGCAATATAATATATATATAATATAATCTATATAAATATATTATAGTACATAACATTATACATTAATGTGATATGTATATATATATATATAATAATTTATAATACAATACATGTATATATAATATGGATAAACAATAGAAATCCATCGTATGTTTATTTCAGTACACAAATTGTTAATTACAGTCGTGAAAAGTTGAAAAACTTATGTTTCTGCATATTGTAGTCCGAATAAATAAACGAGAAGCTGATATCGAAATGTCTAAATCGTGTTCGTTAGGAACATCAATTACATATTCGATAATTACGTTACAATATGCAAAACGGCAATTATCACTCTGTGTCCCCTTGTAAAAGTTTCAGAAGTGTTCCTTTGTGGACTGTAATCCGATTAAATAAATGGAAACCCGGTATCGGAAGCAGGTCTATATAAGTATTCTTTCGAAACAATCGCGAACGACTACGCGTTCCACTTTGCATTTGTTTTGTAAAAGGTCTTTGTTGAAATGCGATGGTAATATGAAATTACCCGGGAAATTATGTGACAAAAAAGGACGCCAAAGAGCACGGAAGAGGAAGCGAGCACACTCGGTACATCGCGAGATAAATGAAAACATTTTCCGCCAATAGAGAAATATGCTGGATAAATGTAGCAGATAAAGCTTCAAAAGAAAATTCTAATTGAACGGAACTGGAATCACTCGAAGTTAATCGATAAGAACATGGCAACATATCTAAAAAGACTATGCCCTCTCTCTCTCTCGCTCGCTCGCTCGCTTAATCTCACTCGACAGATGGTTATCTTTTAATTGAATCCAGATAACAAACTCCATTAAATTTGTAGTAGCGAAAGTTAATAGTGTTTAATGCTTTCGAAAATGTAAAAATATATCTGAACCGTGGTATTATCCACCATTGAAAAAGAAAATTTGAACACATATGTACAATACAAGGTGATGAAACTAATTATGTCATACAAATTACTTTTAAACTACTTTTGCAAAAATGGTTGACAAGAAAGCCATGTTTTTCCAAGCACACAATAATTCGTTTTCATTTGTTTTGCGTTTTTATCTATACATAAAACTTTTAACTAATAAATAGTAGTACTAAAAATGTTCCCCATTGCGATTATTATTGCAAAATTATTTGTATCTGTGTTAAAAATAATTTTAACACAGAAAAAATCATCGACATCTTCAATTTTTTAAATTTTTCAACAATTTTGAATTTTATCTACTGAATCTTGCTACAAATGCATTACCATCCGTTGTCTATGGAATTTTCGTGATCGCTTCTGATTGGCGGAGTGCATAACTGGTCTTTTTTTCAATTCTTTTTTTAAATACTGCAATAAGATACGGAAAATAAAATTTTAAAATTACGTTATATGCAGATATTTTTATGCAAGCTAATGGATGTATTTAAAAAGTGAACTAATTCAATCAAGATGAATAATTAAGATAACAGTGAGCAACTTCACTATAGATTAGCAAAACACGATCAATACTTGTTTAATCCAACTTGATTTTTGCCACTTCTATCCTACCCCAGGCGATCGATAAATATATGCACTTCTATGCGACTCATATTTATAATTTACAATAGATATATTAAATATGTATAAATATACAACTACATACAGTAGGCTATCTCAAAAAGATATTTTTCTATTGGTTATGAAAATGGCAGACGATCCTCTGTATTTGCCAAACAATATGCCTGTCGTTCATCGTAAAGCAAGCATGCACACTGCACACTCGTGTGTAATATCAAATCAGACTATCCAGTCGAACGGATTGCAGGCAACACATGTTTTTGTGTAAACATTTGCGATTGCCAAGGCTATTGTCTACCCTCCTGATCCCCACTGCTTCCAACTCGCGGTTGCGAAAGTAAACAAAGTATCAGTCCAGAGTTTTGACATTGAGTTATCGTAATAATATCAGAATTACATATATCGTTTTATAGTTTCTGTTAACCATACACAATCAGCTTATAGGTTAATGAGATCGTTGCACCCACTTATTTGTTCTCGGTTGTCTGATTGGTGCTTTATACCTTAGGCCTTAGACCATATGTAAACTTATGATACCGGCTTTAATTTTCTTTTCCGTACCTTATTTCAATATTTACAAAGGACGAACTTCATTGTTACTCTCGATTTCGAAATCGTAATATTTATTTAAATGGTATATCGATAATGATTCTCGAAAATTTGTGCCATTATGTAATATAATGCTTGTAATATGTACAGCTAAAGGATTCATAATGTACAGGAAGATTCTAAATGTGATAAAGATCGACGATAATTTACACGAACCATGGAGCCGTTAAAACAGAATAGAATACCAATTTTATGAATTCTTTTTCTGGAAAACTCTTTGTTACGTCTACAACGTAAAGGAATATTTTATTAAATCTACATGTTTGAATACAGATCGCAGTCGAGATGGAAATTCTGTATTGCAATTCTACTTCTGCCTCGTGTAATATCCTCGGATCGAAGTAACAATAAAACGGAGCACGTCCGGTCCAAATTAAAACAATAGAGAGTGATGCTCCACGAATTCGGTATTAAGCAATAGTTCAGTATATTGGGAAGTTTAAAATTTAAAATAGATCAGTAACTTATTATTAGACAGCAGATTTTATGCACTCATGTGACAAAAACATGAGTAACTGTGATTTAAAACAGTTACAACATTAGAAGAATTTAAAAATACTATCATATTATTTGCAATCTATTGAACATATTCAGAAAGAAAATATATTTCTATTTTACCCCAGTTTGTGTTGCAATTCAGGTAGAAAATTTTTATTATGCTGTAGCAAAATACAAAGTGAACTTCATCTGGTTCTTATTTCAAAATTCATATTTGTCTACTTTTAATAAAAAACAAAAACAATATTTATTTCAGAAACAAAGGGAAACTTGTTTCCGACTATCCAAAGATAGGAAAAATAGTTGTTTGCAAAATTATGTAAAAGATTGCATGTAAACATTGTGATAAATTCAGGTTTGATACAAGAAAATGTTCGCGTGAAATTATAAGTTAAAACATTTATTTTTCGATTATGGTACTCTGTAAGATACATGATTTAATAAGTAACATAAATCGCAGGAAATTTTATTATCTCTCGTAAAGCGGATGCTTCTCACAATTTCATAGCAGATATAACTATAATAGATTCATACAGATCCTTGCACTTCCTAACACATTATTAGATATATAATTTAAATAATTCATGATTTTAACAGATTACTAGGAAATTAGGTACACTCTGCGTTGTCGCAAAAATTTCAGAGAAATAATTGACGTTCCAGCCACGTATGGTGAGGATAACCAGTGACGTTACAATCCGTACTATAAGATCGTAATAGAATCATCCATCTTAGCACGAATCAGTACGTCACTGCCTGGGTTAGATTATACTATAGCTTCATGACCTCAGCCAGGTTCTGACTATAGCACTTCCCCTACCATTCTTTCCTCAATTGAATTGACCTGGTATTGCTAAGTAGGGCTATGATTATAAGTAAACAGTTAAGAATAGATATGATCACGTTACAACTATGTTTCACTCGTTGCTCTTTGGTATGGTTAAATATTAACAATTCTTGGATTTAACTTCTATTCTCACAAACACGTGAATTAAACAGCAAAATTCACACTATACGAAATTGTTTCAGTCAAAGTCATTTTAAACTTCAAAAATATTTTTGTATGAGATTTGCATAAAATTTCACATTCATAATGAAATTATCATTAATCAAGACTGACAACATTCTAAATTAAAATGATACATAATATATCGCTATATGTATACATATGTACAAATTATTAATTAAAGTCTTCCTCTGTTAGTATTTATTTATAACTATCACTCAATGGTGTGTGGTCACTTAATGTCCACAACATCTACACTTACTCTATATCCAATTTCGTTTACTTCGAATTGTAACGACGTTTGTTGCTTTTGCAGAGTGCGCGGTGAAGAACGGAGGAGCGGTAGTGGAGCACCATCAGTCTTCTTACTGGGAGCAACCCTTTAGCCAGCCATACTTCGACAACACGACGAAGAGGGAGACCACGACGACCGTCGGACAGACTGCTCACCTGCACTGCAGGGTGCGCAATCTTGGCGATCGCTCTGTAAGTTTCGAGTTACCTTATTGCCTTGACCCCCATGTAATAAGGAACGCGAGCGCACGGAGACGTCGTGTTTCACGGATGAACAACCGTCTGATGAAACGGTCCCGCTTGGTCCACCCGCCAAAGCTTTTCACTCTGACTTTTCCCTTCGTTTCATCGACCGGGGATTTTCTGGCAATTTCTGCCGCGATTTCCGGAGCTGATTTTAACCCTCCTGACAGTGGGGGCTGTGATTCTTGCGCTGGCAACGACGCGACGCCCCGGAAAAGTGAAAGCGGATAAGGCGACGCTTAATTTTTAACACGTTGGACAAACTGAATACTTTAGATCGTCCCCGTGATTTTCTAAAAGAGGCCTGCCTCCTCAGGATCCTCGAGAGAATCTCAAATGATAATGAATTCTCTTAGTTCGACGATGGCGCCGGTATTCGTGTAACGGTCTCTCATTTCGAAACACGTGTTTATCTTTATCATACAGAATTAAATAATTTATCTTGACAATTGGCGAAAGGGCGAATACTTAAACAACATAAGAACGTATCATAATTTCAACGTAAAACGAAATATATGGCATAGTTAACAGAGCTTTGTATAAGGCCGTTGCTAGGGCTTATACAAAAACCGACTTTTTAAAAAACCGGTTTTCGGTATTTTACTTTTCCATGAAACCGGTTTAAACCGGTTTTGAATTTTTATAGATAAAAACAAGACATGTTTACAATTTAGAATAGAAGTTTTTAATTTTTTTTATTTATTAAAGAATTGACAAAATAATACCCTTAAAGAATCACAGAAATTAACGAATGTTTTATATTTATGAAAATTATTGTTTTACTTCTTTCTTTGATTAATAAAATGTGATTTCAAAAAGCAAAGAACGTCAATGGATTTATCGCTTAGTCGTGTCCTTATTTTGGACACAAAATTTTCAGAAATAGAAAAAACTCGCTCATATGCTACTGAACTGGGCTTACATGTCTTTGAAGCATTAAAAAATAAATCCAAATTTTGTGTTCTTCTATTTGTAGCTTCTAAGACCAAAAACTCCTTCTTTAATGTTTGAGGTCTGGAGGAAGTCACTTCTTCAGGTTCTTGCAGATATTTATTTATTGCTATTTCCATAGCATTTTTCATCACAGATACGTCTTTGTCTTGATTTTCTTCTTCGTCACTTTTTTCATCATCGCAGTCATCTTTTGTAGAATAATTTTTATATTCTTTATATAATGTTGGTAATATCTGCCCGGATAACTTAACGATGACTGATATCATAATTAAGGCAATGACAAGGCAATAATGTTCCCAGACATTTCTCCGGTATATACAACTTGCTGTGTAATTTTTGCTTACATGAAAATCATTATAGTGGATTAATATAAGTGTTATGTATAAATTTAAAACCGGTTTTCGGATTGCAAAATTTTCTTTTGAAAACCGGTTTTTAAAAGCCGACAAACCCTAGCCGTCGCTTATAACTCCGCAGCTTTGTTACGGAGTTATTAACAAAGAATACTCATAATTACTTCTTAACAAAGCTGCGGAGAACATTTTCGCAAACAAAATAAGTTATTTCAAGTGATCTCAGGAATCACCAATTTCAGGGAAGCACAAAATTTTGGTATATTTCGTAAATATAATGAAAGATTTTATTTAAAATCAATACCATTAATGATCTGCCTTTCAAAGCTTATTTTAAATAAAACAAGGTTATTGAATACAAAGATTTGACCTATACTTACAACGTATAGTTAAATTTTGAATTTTAAAGAATATAGGAACCAATCAGAGCGCGACTAAACGTAATTTTACGTAAAAGAAAAGAAAGATTATCCATGTAAAAGACATAACGTTGATCGTCGCGCGCGAGCATCTTAATGAGAAGTATTTTTACGGATAAGTACGAGCCACCGTCAAATAGTGACATTACTCGTTATCGGCGTTAGTCATGCATCACCGCGCGACACACAGGAACCCGTTGGAATCCAATCACCGATCGTAATCGACGATAAATCAAATTTCTCTCCACCTCGTACCCACTTCAGCCAGTGTGTGCCGCATGCACGGCTCTCTATCTGCGCCGGCCCAGGCGTTTATATTCGCGGTGTAAAATCAATGTGGCAACACTCGGTGCATTGTCGTTGCGTGCGACAGCTTCATGCCATTCGTTGTTTCAAGCGGTATTGAAATGAAAAAAAATACAGTTTCAAAGGTTCGTTTACTTTCCCATTCATAATATAATACATTATTCACCGTTGTAGCTCGACCCAAGCCCAATCCGGCGAGCCCTAGTTCGCAGGATGATGACCATTTAAACTGCGAAACGTTGAACAAACTCACGGATTCTGTGTTTTTTTTTAGACCCGCCGTCATTATGCATTACGTCACAATGAACATCTAATTTAACCCCGCCGGTATTGAAACCGAGAAGAAATGCAATTTTAATGGAGGATGCTATTTCCTTGTAACGAAGCCGTGTTCGTTATTTGTTTCGTTTAACTGACGTCGTGGTTGTTGTATAATGTTTCGCTAGATGCAACGTATCCCTCCCATTGAGTAGGAACACGGAATAAGAAATGTTGTTTCACGCATAACGACGTCGGTACAATTAATTTAACTATGCTTAATAGAAAATTGGGGATTTTCGGGCTACAAATATACATTTTTTTATTCATTTATAATGAATGCCTGTGGTTATTAGTATCTACCAGCCATAATCTGCATATGTCGGTATTAGTTTCAAGGACATACACAATTTACAAATCATTGAAATTTTTATGGCTTTATAATTATAGTTACACTATGTTTGTTCGCACATGTCAAATTGACGTGTTGTCATATTTTACCACGTTTTTATTAGCTCGCTTTCTTGTTTGTTTGTCTGTTTGTCTGTTGTGAATCTTTGTATGATTGTGAAGATACATAGAGGAATTATTCTAGAAATTTATTTCTTTGAGTATATACATGCTGTAAAAAAAGTCTAAAATTTTTGATAGACAGTAAAATTATTACTTTTAGTTCTCCGTAAACGATTGTCAATTTTGTTTTACTAATACACAACGTTCAACAACCCTAAAATCATAAAGGGTCTCGTATGGATTTGTGTAACTAATAACAAATGTTTTTAAAAAATTGCAATTTATACGAGTAATTTAACTCTAAATAACATTTTTTTATGCCATTAGACACTCGGCGCATTTAGTAATGACTTTATTGAACCAGAGGAACTGGGAAATCAATTTGTCTGAAGCATATGAAATAAACAAATTATTTTGGTTTGTCACAAGTATCTTGATATTGATTACCATATCATATCGAAGCATCAGATATATCAATATAAAACCTGTTTTTCAACAGAACATATCGAAGCGATAATTGCCTATTTTTATGAAATTGGCGGAGTTTTATCTCCGTACGTCATCAATCATTCTGAAGGGGAGATGGCAGCTACCAAAGTTGGGGTTGAGAAACATATTTCGTCGAATATCTCGGAAATTACGAAAGATAAAAGAACATAGTGACAGAATAACAGATATTCTGTGTGTTTGTTATGAAAGAATTCAGTTATACAAGTAAATTCTAACAAATTTTATTGGTTTAAACAATATTTTAGCGAGTAGTACATTTCATTATATTTTTTTGACGAAGTTTATTAATTTAAAATCACGGGTACATTTTTACCAATTCGAGTCCTGAGTATAATTGTAGAAGTATATTTATTGTTTGTACATATATAATTTTGCCATCTAGTTAAAAAATTACCAAGAAAATGCCGATTTGTTATATAGTGTCTAAAGAAATGGAGTTTCTTTATTATAATCGATGCAGTTTTGGTAAATATTCAAATAAACATATTTTCCACATCTCAATACTGGAAGCTATTTCCATATAAATAGTAGCTTTGAAATTATCATATACTTTCTTATCTTAATCATGTTTTCTGTGCTTCAGTACTAGTCAAAGTAATTTAAATACTTCTTACAAGTATGAGACATTCCATATTATTAATAAAACAAAGATGTCTCGTAGTTTTATTATGTCTACCGAATTTTGTATATGTTCTCTTGTTCTAAGAGACTTATTTGATTATTCATGTGAGCATTATTCGTTGTATTCAAACACGTGTGATGTATAGACCTCCGAGTCAGAACCGTTGTGACCTATATATGGCTGAACGGTCTGAGCACATTAATTATACGAGATAAACCCATTAATATGTATTCACGGGGATGCTTAAATTAAAATTAGAAAATGGCATAGGTTAACTGGAAGGATCATTCCATTCCATTCGAACAAATATTTCGGAAAACCATCACTGACGTTAAGAGAACCTCAGAGGTGTACATCTGTATAGGAATTGAATTTTAATAATTTTAATAATAATTTTAATAATAATTTTAATAATTTAATAATTTAATAATTTTAATAATTTGCTACTAAACTTTTCTGTGTGCGTTTGTTGATAAATAGCATAAAGAGTACAAACTAATTCATAGCAATTAGAGTATATTGTATTATCGAAAATTATTTTCCTCCATATGGTATAATTAATAAATTCTAAATTTGTAGGATAAAAGATTTGGATTTCATATGAAGATACAAGTGATTAATTGTGAGAGACGTGATATTATTTGTATACCTAATAAAATTGTTATAGATACTATTCTCCTGGGTAATTTTAGAGAAGTCTGAAGTCTGAAACTATCAGTTCTAACGATTACAATATTATTGATCATTGTAGAATATTGTGACTATTGACATAATTGAAAAAGGGGTTAAGAGTTAATATTTTATTTGCAATCAAGGGCTGATGTGCTGTGTATGTAATTTATATTAGCCAGCAAAGCAAACACGAAGTGTAGAAAAATTTGACATTATGTACGTTTGTGTCAGTCTACAACAAGAGTAAACAAATTATCCAAAGTAATTTCGTGGCTGCATATGACAACATAATATAATTAGTTGATTAATAAGCGAGAACCCACCGTGAACGCCTTCATTCTCCGCAGATTCACCAAAACTTCTATAAACCTGAAGTTTACTTGGCAAACTTATACAAAGTTTATGTTTCAAAGTCACTAAACATCACACTGTTATATGTATATGTACCATCAAATTTGTCTCGTTGTCGACTACAATATGATGCTGACGGAAATCCGCTACATTTTCGCAGTTCAGAGAGCATTATATTTGACTAAGAAGGAGATCTCGGCGGCTCGACAATTCGAAAACATTTAATAAGAGAAGTTTCAAATACTGTGCGCGCGCAAAGGTTTTTTGAAAATACAGAGTCTTCCATTAAGAAGTGATATTTTAAATGATAAAAAAGTTACTTTTTAGACCATTAAGAGCACCACATATCTTAATTGAACTTCTTTTCTACATCTTACATAATTTTCTTAATATTCGTGATAAGACAATATATCTCGTAGAGGATGTTTTCACGCCTTGGACCGTTTTCCAGGATGAAAAAAGAAATGGTTTTCCTATTAGTATTGCGTGAACCTCATCTATGTTAATTTATAAATTTTCGAGTTAAGCAGCTTTCCTTCTAAAAGGGAATTTTAGTTGCAAACACATTCGTTCATTTATTAAACCGTCGGGAGTAGTCAACTCGGAGCACTTCATATATCATCACGAACTAGTTGGCGTGAAACTTGAATGGAGCTCCCAATGCAAACACTAGTTATCAGAAAAAGTTCCGGACCATGGAAAACACACGTAAGTGGTCTTAAACGAGCCAGTGTTTTTTTCAGATCCGTGCTGTTTTTTGAAGCATAAAAATTAACTCTTAACCGTGAGCGTAATTTCACTGGCACGTTGTTATAGAGTAAATTCTAACGAACCTTCTATACAGTATAATTCAAATTCAATGATATTTTTGTATAGAAGATTCTACACTGATTGCAAGTAAAGAATTCATAAAAAATTATTAGACAGCCAAGAAAAAGAAATATAGAAATTATAACAATATAATCACGATGACTACTGTAAACTACGAGAAAATTCATATTCAATAATAATAAAACAATCAAGTTTTTCACATTATGTATGTTAATAATCAATATGAATAAATAGTCGCATTACTAATTGGAAAAATCGTATCGATTCTTGGAACGTGACATAAACCGAGCTGAATGATTTATTTTTCCATGCACTGTGCTTAAATATGGAAATAATAAACATCAGAAGAATGTATATAAATGTACTATATAGTCTGGCTGGTACTGTACAGAATCACCTTAAACGCAAAACAAGCATTGTAAATCAGCGCATTAAACTCGAATAAAAGGTCCAGCAATAGTGACGGCTGCGCTGCCTCAGTTGCATTTCTTTCGCCTCATAATAAAATGTTTCTCCATAAATCGTACTCGTGCTACAATAGGTGATCACGTGAAACTTCGATTAATTTACATAGATGGTGCATCATTATGCTTTATGTATACCGCGGCAATTGCGTATTTGTGTACAAGTGAATTGCATGATGACTGCATAGCTTGTAATACGATTTACGAAACAACTAATAACAATAATCCTTCACATAAATATAAAAGAGGTTAAAGAGTAACATCATCTACAGTGAGTAACATTGACATTCCATTTATAACAATTGTTTGATTATGCATAATATTATTTATAGTGTATAGATGAATATACACTGGAACGTACTTGAAGATATTAATGTACCAGGATATGTTGCAATGTACAAAGTGTCTCAAAAATGTTGTACTTCCTTTAAAGAGACGAAAAAAGATACTTTATAACTACAACATTATTGGGACACCCTGTACTATCGTGAACTAAAGCAATACTCTCGAACTTACTAAAATACTCAGTAATATACTAAAATATACTAGAATGTACTAGAACATACTAGAATACAGTAGAGCATATGAAAATATACTAGAATATAGTAGAATATACTAATATATGTTGGAAGATATTCGAAAATACTAGAATAAACTATCATAAACTATAATATCATTCTGAAATGTACGGAGTGTATTAAAATTCACTAGAATTTAGAATCTACATACACTTTGATAAAATAAACAATAAAATCTTTATCGATCGAATCGAAGTGAAACTCAAGCAGGCGTGTTCGAACGACAGGCAATATCTGTACAGTGTCCTTAATTGATACTTAGTAAACGAAAACTTCTTGCTACAATTAATTTCCCGCGAAGACGTTTCGGGGCATCAATTCTCTGTTCTCAACATCGTTCAGCGCGGAGAATAAACGTTCCGCCGATAAGCCATCCATTTCCCAAGGTTCCCGCGTGCTCCTGTTCTAATTATATCTGACTGAAAGTTAAATTGAACCGTGAAGTTTTTTGCGGCGAAAAATTACAGGCTCAACATTCGGGGCCTGGATAATTGAGTTCGATAGCGGTCAGCGGCGCGGCGGCGAACGAAGATTATTGCGGATCAGTTAAATGTTTTCACGTCGAGAGCTTTGTCGAAAGTTTTTTTACTCTCTTCCCTCTTACTCCGCCCCCGCCCCGGACGAAACGTAATTTTGCCGCGATTCGATGTAATACGAAATTCGGACAGACAAAGCGCGTCCGAAAAGAGGGGTAGATTTTCTCGATAATTCCTCGTTGGATTTACCAAAGCGTAGAAGCATAAATTTTATCTCTCTTCCACAACGCTTTATCCAATAAATACTGAATTCGGTTTTTATAAAATTATTCGAGCGTAACGCTCTGGAAGGTTATAAGGATTTATTCTCGTTCGTATGTGCATGTCCCTCTTGCTTATTATATATTTGGTCGGCATTGTTTTTACATTTCATATTGTTCGTTATTGACGTTCCGTTATTTTATCCCGACGGGTAAACGAAACGAATCACGTCCGGTATTAATTGTATTTCCGATCTATTTCCCGTGCAGCAGCTATAATCACTTTTAATGCTAATAATTATATTGATTGTCTTTTGTCCGACTCATAAACCGTGGTTAGTTCGTTGTTAATTCCGTTTTGATTTGGCAATTGTATTATACGTTTCTATTTGGCGTGAAATACAAAAACTGAGTTTTAAGTGGTGAGGGAAATTAATGAACTCCTATCACACATATGGTAAGAGTCCATTAGTTACATATACAGTAATCCCTTGATTCTTATCCAGGGGACTGTTCCTGGAGCGGACAAGAATCGTGGTGATAATTTGTAATTTTGATTTACGGTTGGGTCTATTGCTCCGATCGCGCTGAGCGAGACTACAATAGAGCAACTGTGTTGGCGAAGGCTACGCGCAGCATGAGGCCGCAGAGTGTCGCCGTCGCCGGCACAGTTTAAAGGCCCACGTGTTCTCACAATGTAATAACAATTCTAAATGGTTTATTTTGCATTATTTTTTATGAGAATTTTATTGGCTTGTTTCTGGCATTATTCTGATTAAAACAAGACCAAACACGATACAATTTGGCCCATATTTACTCTACATGTGAAGCATAATTTATAATTTATGATACCTTCAACATATGCTATAGCATATGTTTAAATAAATTTCTTTTTCCCATACGAAACTTTATACTTACACCACTAAATAAAATTGAAATTATATCGTGTTTGGTCTTGTTGTAATCAGAAAAATGCCAGGAATAAGTCAGTAAAATCTCAATAAAAAGTAATGAACATTAAAATGTTTGAATATTCGATTCCTTGTGTTAATGTAGTAGTATTCACACTGATATACAGTATTTTATGTATATAAGTCCCTAGCACGGGTCAGCCGAGGGACATGTATGCATCAGGGACACTATTCTTTGACTGTTGCCGAACGTAGAGAAGGACAGCCGAACTCGAGAAGCCTTGGTCGCCGAGATAAACACCCAAGTGTAAACACAATGTGATCAGAATTTCCAACTTCCTTATTTTTCATTATTTTTTTATGGGACTTGAAGTTCCATATTTGTGGCATTTTTCTGATTAAAATCATACCAAATATGATATAATTCCGATGATATTTACTTGTGTAATAGACAACTACACAAGTAAATTACACAAGTAAATGTCATCGGAATTATATCATATTTGGTATGATTTTAATCAGAAAAATGCCACAAATATGGAACTTGAAGTTCCATAAAAAATAATGAAAAATAAGGAAGTTGGAAATTCTGATTAGGCGGTCTCACCGTGACACCCGAGCCGCATGATATCATATTTCTTGGCGACCGAGGCCTCTCGAGCTTCTTGGCCCCTTAAGGGGGTATAACCCGCAGTAGTGGGGATAGATCAGGGACTTTTATGGCTCAGATTTTTGGGACATTTACGCATAAAATACTGTACTCGGGCTAAGAACAACAGCCGCAGCCCTGCGGCGCGGCACAGCGGTGACGGGTAGTGGAGTGAGTAGGCATGGACAAGAATCAAGTCGTCCAACCTGGGACAACTTGCTAGGGTTTACTGTATTACTCTATTTTAATTGTAAAATATTCTTTCGAGCACGAAATACGTGCACAGTGGTTCTATTTAATTGTTAACAATGTTACTAAACGATGTTATTAATGTGGCTAATTGACATCTCATATATAAAAATTGAAACGAATTTCCTATGATGCTAAAAATTTATCATGATATTAATAATGTACGATCATTAAGATACTTTCATCACTAGACTGAGGATTTGATGCATTTATAACAAAAATCGGTGGATATAATATGAAACAGTTAAAACATTAAGACAATTTAAGAAGGTCCATCTGTTATTCTCGAGTTATTAAAATGATTGAAAATGCAAAGAAAGTTTTGTATGTTGCAATTGATGAAGACAATTTTTATTTTGCATAAAGATCCGCAATTTATTCGTGACGCTATAGCACGATAGTGATACAAGTACGCTCTTTACAATTATGGATAAACGTTGGAAATCGAGTTGAGTACTCTACGAAAATCAAATGAACAATTTATATATTCAAATTGACAATTAACTTTATGCTCGCATTGAAATGTAGTTTAAATTACATTCGATCACGATTATATTAAACTCCGCGCTTAATTTTACGTTTTAATTCGCGAATGCTCAACTCCAATTATCGTTAATGATCCTGCAATTGCCGTGTAGAAGTGATGTAGAATACATAATTAAATAAAAAATTGAATATTAAATTCGATAAAAAGTACAGCCGCGTACTACATCTGATTTAATAATTAAATCAATGCGTGAAATCCTAATTTCTACTAAAGCCAATATAACACTTCTTAAATTGCATAATTTTCTTTTGAATGTGTGTAACGATCCATTAAACAAATCAACAGCATTGTATAGAGTGTTGAAGTTTGCAATAATTTGATTTATAGGATTTATTAATCTATATTTGGATTGGCATTTGGGTGTTTGAAAACCTGCTGTATTTTGCACAAAGATTTACCATTGCAATAAGTTTAAAGCTAGTTTTTTATTGATTTAAGTACATGAAAATTCTGATTTGCTTACAGGTCTCATGGATCAGACAACGAGACTTGCACATACTCACCGTAGGAATCCTAACATACACAAACGACCAGCGTTTCCAGTCGTTGCACAGCGATGGAACTGACGAATGGACCTTGAAGATCACTTCACCACAGGTTCGGGATAGTGGAATCTATGAGTGTCAAGTTTCCACTGAACCGAAAATTAGCCAGGCTTTTAACTTGAGCGTCGTAGGTAAGTACACTTAAACGATGCGATTTATATTTGCGTTAATGAAAACCCTCATTCGCTTACCAGTTACCAGTTCAAAAAGTAGCAGGACAGCCTCGTTTGCAAGAAACCGTGCAATGCTATACCTCTTTTTATTACCACGTTTTTGTTAGCTCGCTTTCTTGTTTGTCTGTCTGTTTGTTCGGTGGCAAATTTTGCAATTGATTTTAAACTAACTTCCTGATGACCTAGAGATTTGAAATTGCACACATGGCTCAGAACTGGATGACAATGCATTATTAAAAAAAAAAATTTTAAAAAGTCTTACCGTTTCGGAGAAAATAACAATTAAATATTTACCTTTTCATCCCCCCGCGAACTACGTCATCACGTTCAGCGATCCCCACTTCGTTCGACAACCCCCTCTACTTTACTATGCGTGTGCACTCTGACTCGTCCCCACTTCACGGACCCACTCCGCCCCGACGCGCGAACCATCGGTAGTGTAGTACATCATCGCGCGACGATCGTGACCAGTAGTGTAGTATCATCGCTTTATTTACCAAGTGAAATTTACAGTAATCTTAGTGAGTATATAAAGTATTAATAAAGAGTGATAGAAGTATTAACACAAGACTAAAAAGCAGAAAATAATTATTTAAATAAAAAAAAAATTTTTTAAATACCACGTTTTTAAAAACGGACTAAAAAGTATAAAATAATTTTTCCTAGTGCCATACAAATTTCCTAACCTCGTACAGATAGTCCTGAAAATTTGTGATTGTGAATTTTGAATAGCTGTGAAAATACTTGTGAGATTTAAAATGAAAAACGTGGGGCGCATGCGATAGATAATTGATGCATTTTGCGCCC
>CM052334.1:17743568-17798927 GCA_028455595.1 Lasioglossum vierecki | reverse complement strand
TTGTACAAATTGGTGAAGATTCAATTTAGCATTGAAACTGATTAATTGTTCTTGAGTCCGAAGACTGAAGTTCCATTGATTAATGTAGATAAAGGTGGTTCTACTGTATATTTATACATGGTGGGGCACCAGCTTTCAACACCTCAATTTACGTTATTATTATTATTATACACAGCGAGAAGTGTTTGGATGAAGATTAAGTATAGTTTCAATATATGATCATACTGGCGTTATTAGTTTTTCCTTATAGTTTTATATGCAGCAATCGTAAGAAACGGAAACTAGTTAGATGAGGTCCATTCAACAGTGTCAATAAATTGAAAATGGTACAGTATTTTATGCGTAAATGTCCCAAAAGTCTGAGCCATAGAAGTCCCTGATCTATCCCCACTACTGCGGGGTATACCCCCTTGAGGAGCCAAGAAGCTCGAGAGGCCTCGGTCGCCGAGAAGTATATCATGCGGCTCGGGTGTGTCGGTGAGACCGCCTAATCAGAATTTCCAACTTCCTTATTTTTCATTATTTTTTTATGGAACTTCAAGTTCCATATTTATGGCATGTTTATTATTGAAATTATATAATATTTTAATATAAGTCCGATGATATTTACTTGTGTAGTTGTCTATCACACAAGTAAATATCATCGGAATTATATCATATTTGGTATGATTTTAATCATAAAAATGCCACAAATATGGAACTTGAAGTTCCATAGAAAAATAATGAAAAATAAGGAAGTTAGAAATTCTGATCACATTGCGTTTACACTTGGGTGTTTATCTCGGCGACCAAGGCTTCTCGAGTTCGGCTGTCCTTCTCTACGTTCGGCAACAGTCAAAGAATAGTGTCCCTGATGCATACATGTCCCTCGGCAGACCCGTGTTAGGGACTTATATACATAAAATACTGTATAGCAACGTTTATAAAGTGTTCTAAAATATTGACAGTTTTATTTCTTACTCATCGATTTTTGCCGTGGATGCATAAAATTCACAGCGTAATTATCACGTTCGCCGAATACGATTTCAACTTTGGTAGTGCGAGCACGAACGAAACTGCTATATGAACGTAGAGTTAATCAGGCGGCGCATGCTACCCATTAGAAGTGTTACAGAATGGAAATGGTCTCCGCGCACAAAACCATGCTTGCAAAACAAACCGCCTGATAGTAAACGATCAATTGATTATCATGTAAACGTTAACTGAGGAGCTCCAATTGAAACAAATGGGCAACTTGTTCAATTGTATTCGGCCCTGAATACGTAATAGAACTTTGGTCAGGTAGAGCCCATGGAACGATTGGCCAAAGGAACACGTAACGTTGAAAATCTTTTAATGCCCGCGGATGTTACTCTCCGATCTACTGTTTAACACGCCGCTAATGAAATTAAAAGGGATTAAGGAAAAATGAAATGGAGCATTCGGAATGCACGGGATGCGCACAGACAACGGGACGCGGCGGCCATTAGGAATTGCAATTTAACGTTACATTCTGCGGCGACACCAATAACGCCGCCAGGTCGTCGATATTTCGAATTTGCGGTGCTCCCTCTACTGACGTTCCGCTTGGTTTGACGTTATTATTCCCCGAGCATTAGATTAATGCGCAAGTTCGCCCACGAGCGTAATTTTGCGAAATTAAAACTGACTCGGGCAGGCCGCGACAGCTATCTTCTATCATTTGTAACAGAATCGGTGCGATGAGTTTCGTGCAGAAAACACGAAAGATCTGTTGAAGAAACGCGAAAATCTGTTTAGTTTTCTGAAAAATTGACCGTGACAGAGTTTTTCAATGTCGAGTATTTTTATGACCGTCGTACCGTGTTCTACTCGGGTTCCATGAGAATCATCGACACAAGGTTCACTGACACAGTTTTCACCGACAATATTTCACCGGCTCCAGATTTTCCCGAGATAGTCATTAGTCGACGACAATATTATTCAGCCAGGAAAAATTGGTTCGTATCACCAAAATTTGGTGACATGTAATCATCACTTTCCTCTAATTACGTGCATACGTGCTGTGGCTATGCGTAGAGATGCTTATGCACAAAAAACTATCGTATCTGTGTTTTAATTATAATGGTCAGGAAAATTCCACTCGGAGCCATTTTAACTCAAAAATTAAACATTTCTTTCGACCTGGAATATTTCCATTCCCTATGATTCTTCAAATTTTATGGATACGAAATTGATACAGGGTGTCCCAAAATTCGTGTAGTTCCCGGAAATGGGAGGTTCCTTGGGTCATTTGAAGCGACATTTTCCTTTACAAAAATGACCCCGGCGGCTTTGTTTATGATTTATTAACAAAATCACCCGCTTATCGTGGCGGCGCCATTGGCCGAGCGAGAATCAATCCGCTGTAGCCGCGCTCTGATTGGTCCGTGTTTTTCGTTAATAACTCCTAAACAAAGCCGCCGGCGTCATTTTTGTAAAGGAGAATGTGGCTTCGAATGACCCAAGGAATCTCCCATTTCCGGGAACTACACGAATTTTGGGACACCCTGTATAATACCTCATGCAATACCCAAATGTTTAGTAATTGTACAGCATGAATACTGGTACAGCAATTTTTGACTCAGAGAGGCACAATTCGAGTATTAATTGTTAACATCATTTGACAACAACGTTAATCGACTACATCTAACTTCTTATAGCGTAATAATTTTACTTTTATATTAGTTCTCTTGAAAATTGACGTTCAAGTTCACCATGTTCACGTGACGTTCAAGTTTCAAAAATACAATCGACTCTGAACTCCAATTCTGAATGTTATCTCTGAATCCGTACAAACGTACATTCAACAATTTACCTTAGATTGCAGCGATCAATAAATCGAATCATGCAAAAAGTTATTAAAAATATAGATGCTTATAAGAGATTTCTGCCGTGCCATTCAATACCGTCAAAGTACTTGGGTCGTCTTACTAGCTTACGCTGTCGTCAAACAATTTTCATTGTTCCATGCATACATTTCCCTTTAACATCAATTCGCTTGAGCTGACAGCATCGCCCCGAAGCCATTGCTCCGCTGTCAAAATCCGATTTGTCCAAACTAGCAAAGTATTTGTTAACTGTTTCCTCAGCTCCATTATCCTTAAACAATTCCTCTTTTCCGTCAATACAATTTTGTCAATCATAAAACTAAATGGATTGCATATTGTCTCGCAGAAAACGATTTTTCTTTCTCTCCAAACGTAAAGGTTTTCGATCGTACATTCTGACCAAGAGAATTTTAAGTATGTTTTCGGCGCAACGGTTCGATCAATTGAAACATCATAAAGCAATTTTACAAGTTAATTAAACTTTCGACGTTTCGATAGTAATTATTATCATTCTCAAGAAAGACATTTCTTTCTCTCCGTTAGGTCTAGTCCTTCAGTGTAAAAATTTTGAGCCGGTTGGTCCGCGGGACTAGCGCACCCTACCGTGATTGCTTTACCATTTAGAAGGTAATCATGTCGAATGTATCTCCCCTAACTCATAGAAAACCGATACTATTATGAGCAACTCATCGCGTACTTGCACGAAGAGCGTGAAACAAAGAAGCGTTGTGCCGTGCCGTTGAGAATCAAACTGCGTGAATTGTCTGTCGAATCGAATGGCCATTTACAATGGCTTGTAAATTCTGGGTTCGACCGTCGTGATACGTGTTCGAGATTTCAACTTATCGCTACTCGTCGAATTATTGTCGGGCAACTGGTTCGAAACCGGTGCAGTAGTGATTACGGCTAAGTGTTTCCAAACAGGTGTTTCCGAGCATTGCGGCACGATTTGGAAATCTTTGGACGTCACACAAATCTTTACATTGGGTAAATATACCCATTACTACGGAATTCTTTGCCAATGCGATTAAAATACGGTGAAAATAAATGTTTTACCCTGTGTTGTTTACTTGACACAGGATAGAAACTGAGAACCTTATGGTGACGAAGATTAAATTTATTTCCGACTGGTTACAATCTTATTTTTTTAATCTTAGGAAAATACACCAAATCAAAGTTAACAAATGTACAATTTGTATCAGTTCCAGAAAATGACGGCGAACAGATTTTTCCAATCACAAATAATCAGTTTCATATCATACATATTCATCGGTATCAGCTTGGCGGTCTTTTGTCCTAGTTCAGGCTATCAGAACAACAGTTAATCTTGGGGTTACAAACCTGAGAGGATTGAAACAAAAATACCGAATTGATCCTTGTGAAAATAGAAATACAACACATTGCATTGTGAGTTTAATTGAACTCGTCAACTCAGTGCAATTTTAAAAGTCTACTCTATACGTACGAGTGGCTAAGGCCTGGATAAATTGATGTGGCACAGTTACAATAATAGTCACAAATGAATCGATAAATGAATCTCTTTGAATCATTTATTAACCTGCATCGAGATTATGCAAATATATAAGTAGTAATAATTGTGCGCTGCAATATTTTTATTAAAATACTTTAAATTGAACAAATTAGTATTAACAACTGTGTATGTATTTTGAATAATTAAGAAACGTTTCTGGAAACTCTAGTTTCACACATGTGAGCAGTGTCAATTTATGGAAATATCTTCACTACCTATATTTGATTAATGTTTAAAAAATATGACATTTCTTATTTTATATGAGTCATTAATATACAATAATAATAACATCAATAATGTAACACTGTTGCACTTGAAAATCAACTTTTCACTGTGAAATTAAATTGGAAAGACAAAGATTCTAAAAGTAATAGCACAAAGTGCCACAAAAATTATAATTGTCATGCACACCTAGAAAAAAGACAACGAGTTTTGAACAATCGAATTGCATACTAAATTCTTATCAAGACTATAATAAATAATTGCAAGCTATTGTTAAGCATGAACGTGGAATAACGAAGACATGAGACGAAAGAAAAGTTGGTGGGGGAAGTAAGCGTTTGAGGAGCCCCAATCATGCCCAGCACTGTCTCACATTGTAATTTCGCGTGAACCGTTACGTATGTACGCTACGAGACACCATTGCTGCATAGACGATATGCACTACTCAACGGAATTAGATGATATTAAGTAATAAAAAGACGATTGGGTCAGAATTTCGCGGACAGAACCGTGGAGTATATTGCGGCGATATGGGAATGAATAATTTTCACGCGAGAAGTCCGTCGTACGAGCAACGTGGACGGCCGGATTAAAACTTTCTCATTGGCATTGTGGATAATTGGTTTAGTTATTGGATCCTCTAGTTAAATCGCCAGCTCGCCGCCGCAATATCGTATTGCTTTCCTCACTTCTCGCCACGGAGTTTTCAATTCCTGCCTCCCTGTTTCTGTAATCCCCCTATATCTTCCCTTTCTCTGCTTTCCCGTTTTCTTTCGCAACTTTGCAATTCACCGCCGAGGACATGCTATTCTTATTAAATGTATTTTACGTAACATCGATAAGGTCTAGAATTAATTTGATCGCTATACAGTATTTTATGTATATAAGTCCCTAACACGGGTCTGCCGAGGGACATGTATGCATCAGGGACACTATTCTTTGACTGTTGCCGAACGTAGAGAAGGACAGCCGAACTCGAGAAGCCTTGGTCGCCGAGATAAACACCCAAGTGTAAACGCAATGTGATCAGAATTTCCAACTTCCTTATTTTTCATTATTTTTCTATGGAACTTCAAGTTCCATAAAAAATAATGAAAAATAAGGAAGTTGGAAATTCTGATTAGGCGGTCTCACCGACACACCCGAGCCGCATGATATCATACTTCTCGGCGACCGAGGCCTCTCGAGCTTCTTGGCCCCTCAAGGGGTTATACCCCGCAGTAGTGGGGATAGATCAGGAACTTCTATTCTTTACGCATAAAATAATGTATAAGGTGATTCTTATAACGATCGAGTTTTCGTCAAGACATCGAACAGAATAGTTTTCGTAGAATCGATATTTTCGTATGACCCTTTCTCTACCAGTATTGGATTAGTCACGTGACATTGTGGCGTATGCACGACAGTGGGGGAACGTCGTCGTAGAAGGGGAAGATAGAGTGGGGATACAAGTCTTCATCTGCCATTTCGGGTGTAGAATCGAGAAGGTAAATATTAAATTTGAGTGTCTTTAAATCGTCTGACAGTGAATTTATAAAGTAGAGTTTTCATTATCAGTTTTTTTTCACGAAAAAAGGGTTGCATCTTTTGACTGATTAGAGAAGAATTTTGCAATCAAGTTTGATATACGTATTTATTTATAGTTTATTATAATGTGGTCATTAGCGACCGCATGGTTTACAATTAATTAACGTATTGAGTGAATACTGCTACTAGAAAACGCTTGAAGAATTAGTAGCAGTTTCTCTGTTCGAAGAGTTTTAGTTGTCCAAGATCAGCTTGGACAACGTTAATCGAATTCCTGCAACTGCGACGTGTATTCCGAGTATCTATAGAATGCATGAAACATCAAAGGACTGTATTTTGTTGAGTGGGAGTCAATTAACCACATCCGATTGTGCTCGAGATAGAATTTCGATGGACGAGAACTTGGTAACGTGGTAATGGTATTGTTGATGAATGTAGGTCATTGGTCCATGTTTGATCCGACAATTCTTCAAATAATTTCAAATTTGGTGATCACTCAAAATCCGTTGGAGTTACTAAAATTCCAGGCCACGTACGGTCAACGGGAACCAATACCACACATACTTTTCTCTGCGATATAGAACGAGGGACACTGTGTACCACATAGCAGTAGTCTATATGTACCATTTGTAGAAACTAAAATGACTCTATTGCAAATAGAATTGAATAGTTACACTGTTAATCAATAGACAGCGGATCTTTATGGAAAATAAAAATTTTCCTCTGGTATTGCAACAACTTGGAGTGACATACAAAATTTTCTTTCTCGATATGTTTAGCAGGCTGAACATATTGTCATAAATGCATAAAATCCGCCGTCTATTAATTAATATTCATGTTAGTAGGCAATGAATTGGTAGGAACGTCAGTACTCCACATTTTTGTTGTTTAATATAATATTACTGTTACGTATTGATATGAATCCACATACATATTTTGCAAAATGAAGGAAGGTACAATGTCCTTTAACAGCATCTCCGAACTGTCTATCTATTTATTTGCTTGTAATAACGTCTTGAAATATTATTTTATCAGTTAAATTTTGTTCAACTATCCTTACCAGCCACAGCACTTTTACAAACTTGTTATTACGCACAAACAGACGATAACAAAATGATGTTATATTCTATACAATTGCATGAAAGGTTCATAATTTAGTAATTAAACATTGAAATTAAGAATGAAGTTTTGTTAATTGAATATAAAAAAGAAACAGCGAATTAAAAGTTCTGATAAATTAATTTTGGTTTTTTCGATCGTCATTTATCTAAAGCTAATATAAATTTTTATTCGCGGCGCGGTTCGATCATTGCTACAATGGAAAAGAAAAGGAAAGAGGTGTTTCGTCCTGGACCCGCTAGAGGACTCATCAGTAAGGCTATCTAGCGGGCTGATAGATGATAAATTCTATGTTTAAGTTTAATATTTTCTAACGCATAGACTCCTCCAAAAATATAAAAAAATTCTATGTCTACTTCTTCTAAATGCAGATTTCCAAGCCTATAACACTTGCAAATTGCTTTCTCTTCTCGTACATCTCTTTTGTCAAGTGTGTTCCATAATTTACATTTATATTGAGATCAGAAGATCTGGCCAGCCGCTCTAAAATATTTATTCTTTCATCGTTTAGTCATCTGTCGGCAGCTCTATATTTGCTTTTCCTCTCGTAACTCGTGATAGTAATGCGAAATCCATGTGAACCGTGATCCAAGAATATACTTGCTTGTCCCCGTAAAAAATAGCTTCTACCAACTTTGTTCGCGAATGTGAATATTTATTGCCTCCGACAGATGTGTGGAGGAGACATCATGATTTGGGCCAGGATAGATATTGTCATGTAAATGAAATACAATTTTATATCTCCGAAAGCCGGCTTGAACGTATATATAGAGTGTTTCGTCTGAAACAGGACACCTAACTATCTCCTCCAATAGCGGGGGTATAAAAAATATTTTGTGTACCATTTGAATGGTTTGAAGGTACCGTTATACTGTAAACAATATTTTTTTCGGAGTTATCAAAGTCATGTCAAGTTAATGTTATCATACATATCTAAATGTATTTTTGATCAGATCCACGATGCAATTAAAAAATAATATAGTTATGCATCAAAACACACTGATGACCTTGATAACTTCGGAAAAAAATGTTTCCAACATAACGGTTCCTTTAAACCATTCAAATAGTGCACACAATATTTTTTGTACTGCCACAATTGGAGGAGATATTTAGGTGTCTTGTTTTAGACGAAACACCCGGTATAACAAAATGTACAGAGTGACCCTTATGGGTCGAGTTTTCCGATGTTATCCGCTGGCACTTGTTCCACTATCCCTAGGGTCATTACACAAATGCCTAGTTTGACTATATTTGAAGCCATGGAAACTTTTATATTAATTTTACGTATTTTATAGAGGCGATGTGTGCGATGGGAATCCGGTAACGGGGGCCGTAACATCTCTGTTCGATTCGCAAAACAAGGGAGTCATGTTGAGTGAGTCGGCAAGGGGGATCGACGAGTTAAAAAGAACCAAAATTACGGGAAACGGCGGCGGGCGGCTGCGGCGCGAGGAAGCACGATATTTCACGTGCAACGGCCGGCGAGGGGCCAGGCTAATTGCGCTCAGACTTCCAAGAATTCTTCGTTGTAACTGCCGAGCGATAATCAGGAAAGTAACGCTCTTTCGCACGATACGGGAAACTCAGTCTAACGCGAATGTACACGTCTATTACCGGCTCTAATCGAACGATCGATCCTCTGTTCCTCCGGCTGAAAGTACGTGACTGCGTGGCTCGCATGTCTGACAAGACACTATTCAGCGCAAGAGTGCAACTATTTTCATTGCGCCTTTCATTCAGGGTGGATAGCCGACGTAAAAACAGAGCAATTCCGGTAAATGCGAGAGTGCGCCGGGGGCACAAGTGGATTCTATGATAGAGATGTTGTAATAAAGCATCCTCTAACCGGTGATTTACATGGTACTACGATTTCGATTTATACGATACAAAAATGATTCTAACAGACCGAAGCGCAAATGAAAAACTTTACCAGCGACACTTTTAGTGTTAGATTTGTGTTACAAGACTCACTTTACTAGAAAAATTCGAGGAAATACTCGTTAATAACCATAATAATAAATAGGTGCAATTCGAAAGAGTACAAAGATTGAAGGAATTGAATAGTAGCATTGTTGTCAGCTTCTTAAAGTAATTGAAGAAGGAAAGACATTTATGGTAGGTACCAGTTTCTTGCAATTGATATGTACAATGTTTATGCAAAATAATAATGTACTGAATTGGTCATGGAAAGCAGGAGTAAAATAAAAATTGATTTCATCCATGAATAACTTTGTTACATTAAAAACATTCTTGAATTTTTCTCTGTTACTGTTATTATATTTCGTCGAATCAATTTCCTCATAAATGCTTAAAAATGTATTAGTGGTAAACTGTAAACTTATTATTCGTTTTCTTTTTCAATTGTAGCAAACATGTCACGTAGAAATAACATTCCTTTTTCAATAATTTTAATAGGTTGGAAATACTTATTTATTTACTATTATTACCTAGTTATTACCAGTATTATCCACTGATTTTTGTCACAAATTTCGACAATAAGCGATGCGCAGGTTCAGTTGGTTCCCTATTTTAGAAAAAGCTTTAGACTTGCGTAAATGCGCCAGAGTGATAACCACAGTGTAGGCATCGATTTTTCGAAAAAACGTTGTGACACATTTCAGGAATAAAATGGGTTACATCTCCGTCGGGAGAGTCTCTTGAAACGTAGTGTACCATCGGAGCATTTATTCTTTATGTTTACGAGGGCAGAAAGTTCTTAAAGTTTAACAGAATATTTCAGAACTCATGTGCATCCGGGTAAATATATAGAAAATTGAAAACGGTGCAGATTCAGGATATTTTTCTAGAAGAACTGTTTACCTTAGCAAGAATCGTAGACGTATTTACGAACAGAAGGAAAATACGTCCGGTTAGCATGTTACTCCCCAAGGTATTAAGAAGATCAAGGAAACTTTTATAAAGATTCACTGAACTTCTTATAATATTTATTGAGTAAGTTTGGATAGTAAATACATATTAAAATCGGGAAGAGAACAGTAAATACAATGAACTTAATGAAATGTTATATAAAAATACAAGTTGTAGAGTTTCATTGAATAACTCAATGCATCTGATGTAGTCTATCCAAGGATTATTCATTTCTGACTTTAATTCTCTGAGATGGATTTCTGATTATTTTTCTATGCACATATTAATTAATTTAGGTATAGTAACATATATCGTGTATGTATATTCGTGTATATACATTTTTTCAAAAGAATGCATTACGTACATATATGTAATCCAAAACCAATTCTTGATACTTTGAAAAATATGTATTCAGAGCAAAATGTTATTATAATATTCAATTAGAAATCATGTATCAATTAGAAATCATTATCATAGAAATCATTATATAAATATACATAATCTGCCAATCGTTCTAACCAAACTGAAAATTTATTTTTCACGTGTTTTCACATAATATTGGATTAAAGAAAGGACTAATATTCCGTTTTTGTTCAATTTTCTAGATTTTCAATTCGGCAAACTTTCGTTGTATTGGAAAATAACTGGCCTGGTGTAGCATTATTGAGAAATATATCAAAGGAGCAAATTGAGAACGATAATTAACCTACTTTAACGAGAAATTTCAAACTGTTCTGACTGATAGAAGTTTACGATCTTATTAAAGGTTTGCTATTAAACGACTAATGTGAAAGTAAGCCAAGTAATTAGACACACGACATATTGTCATGCAGCATAACATGTATAACTGTTTCGTATTAGCAGGTGTACCGGAGAAGATTAAAATTATAACGAGGTCGAATCACTATCTCCGAACGATTCTAACAATATTGATGTACCAAGTATTCGTTTAAAATAATACATAACGATCGTACAAGAATTACAGTTTTAATGTAAACATTCAAAATTGAATGCACTAACAGTATACTTTCGATAAACATAAAACTTTCTACAATATTAAGTTCCGTATAAATTTATATTTCTTCGTTTTTCATTTCCACTCCTTTTTTGCGTGGAACGAGAAAGATTTTATTTTCTGTTTAATCTAAAAAAAATTTGCAGTGGAGTAAGTAAAATGCTAAATAAGGGAAATTCGTTTTCTAGTTATATCAGTTAGTCCGTACTACTTCCGTTTACATTCCATTTCAGCAAATTTTTCATTTTTCCGTTGCAAGTTAGCTCGTTACTGCTCACGCCACTTTTTATATACAGGAACAGTATTGTTAAGAATTGTTCTTTTCGTTGTATTTAAATTAGAACTTAATATTATGCTCGATGAAAATTTCTTTAATTTACATACATATATATGAAAAAATTTCACAGGAAATGGTTGCTGTTTATTTCTATTTCCTTAGTGAACGATGCCACCGCTCTCGCTGAGCAGCATTGGGCGAATCAATTGGAGAAACAAAATTCAAAAGCTTGCGATTCGCTCGTGTTTACAACGTTCTAGTTTTTGTTTTTTAGTTGTTACCTGGAGTATACGGTAAAAAATTAGTTTGAAGCACGAACTTTGAAGGCATTCCCTCGGGCTCAAACATATACGTAACGTTCACGCATACCATTCGAAATATACGATACACGTTATGCATTTTAGATTCGATTGCATTCGGGAGGATGTTTTCCGGCTCAAATATCTATGACCAGTTTTATCAGTTATGCTGGCTACTATTGCGAGGAAGTCGTTACATATTTATCTTGGCGCCGGCCAGCATACACCGTGATCGCGACATTTTTACTTCCTCGCTTTTCTGTAGCTTTGCCCCTTCAGAATAAATCCTCTGCGAAATGTTCTGGACGTCAAACCAGTTTTTTAACGTGGATTTTTATAGAATTCAGATGATAATGCTTAGCTCTACTCTTAGCTGCTTATCAATCTTTTAAAAAAAATGTATATTTAAAGATATTTTATTTAAAGTTTAGATTCTAGATTTTAGATGTATTGATCTTTTATTCTTTATTATTTCCAGTTACTTCTTGAAATGAAAGAAACAAGAGCAACGTAAAATAAAATGAGTGTTCATTAATTCAATAACTTCAAAAACTACAATATGAAAAATGTTCAATCGTAATTAATAATGTTCAATCGTGATTAATTGTACAAAATCATACATAAATGTATACCATAAAATCACGTTAGAATGACAAGAATTTATATCTAGGCTTAACTGGAATTTCGTTTTCAAGTGTTTACATAGAAAGTGCTCCATTTAATTTACCAGCGTAACAGCAGTGGTACACAGACAATTCATTCTGCAAATTAGTCGTGAACTTTATTCTCCCCGTAAAAGAAACTAGACATCGATAACCTGTTAAGCACAAAGTCAGATAGACGATGGTTATGCAGATTCGCGTGAGTCGCATATGGGTCGTCGTTCCACTCTTGTTAATAAGGGATTATCTCCAAAGTTGTTAGTTGTCCAAACAAGCGTTTCATATCGAAATTATCCTGCTTCAAAAGCAATATTGTGTGAAGACAATATCGCTGTCCTGATTCTCCTCGTTATAAACTGTAAGCTAATGTAAAGGATTTACATTCTTAATTTAAACTAACTGCTTCAGCTTCCCAGAAAAAGTCAAATCGTATACTCCAATATTAACCCTCATCCGTCCTTCATTTCACAGACTAAATCTATTGCCCGGAGTCAAATTGACACAGTGGTGAAAGATCGACGAAATAAGCTAAATAATTATTTTCTTCGATGTTTAATTATAAAAATTAATAAGTTAACAAGGAAAGTGCAAGGACGTTGTCACACCGATTTAGTTGATACTCTGTATACTTATAGATCTCGATCTCCCATTTACGAATATATACCATTATAGACGCTAACATTCAATAGTTTTTGAGATATTCATAAACAAAGTTCTTAAGTAGTACAAAACGAGTGGGGTAGGGTTCGATTCTTATTAGGTTAAATTTTTTTTTTCATATTTATTTATATTATTTATTCGCTGTGTAACATTGACTTGTCTATATAAGATTGCACATTTATTACAAGTTGAAGGACAAAAGGATTAATAAACTATAAATAAATTCGCTGTGTAACATTAACTTGTTCGTAAGATAGTGCACATTTATTTATATACAAGTTAAAGAACAAACGTGTTAATAAATTATAAATAAATTAGCCGAAATTAATTCGTTATATATCTCTAAAATAAATATTCGTTGTGTACCTCCTCTACAATAGCAGATTTAAGCAATAATGTAAGAACTTTGTTTATGAATATCTCAAAAACTATTGAATGTTAGCCTCTATAATGGTATATATTCGTAAATGGGAGATCGAGATCTATAAATATACAGAGTCTCAACTAAATCGGTGTGACAATGTCCTTGCACTCTGCTTGTTAGGTCTTTCGGTTGTGTGTCGGATTAAGAAAATAAAAGTCACGAAGTTTCGGGCAAGTTTACGCACAAATAACGGGACGGATAACTTATTTCGAGAAAACTGTGTCGAATTAACACGGGGGACGGATGAGGGTTAAAAATGTTATCGTGTTTTCGAGCCCGTCCGAATATTAATGGAAGCCACTGTATATCCCTTTAAAATTCAAGAACAAAAACCACAGTTATTTTTGGACCAACCTAATAGTTCTTACCCTAATCGGCCGGTGGGATTGAAGTGGGACACCTACGAGAAACCACAAGCCGACTGGTAGACACGATACATGTACGAGACAGCAGTAGGCAGTATAGGCACAGCATACGCGGCCTACGTATGGGTTAGCATTCTCCATTTCGTAGGATGAACTTGGCTATGTACCTCGACCGGGTTTTCCTCTTTCCTGAATCCTCATCCTTCCTCTTTTCGAGATGAATACTCGGTGTCGGGGTTGGCTTTGCCTCATTCACGACGTACCTGGGGTACATTGTATTAGCAGACGCCTATTCGGCGACCCGGATACCCACCTACTGATGTCTCGTAAAAAACCCGCAATAATTCTCGCTGGCTGCCAGTGCACGCCCTCTTCTCATCCGTTTCGGTACGACTTGCTGCAAATCAGAGCGTTTTAATGGGATTATGCCGTGTCACTGCGGGAGGGTACGCTATGTCATCAAAATTTTCATGAAAATAGCCATTCGAGAAAAGAAACAGCCGCGCCCATTAAAACGGATCCTGGCGAACGGTATTTTTACTGACTTTAAAACAACCTTTGACCTCGTTGAATTAAATCTGCGTAAACAGCACATCGACCAACGAAACACCATAGCCTCCGCTATGTATTGTTATTGTTTGAAAGACACCTCACGGATTAGTTTTAACCATGGATTACTTATTTGTCCTCGAACCTCGCCGAAATTTACTTTGCTCTCGCGTGCCCCTTTGACTTAGCACTTTGACGATCCAAAAGGATTTTTGACGACTCGAAAAAAGGTTTTTTTATCATATTAATACAGAGTGTCCCAAAATTCGTTCCTTGGGTCATTTGAAGCGACATTTTTCTACAGCAAACTACGGCTACAGCAAACGGAGTCCAACTCAGCGACAGGTCCCGCTTAGCGTGGAGCGCCATTGGCCGAGCCAGAATCAATCCGCTGTAGCCGCGCTCTGATTGGTCCGTGTTTTTTGTTAATAACTCCTAAACAAAGCCGCTGGCGTTATTTTTGTAAAGGAAATTGTCGCTTCGAATGACCTAAGGAACCTCCCATTTCCGGCAAGTACACGAATTTTGGGACACCCTGTATAATTTCTTACCATACTGACAAATTTTTGTTATGACTCGGTTAGTTTTGGGATGGTTGCGAGCCAAAGGGGAGGGGCTCGTGTTCCGTCAATTAAAAATCGCAGAATTCGCTGCAATGATTGTCCAATAAGATAGGAAATGGTACTTTACAGATCTTCTTTACATCTGATCATTTTGCAAAGTTGTACATTCCTTTATTATAAGTCTCTTTTTACATTCTGAATGTGGGGGTTGGATTTTGCTTCGAACTGAGATTCGTATTTTTGAATTATGATAACCTGTACATCGATATCCATGAAAAGTACCTACTTTAGGAGCGAGATTTTTGTGTCGTTTAAAATGTTAATGAATAGGTCTCGGCAAGTCGCAAACTGTTGTGCCAATACTCATCTCATATACAGTAGGACCTCGATTAACCGGATTATCCGCGATTATCCGAGATTTCGATTATTCGGAGTTTCAAATTGCCCCTCGGAATATGCATGACTCTGTTTTATGACTCTTTTTGGTTTGTAAATAAATCATGTTTATTTAATATAGCTCGCTGGAATTCACAACAATAATTTCTGGTTTCCTCGTGTGAAGTGTAACCTCTTTTTAATCTTGTCTCTTTAAAAATGTAAACTTGTAGGAATCGAACAAGCAAGAATCGATATTTCCAAATGGCTCTTGAAAAATCGATATCTCCTTCGAAAGGATATATTTTGTTTCAATCGATCAGCCTTGATCGAAAACATTGTATTCTGGAAGAGCAATGTATTCACAAGGAAATCAAATTAACCCTTTCTACTCCTTTGTCGAGTGTGACTCAAAAAAAATGTAAAGGAAACGGGTTTTTATATGTATTTGGTTCTTCCTTTATGTATATAATTTCTTATTTTTTAGTTACAAACAGATATAAGTTCAACAAGCATAAATTACAACAAAGTTCGAGAGCTATATTTAATATAATTAGTAAACAAAATTGTTTAAAATAAGTAGCAGTCAAGGAACTGTCCATTGAAGTAAATTTCAAATGAAACACTTGAAATAGTAAGGTGTTTTTAGCAACAAAATTGAAAAATAATTTGGAGTACAAAGAATTAACCCCTTGCCTTAGAATCTCGTGTCAGTTTCGTGACGAAGATTCGGAACAGAATCTAATAAATATGTATGTTATTAATTTCCTCTAAACCGAAATGAAATTCTATTTGATGTTAATATATAATTAATGTGTATGTATATAATAATTTTTTTATGCATGCGGATCAGCTTGGAACTGGCGAATTATTATTTTAAAAACCTCCGCGCTCCAACGACTTTGACCCTGATAAGACAACACGTGCACCAAAGTGACGAGCGGATATGGACTCATAAATCACGCCATTGACGACCGACTACAATAAAAAAAAGAATTTCCTTGACAGTTTCCCACTCCTCAACCCAAAGTCCTTCCAGTACAATCGCGTCCAATTAACAAACGCTACGTTTCCCCACCTAAATCCGCCCATAACCATTCCCGAAAAACCGAGGTGACATTCGCAGTACCGTTTTGATCGCGACCGGAGTAACTTCGTCTCCTTTTCTGTTATGATGTTGGTAAGCGTGTTGCGTAGCATTTAGCGAGTTGTAGAATAGTAGTGTTTCGTGTTTCGAAAATTGTTGAACTTACTGTGACGTATTCGCGTAAATGGCAGTATCCTGTGGATCCGACGGAGGAACAAAAGATTCTGAACAATTTGTAAGTACTAATACTTTGAATTTTCGAGAACCGGGTATTTAATGTTCATATACTCGTTGCATTTGAAGAACTTCTATACCGAATAAAATAAATGAACGAAGAATAGTCGCGCGAATATTGTAATTGAAAAGAGGGAAATGCATTTCGTGTCTAATGGATCGTCTATTTTGTACATAAATCACATTTTTAGTTTTTTCCCTCAAGTCTCGATTACGTGATAGGTCTTGATTTACCGGAGTCGTCTGTCTTCCGATTAAGCCGATTAATCGAGACCCTAGTGTAGCGTAAAAAGTAGGCGCCCGCTGTTTTGCAATTTATAGCTGCAATTACCATAGGGCACATCCTTTCGAACGGAATCTTATGCGCATAAAAGATTTTGCGTATGCATATTCACAGCTGTTCAATGAGTAAATAATTTATACGAATCACACCCAATAATTTCCATATTGATTTACTTATTTACACATTTGTTTTTTAAGTCTACATTGGTCATGTACATGCACATCCACTTTCCATATACTTGCTGTGACTAACTATGAATGACAGAAAATTAATTTTTTTTTTTACTTGAAACGATAGTTTCTCGACTACTACATATTTTTAACGATTTTGTTTAGTAATTATTGGGTTGGTAAGAAAGTAATTTCGGTATTTTAAGATAAAATAGAAAATCCAAATTTTTTATTCAATCATTGAATTTTAATTTATTGTATTATCTCAAGACTCTCTGGTCGTCGTTGAATAAAATAATTGTAATTTCGTCGCGGCTTGCATAAGACAAACGTAAAATTCTTCAAAATATTATCGTATTGTATACATAGAAGCTTTAATTAATTTTTCATTATTAGTTAGCGGATTTTATGCATTTATAATAAAAATAAGTAGGCGTAATATAAAACAATAAATATATTCGATAAATTTTAGAATACTGTATGTTATTTTCAACTTATTGAAAATACTAAGAAAGAAAATAAATTCTTATTTACTTCCAATATATTGCTACTCTGAAAATTTTTATTTTACATAAACATTCGCTATCTATTCATTATTCAATCTGTTGTGACTAACCTCATTTTTGAATTAAACGACTTAGGAAAGATAGTTATACATTCTTTGAATAAGTTATTTTTATTCACTTTAGAGTACCAACAATAAAATTTACGTGGCGCAGTAACTTTTATAAACAGAATTAAAGTTCCTTTGACAATTTGTAATTTCGAATTTCAGCGAAATTATGTCGCAGTTGCCGCACCACTTTCCAAATAAACAACTTTGCGGCATAGATCGGAATGTAATTTTTCGCGGCGTCGCTTAATAAGGAGGTCTGGGGTGGTTAACCATTTCCTCGACTTGTTCTGTTTGTTTTCTTAACAATCTTAACTCGCCGACCGCCATAATGGTTCCCCGCACAGGTACACGCCATTTAAACGTCCCCTTAGCATTCTCTAATGACCACCGTCATCATGTTTTTTTTTTATAATCTGTGTAACAAACGAACGCGACTGAATAAAAAAATTGAATTAATATTCACAACAAAATACGAGATACTTAGTATTTAATAAACGTTAACCTTAATATTCCTTTACGCTTGAATTTATTTTAACACTCGTTGCAATTAAAATATTCATTGCAATCTAAAATATTTTCATTTTACATGATCTTTTCCCATTTATTCATATAGCATTTGGATTTGTAACAATTTATTACATCCAAACTAAACATATTTGATAGTCGTACTACAGATCTTTATGCTTTTATAAAGAAATTGACTGCGAGTGATATGAAACAGTAAAAGATTAGAAAAATTTGAAAACATTGTAACGTTGTTTTTTATGTACGAAACCCCTTAAGAGATGAAATCAACATTTATTTTATTCTTGCTTCCCACAATAAAAGCAGAATATTTTTATTTTGCATAAAGATCCGCAGTCTATTCATAATATTGTTATCTCTATTACTTCATCCAATTTCTTCTATATTTGGTTGCAACGACTAATTCAATTCAACGCCTGATCCTCTTTATAAATCAGGCGTTGTTCGTTAAATACATTTTTCATTTCGTTCTCGTATCTCGTAAAAAGAATTCAATTAGCAGTAACTTTTCTTCCACGTGTCTTAACACAAAGATTGCAGTTATCGGGTATTCTTTTTACGCCCCCCCCCCCCCCATCAGCTCAACTGGAGATCATGGTCTTGAACGTGTAAGTGTACACCTGTATTTCATTTACACGTACGCCAATACGTATCATTTTAACTGTACAGGATTGCGTAGGCTATAGCGTGTGTTTAAATACACGTGTACTATTTCACGTGAAATAGGAATCTCTAACCTCAACCTCTACGCTATACACAATTTTATCTCTTGGAATGTCCCACGTAACTGTCGCCAAGATTTTTGTGACACTGGCCAGATAAAAATATAATTAGAATTAGAAATATGACAATTTCGGTATTTATCAAGGTTAAATAGAAAACTCGATTTTTTATTCAAGCATTGAACTTGATATTTAACATTTTGTTTGATGATTTTTGCCATCTTTCTGGTAGCTTCTCAATTCTGCGCTCATAAAACTTTTGATCCTAATCGGCAAAGAACTGATCCAAGTCCGATTTCACATTATCATTTCACCCTAAAATACCGAATTTACTTGCCAACCAAATAATTTTTAGTCGGCTGAAAAATGCAATAGAAAAAAGTCAAGAAAGAAAGTTCATGAAAATTAAAGTCACCTTGGTTTATTTAAAAAGCATTACATATATTTTACTGCATAATATTATTTCTTATGTCGAGATAAGTTCAACGGTCTATTATTAACAGTGAAGTGTTTTTTAGGAATACTTGAGAAATTTTTTAAAATATTTTTCAGAACTATAGAACTTTTTGCATTAGGATTTCGTACACATATTAATAGATATTTGATGTACACAAGTTTGTTCTTAAGAGAAAAATATGAATTCGCGTGAAAAACGCGTTTAAATTCAAATACTTTCGCACATGATACTTAAGAAAAATGCAAAAAAGTCGATTTCATGAAAATGGAAAAACCAGAACAGCCCCTTCATTATTTTTAAAGTATCCGAGATGAAAGATTTTATACTGTGTTTCCTATACTTCCTCTTTCATATAGCACTATCCTTTCGGGTCGTGCTACGACTTTCGATACACTCTGTATTTATTTCTTTTCGTGTGTATGTGCACGTCTTGTGCTGAATGAGCTAGTCGCTCCGCAATTGACGTGCTACAAACAGCAGTCCGATAGCAGCTCTTGGAAATAACCTCGTACAGTTTCTAAAAGCTTAAGAAGTAATATTAGAAGGCTGCGAATGTAATAGTTCTATGTTGATTATTAATTTACACGATAAAAATATTTGAAAACGTATTAAAGATAGTTAACAAAATACTCTTGTCAGTATGAAAGAATATTTCAAGATTTGTTTGTCGTTGTAGAAATCAGTATGTATATTAAAAATAGTTATTTATGTTGTGGCAAAGAATTAATCGAAATAGTATCTTCTAACATGTACTGGAAATAATTGTTTGAAATAGTATTTCGCGTGTCTAAACTTCTTAACGATTTGGATATATTAAGGAGATTTTTCTTTCTATTATTTTGTTTATTAATTATTCTGAAATAATGATATCATTGAGTCTATACTTCCATTAAATTGTTTGAATATTTTAAGGAGATTTATCTTTCTATTATTTTGTTTCTTGATTATTCTGAAATAGTATCGAATCTACACTTCTGCTGAATTGTTTAAATATTTTTAAAGAAAATTTGATTTGAAAACAATTAAATTGTTCGAATATTTCAAGGCGATTCATCTTCCTTTTATTTTGTTTCCTGATTATACTGAAATGATATTATCTAATATATCACTTTTCCATTAAATTACTCGAGTGTTGAAGGGCACATTCCTCTTACTGTTATTTACTTTCTTGATTATTCTGAAGCAATGACACTATTGAACGTATTCTTCTATTACCATTGAATTTTTCATATGTTTGTATCCCCATGTAAATGAACAACAATCCCCATATACGGACAAAGCGTGGAATTCAGTGGATTACTGAATTAACGGATGTGTTTCGCCGATTTGGCAGCACCGAGTCCAATTATGAGAGAGATTTGCGCGCGATCGCCAAAACCTGCCTTCATCAGTCATGAACAAACATTGGCGACAGCTGATTTGCTAATTGCTTCCATACATTTGAGGCCGGCTTTTGGGGGCCGAGTACACAGTCATATAAAACCGCTAATACCACGAATAGGCCAGATAAATTGGCAATCCCACGATTAATCAAATATGATTGAATCTTATGGGAAACTTGATTAGAACCGCAGATGGGTTCTCCTCATTTCGATCGATTATTACAAACGTCTGCTCTGTTAAAGAGCCTGCGAGCTCAAAAGCGGGCGCGCGCACTTCCGCGCTCCCGATAAAACTTTATTGTGTTCCATTTCCTACTACAAACTGGAATGATGAACCTGCCACTGCCACACGCAAAGACGACGCGTTATTTTCGTACAATAAAACAGATACTGAAGTTCACAAATGTATTTTATTGAAGCCTGATAGTGAACGGAATTTCAAAAATGCAAATTATTTTGAAGAAACTATAATAACTTTGGATCTTTATGCATCTATGAAAAAATTGGTAGGTTGAAATATAAAATAGTAAAAGATTTTAAAAAATTCAAGAATGTTGTAATGTTACTTTGAATGTAACAAAGCCGTGAAGGAATGAAATCAATTTTTATATTGTTCCTACTTCTTACAATCAATTCAAAACATTTTTATTTTGCATAAAAATCCGCAGTATAAATGTTATTAGACGAAATAAGAATTCTCCAAGTCAAATGCGAGAAACCAAAGGTAAATGATAATGTATTTTCTTTTTCAATCATTTTAAAAAGTCGACGTTATATAAATGTCTTGTTAGTTGTCTATTGGACCCATTAGTTTTCGTTTTGAATGCAGCTTAATAATAATCTAATTTTTTTCTAATAGCTTCATTTTTTATTAGACAACGTACATTTTCCCCTTTGCACTATGTAGTAGATGAAGAAGTATATTTCGCTAACAAAATGCAATAGAGAAAAATACACGTTTTCCTAATAAGAAACGATAATGTGATAAAAAATTATTCTTAGAGTATTCCTTAATCCGTTGATTAAGGATCGTCTTCAAATGGTACTATGAATATTTTCACGTCACGCAAAAACAATGGAAATATTTAGGTGACCCCAAATTAAAGATTTTATTAAAAACAATATAAACAGTATTTAAAAAAAAACTTCTCTGTATTTCCAAAATTCATCGTCGAATGTAGCATTATCACGAGCGACAATGCAATCTCTATATAGAATTTAATTTTTGACGTTAAATTCCGAACAATCGTTTCTACACAAGCGGCAAATTGAAATCAGATTGAAATTTCATTGTATTAAGGTTCCTTTAGCGACGTCTATTCTCTTGCGACTCTCAACGAGAGTTTACTTTGTCATTTACTAATTTATTATTATCCTGAATGTTATTCATTCGCGTTAATAAGGAGTTTAATTACTTTTAAAAAATCACCGCGCACTGCGTCATTAATGCAATTATTGAGGGAAAATGAACCGTCACCTTCTTTGCCGAACGAATTGGATTCTCATAGGAATATTCCGTGTATAACAGATTTAACCGCAACGTACCGTTAAATACCGATCTGCGTGCAATTATTTTACGTATAACGTATATGTACTTACAGTGTATCACTGTAGTGTTCGTACACTTTTAATATTGGGCAAAGATAGACTTTTTTAATATTGGACCATACCACTTGGATTTCTTTTTACAACAATTAATTCACTTTAAAAAAAATTTGAATGAATTACAATCAGCCAAAATTACACAGAAAATAATACTGAAACTTGTTGTTTACAACTTTTTCATGTGTGAAGTAATATTAAACGTTTTAAAAAATTTTCTAGATATGTATCAGTTGTACACATATTCTGGAAATTTCCATCGATATCGTGAAAAACTGAAATTTCCATCATTTTTATTTTGATGACGTTTTTGAATTCACACAGATCTACGAAACAATATAGGTCCAAATAAGATAGTTATAAACAAAAAGAAACATCTTTTAATATTTTCTCTGTAATTTTGACCAGTAGCAATATTTTCAGACATTTTGTTTCACATTTGTGATTAATGTTAGCATTTCAAAAAATCCAAGTCCAATATTAAAATATGTATTATTCTTTTTAAAGTGTCCAAATTTGTGAAGCATCGTGTATTGTTTTTCACTAGTTTTAAATCACTCGGTAAAAATTTCCTAGAGTGGATCTTTGTTTTGCTCGTCTTCCATTCTGCTTCATGGTGCCACTCTTCATATTGCCTGAACTTTACGAGTGTTTTACCGTGCTGCCACGCTCCAATCGAATACTAATTTGTAGCCACAGGTGTTTAAGGAAAATTTTTCAATCAGGTTCGTCGGTTACGGTTTCCGTACTATGTACACACATATTTGTATACATAAAACAGTCAGAAAGTTCTTTTTGTCATTAATTGGTTTCCAACAAAATATTTTACTCTGCACGTATTGTATACCTTCCATGGTGTGCATGTATGTTTTAAACGTTATGACTCCGTGAAAATGCTGTGATGTAAATGGTTGTTGGAGCTTTTCTGCAATAAATAAAGACAAACAGCTTAGTATTATAGCAATGGAGTCTTACAATTATTTAAACTCTATTGGTGATAGGATTTAATTTTAATTAATTCTAGATAACTAGAATTTTAAAAAATTCCAGATAAATAGAATTTTTAAAAATTCTAAATAAATAGAATCTCGATAAATTCTAGATAAATAGAATTTTTAAAAATTCTAAATAAATAGAATGTGGATAAATTCTAGATAAATAGAATTTTTAAAAATTCTAAATAAATAGAATCTGGATAAATTCTAGATAAATAGAATTTTGATAAATTCTAGATAAATAGAAATCATTAGAATTAAATTGTATCGTCGATATTGACATATTTTCAATTCAGCAAATAAAGGTATATATCCTTTACACGTTTGTATTATTGAGATATCACGACAACCATGGAAATTGATATATGCTATTGAAATCATGCAATAATTAAAATAATAGTAAAGATAATCTTGAAATATACTTATGCAATATTGTAAAACACTCGCCTGTAATAATCATTTTTGATTTCATAAATTGTTTAAAATCGATGATTATAAGTGGAACCCCCTTAAATCCGTGATATTAAATAAAAGGAATGACTTAGCGGTTATCAGCCGAAAAGCATAACCTGTAATGTAATTCCCTGCAGGCGTCCGTATAGAATCGGCTTTATTGCGTTACACATTCGTGACGTAAACTGTGTGACAGAAATCATTAAACACCACTTGCTCGCAATTTGAATCACTTACTCGAATTTAATTTGGCGGGTGATAGTCCAAATAAATTGGTCCCATGACGAGTCAATCTTGAACCTTACAACGACAAGGGAATTTAATTGAAAATCCGTGCGGCTATTCGCAACATATTGAAAATGAATGTGAGAGGAGCGTCGAAAGAGAGGGGCGAGGAGAGGGAGAGGAAGAGAGAGGAAGTACTATACAGCGATAGACACGTCAATTAACTTCGGGAACTTCAAAGCGATCCCAATCGACATATCCTGTGCATCGAGGGCCAGTTTCATATAAAAAAGACCCTTTCTTTTTTTAATTAAACAAACTTATTTTGTTAAACATCGTATTTACGATATAATTTTCTCTTCATTATTCAGATTTTCCAGCCGAACGTGAAATTAAAAATATGTTGATCGATCAAATTTCAACGCAGCTCGTCCAATACATATTTAATTATATGAAAAAAATACATATGTATTAAAATTATACGATAAACGTACTCATTGTAGCTTTAATGCAGAAAATTTCCTTTTACATTTTATGGTAGAATTATAAAAGGTTTTTTTGAATACATGTTGCAGATTTTATACGTTACGATGTTCCACATTATTTTCATGAAATAATATCGGCAATTTTTTTATTCAAAATAAACGTAATACCGTAATAATCAAATGTGTCCGAAAAACGTATTCATTATTATACAAGTATTCGTCAGAAAAATTTTGCAACAGTAGAAAAAATTTTATTTCATCTTAATGATTTGCTTTTGTTGTTATCTGGTTGTTAAGTTATTTATTGCAACTACATTAAACAATCTCGTTTCAAATCTCGATCGTTCTGATGTCTGACAGTTTTTAAAACTTTTCACTTAAAACTACTTTCATATGTATTTGTAGTCGAAACAACGTAAAAAGAAATTTATATTTTCCTTCTAAAATATTTTATATCAGTTCTATACCATTAATACTTTGATAGAAATACTATTGGTTACATTTAATAAGCGGCTTATTTATTCATAGACTGCGGATCTCTGTGCAATAGAAGATCTATGAATAATTCCAACAGAATAAAATCGGACGAAGTTTATTTATAGTGTCGAATAATTTCAACACTGATCTGCAAACAATATCAACTTTTGATTCATCGTATATCTCATATTTCATTCGAAATCTAATTGTGATATTGTTATTTTTAATTCTCTTTTACTCTTTTTACTGAAGAACGTGATATATCTGAATTTTACCTACATTAGTTTTATCGACTTTTCAACTAGGTGAATTTCCTATTATGAACATTTACAAAGACGTAAAGAGAGACAAATAAAATGGAAATAATATGCATAGCATACGGAGGACTAAATTGAGTAGAAAACGAAGAATTTATCAACTCGAATGACGAATTAACTAAACTTACAGACCGTCATAAGTAACTGATCTGTATAGTTTTATAAAAATAACAAGATTAAATTTATTTATATTTTGTGCGATTATTACTATAATATATCTTAGAGTCAATAAATGTATTCAATAAATTCCCATGAAAAGACCTTTACAATTTTAATAATTGTCAAATAAAAAGTCTAAAATTTGACCCCTCGTGGTAGGTTTAGTGTTAACTCATTATACCCAGCTGATAGGTTAAATTATTTCCATGCAATTGACTTTACGGTGTAAGAGTAAACGTTAACAACAGTCAAGTGGAATACTACAGAGGGCGAGTTTCTAAATGGCGGTGCACGGAAGCGGAGCAATTGTTCCAGCTGCGTCTATCGAAAAATTTAATTAAACTTGCATTTGGCTTCTCGTCAATTCCCTACGGGGATCTCGCATATTTTATTCATCTTGCATGTTCAATTCCGTCTTTCTCTGCAAAATTAAAAACAAACGTTGCGCAGCTCCGTGCAGTTTTATTTCCGCGAGATATTCGGAATGCTGTTGGTACTTTGCGACGCGGGATCGACACCGCACCGGCACAGAAGTGCCAAGAATAGTTTCCATATTTTTTCCTCTTTTTCGAATTTCTAGCAATACAGTTTACGCTCGAGCCCGAAACAAATTGACCAGCTTTTAAAGTTCATCTTAAACTTGTTAATTACCGTGTCCCTGGCTTCGATCTCCGCTTCAAATTCGATAAAACGTACTCCGTCGAAGGCTTTTTACAACTGCCTCGAGCCGTAGGAGAACTTTTTAATTAAAAACACTTTTACCGGCGAGGGGACGCGGAAAAGAAATACTCTAATGTATTTTTTTTCTGACATTCATTGTACTAATTTATCGGGCATCAGAGATTGCCACTTGCACTTGTAATCGATCCTCGTGAAATATTCCACGGAAAAATGTCTGCTTACAAGTACAGAGGACACAAAAAGTATTTGAACACCGAAGTTTCGATTCTAGGGAAATTGGGAATATTTGAACTATAATTTTTTAAATAAGAATAGTACCATAATAAGGTTCGACTCGTTTTAAAGCTCGAAGCATGTACTTGACCGTCCATCAAAAGGTGACAGTGATTCGTTTTTGTAATTCTGCGAAATTATTATTGGTTTGTAGTTTTGCAACATTCGATTTTAAACATGCAAGCGCACTGGTGCGGCGCGGCGCACATTGGGCAATGCGGAACAAATTTATTTCAAAATCAAAGAACTTTAGAATAGAAATGAGATAGAGCGATGAAATTTTTTTAAAAATTGAAGTTGAAACTTTATAGAATGTGGGAAAATAGGGAAATTATGGTACGAACATTTTAAAACCTTGATAAATTTGTTAAACTTGTACGATTTCAAGAAAATTGAAATAGTAATAACAACGGAACGACAAGTGATGACGAGATGTGAAGTGCTTCACGTTTCATAAGTAACTGAAAAAGTTAAAATAATTAATTATTATCATTTTTATTGTGTTCCATGTATGAAAATACGATAGACCATCAAACTAATGTGTTATCAAATCATTTCAACAAAAAAAAATGGTTTCATTAGTTTTTTGTCACAAAAATATATTTTTTGAAAAATCCTTATGTCGTAGACAAATTTTGAAACCAGATTTGAAATCAGCGTGAAAACATCTACGGGAAATGAAGTGGTACTGAAAAACCTCAATTTTCTTGAAATTGTACAAGTTTTAACGAATTTTTGCAAGATTTTAAAACCTTCGTACCATAATCTCCCTATTTTTCCCATATTTTACACAGTTTCAGCTTCAATTTGTAAAAAATTTCATCGCTCTATCCCATTTCTATCGAAAGTTCTTTGATTTTGAAACTGTGCGGCGTGGCGCACCGAAGCAGGCACAGCGGATTACATTCGTTGAATGCAATGTTACGTTATTCCTGGGGGCAGCGATTTTCGTTGAAATTAATATTTATGAAATTGCGAGTATAATCTCACGCGACATATACCTATTAATTCTATCAATACAAGAACGCGTGAGAATTAACGCTTTGAAATATTCGTTCATTTGATAACGTTGAATTAATCACTTAAAACGGAGCGTTACAAATTATTCAATGACACGCATTATTTATACATCGAAGTTCGACGTTCCCGAAACTAATTACACCCGCGCTCCGATTCGTTAAGTGTAACTTTAATGATAATAATTGTTCAACCGTCGGATTTAGTTTGCAGTCACGTAGCTATAAATACGTTATGAATGATAAGCGCAGTATTACTATTACTGAGGAGGTAATATTGATTTATCGTCGGCCGTAGTTATACCGATAAAATAGGATCATTTGTTGTTGCAATTCAAGTCAAAGCGAATTTAAACGTAGCTGACCGTAGCTCGCGAAACTCCGCGCAATGAACAATACATCGCAGAAATTCAAATTAAAAATACCGTGTCTTCGGTTTTAATAAAATACAAATTTAAATGTCACATTAAATGTTTGGCAAAAAGTTTATCGTTCATTATAATTATTCCAACTTGTGAAACGATGGAATTTTATTTTTATATACAAGCCTGCATTGCGATATTTGAAGTATTTCTTTTTTTTTCAGATATGACGTTATTTGTAATGAAAAGAGTAGCAAACGTTTACCGTGTAATAATGTTTAATGATTAAAAAACCGTCGAGCTACGTCAGGAGTGACATAATTCATCCACTCCGGAAATAAATGTTAACGTAAAGGAATAAAGCTATAACTAATTCACATAATTATACAGAAACGTAAAGCAACTTCGACTCCACGTTTCCATTCGTCGTTTCAAGGTAGTTAAAATATTGAAGATACATAATTTGCTTCAGAGACCAGACCTGGCTCGGGCAACTTCTCCGCGGTCGCTTCATGACTCCCACTTAACCCTTTCGTTACCCTGGACGAGATATCTCGCACTCATAATACTTCCCGATAAACGTCTTTTGCGAGATATCTCGCGCCCCGATACTTCCCGATAAACGCTTTCGACGAGATATCTCGCGCCCCGATACTTCTCAATAAACGCTCTTGACGAGATATCTCGCCGCCCCACCTAGACACTATAGATTTCGTCTACAATGTCAAACATCTGGTGCTAGGTGGCGAGATATCTCGTCAAGAGCGTTTATCGGGAAGTATCGGGGCGCGAAATATTTCGTCGAAAGCGTTTATCGGGAAGTATCGGGACGCGAGATATCTCGTCAAGAGCGTTTATGGGGAAGTATCGGGGCGCGAGATATCTCGCAAAAGGCATTTATCGGGAAGTATCGGGGCGCGTGATATCTCGTCCGGGGTATATACTATTCTCTAGAGCAGCTCCTTCTTCGTTTAGGTACATTCTTCATTCTTAGACTTCATCGTTGCAGTAGAACGCAGGTGGGCATTTTTGTCTCGATTGAGACAAGACCGTCCCTCACTAGCAAACCTAGGTAAAGAATATTTCAACTAACAAATACAAATATTTGCAAATACTATTTCTCACAACTGTGTTACATATGTTTCATTTGAAACTAATACTAAATTATTGTCATCAATTTACAAAATTTAATTGTATCCTTCAATAATATTAAATTTTCTATAAAATTCAATATTATCCTTCAATAATATTAAATTATCAAATTTGATGTAAACATTATTGGTGAATTACTCTTGTCAGGAAATGAATGCCGGTGAAATATTGTCGAGTAAAACATTGTTGGTAACTTGATACCAACCCCAGGAATCACCCTGAGGTAACTGAATCTAAGAAAATACAATATTCTTGGGACAACCTGTATAAGATTGTCGTATACGTTAGTGGAGTTACATGAATTGCAAAATAACGAAATAGATCTTTGAATAAATACATAAATAATGATTATATAGAGAATTGGTTCCATTGATTGAATTTTGGTCTCAGCTGTAAACAATAAATCAAATTATCTTTCGGCGAGCATTTTAGATCCATTGTACCGTGGTATTGCACAGTGATTTTTTGAAAGTTCTCTCAGTGAGATTCGGAGTTGTCCAGATTCCGAATGTTTCTATCATCTGTAAACTCGAGCTACTGCGAGTGCGACAGAACTCTCTCTTTACGACTCTTGATTTGATTGGATTACTTGAACTGAGCCGAGCCCTGGCTACGTGGTAAAGGTACAGGAAAATTGTGCTCTTTGAACTCTACTCACGATACGTGTCCAGAAGTCTAGTTTTCAGAACGACAACAAATATAATTCAGGACGTGACTCTCCGGTAAATAACTTCCTCTCCAACTCGCGCCACCTGGAGGTATTGTTTGTTCGTTTGAAGTTCCGAGCTACCGTTCCCATTAAGTTTGTTAAACTGTCTACAAGTGGGGATGGATTAGCGAAAGTTGAAAAAACTAAAATTCTTTCGACGATCACGTGACCCAGTTCTCGATGCGATATCGCAGACAAAAATGAATTTCGTTCGCAAAACTCCCCGGGAAAATGGAAAATAAATTTAATCGTACGAGATTCCGTTTCCGAGAGAATTAAATCCGAATTTTCATTAAATGCCGTTACGTTGCCTCGGAAACAACTTTCATTTTTTTAGTAGTTATAACGAACACAATTTAGTGAAATACTGTTCCTGTTTTTTTAATTTTTCCAATTCTCTTTCGGTAATGTAATTTTTCCCGAATTTTTCTGATTACCATTCACGATTGCTAACCTCAATAATCATTGGAAATAATTGCACAAAGATGCTAGGATGCTACTTTACACTTTGAATATAGAAATCAAGAAATTCTGAATCGTTTCTCTGCGATTGTAAAAGGACTAATGTAATATTTCCGGGGAGTAAAGCGTTAAAATCATTCTTAAATAAAGTATGTAAGACGTTGATGTAAGGGCCATTGGTAGTAAAATGGTGGAAAGAACGAAAACATAGGAATCGTAGGAATTGGAGTGTAGTACGCGGAACTGTGGAAACATCGGTAACCATAAATTTTAGCAAGTTGGCGAAAGTTAAAGTCAACGGTGCGGTGTTAAGCCGTAGATTTCAGGGTACTTGGGATGATACCCTTAGGTGATCGGCTCGTCGTTTTATGACGGCCATGCAAACAGCATTCCATTGGTCTTCTTTAATTCCCTGGACGAATCTTCGCGACCTCATTTAAATAATTCATTGTACAACGGATAATTTATACACTCTCTTTCCAAATGAAACTTTGCAGCCTAATATACAGGGTGTACCAAATATTACAAGCTCTTTAAACGATACGACACATTCTTGGAATTTATATTCTAACAACTTCTTCCGATATTATTATTTAAAAGAAAATTTGTATGTTTGTATTAAGAAAGAAAGTTTGTTTGCCTTAAGAAAGTTTGTATATATTGAGCTTCTCTTATATGAGCCGTTAACTTTGAAATTGACCTAAGTCCATTTGAGTTTAAATTGAGATATTTAAGAGTTTGCGTTTCGATGAAATTAAAAATGTAGTCTTACAAAGAAAGTGAAGTCGTTTGGTCCATTAAAAAAAAACTATTCTGATTTACAGTGTGTGCTTACAGTTATGCTTCTTACGGTATACACACAAATTCATACTTCAACTCTATATTGTTATTCCCGACGTGGTTACTCGATCTTGGCTATTCATAGATGGTGCATTAAAATAAAACGATTTACTGGGAACTGAGTTTTTTAGAGTACTGTGTAATGTAGCGATCTTAAACTTATTAAAAAATCATCGTAATCAGAAGTGGCAGACTCTTGGAGAATATCAACCAGTCTCTCGTCGTTGAATAGGATTTTACTTGGTGTCTCTAGTCTATTAAGTGGCACTTCGCCTGATGGAGTGGTTAGTGTGGTCTTGTGTGTTCCTAAATAGTGCTGCTGTTTTAGTTAGTCCTCCTGTTGTTCTAAAGAGGTCAGTAGGTGTTGAAATCTGCACTAATTAACAAGAGATTAGAAGGCAGCGTTGTTCCACTCGGGTCAATTTGTAGGATTTCGGCTTGGGAGAAACGACTCGTAAACTGCCCACGTAATGAGGGTGCGTTACATTATTGACTCGACAAGAATTGGTAATATTTAACCCTTTGCACTCGGTTGTGCCCACCGAGGCGGCACTAAAAATTGCTGTACCATTACTCAAAATATCGTTTACATTATTAAATATATCGATATCTAATCAATTACTAAACAATTAGGTTTTGCATGAGGTATTATACCAATTTCATATCCGTAAAATTTCAAAAATCATAGCGGAAGGAAATATTCTAGATCAGAAGAAATGTTTAATTTTCCAGTTGAATTAGCTACGAGTATAAAGTGTTAAAGGCCAGTAAAGTTAACCAATGTCAGTCCAATTTTATCATACAAATTTATTTGAACCATTACGTTTTCATTTAACTTTCTCTTGTACTAAAGTTTATTTTTATGTTATCTGTTAATCAATATTTAAGAGGTGCAGAATCACACTATTGTGGTCTTGATAAATAATTTTGAAATACCCTGTACATAGCTAGGTGAGATCATGGTGAAATTCGAGTTTACATACCTGACACTCGATCTACACACGAACGATCATGCAGTTCTACAATAAAAAGTCACATTTATAAGCTACAAAGACTTTTTTTTGCATAATAATGAGTTGATTATTATTTGACTAGTAGTCTTTTTAGACATCTGTACAATGTTTCTTCGAATACGATGAGTTTTGTACCGTGTTAAGTTTCGAAATTGTAACTTGAACAACCGGTGAAGAATTGAATTTCTCAAGTATTGCGCAGAAACTTGAGAATTCAATACTCGTTGTAATATACCGCGGCAAATAAGGTTTACCAACGCAATCTCGTAGGTTTTCCAGACGCTAACTCGTCACAGTTTCGTTTCCGAATGACCTGCACCGTTATACTGTTTTTCCCTATGAAAATGACTCTTTTTATACTTCTCTCTGTGGAGTTCGTTACCCAATCAGCTTTTCTCGGACGCCGCATGCAGTGTTTTATTGCTCACCGCACCTGAAAATCCCAACGCACAACGCTGCCTTCTCTGTAAACCATGCTGAAATTTATTACGCCCGTTCTATGTGCTTTATAAATTAACTTCAGTGCATCGTAAAATTAAAGATTGGACACTAAGAATTACCGAACGTGTAATTACTGAAAGTTTTTGGTAGTCGATCTGGAATCTGATGTTGTCGAAGTGTAACTTTAAGATGCTTTAACAATTACAACCGAGATCTAGGCAAAATGTTAAAGTAACAAATTGTAGACAATTTTTTAGCAAGACTGCCAACACATGTAGATATAAACAGTCCAAGTGTTTTGCAACTAGGAGAATTTTAAAAAAAAATTACTAGTTTACTTTTGGTTTACTAGGTATACTCGCAAAATATTTCTATAATAATATTTCCAGCAATCGCAAAAAAGATTATAATAGGAGATACATGTTTTGCACTCAAAAGTCACCCTTTTGCAAATCAATTTCAAACTTTTACAAATGAAGTATTTTTACGTAAGTTTTTGAAAAAAAAATTAAATCAAATGTAAAGTTACTGTTGAGAAATTCGAAATTTTATTTATTGCACAGGTGTAAGTCAGATACTTACTTAAAATTAATTACTAGACTCCGGATTTTATGCATTTATAACAGAAATGAACAAGTGCAATTTAAAACAGTGACAATATTAAAAGACTTTAAGAGTATTTAAGGGTCACCCATTTACGATTTCTGTACATTATAGAAATTGACTTCTTTGTTATAACATGGAACATAATTTGTTGATTTAAAGTGTAACACAAAAATGTACGAAATATTACCTCAGGCTCCTTTACGCGGCTATTTCTGAGGAGTACACGACGGTTAATATGATTTTGCATGAAAATATACCCAATTTCTTCGCAACATCTACGATGACCAACGAACGTGGTCGGAAATATGCCAGCAATCACTATGAAATGTTGAGGCAGTTTCCTTGTTGTGTTACGCTTACGTTTCCAAGCACAGGAAGACAAAAAATATTGCCCAAACAACTCTGTGTTCCAGAAAACCATGCTGAAGAATTCATTTTCAATTTCCTGCAGTGCCGCAACTTCTCAAAAAGAAGTACAAAGATTACCGACGCTACGGTTTAAGAATTTTCTCAGAAACTGGCAGCCTTCTTCTTCGACTTAACGAAAACGCGCGACATTAAAACTGGCTGCCGCTGTATCGTACTTGAAGGGGGTTTAATTTTTTATGCGTAGACTGCGGATCTTGATACACGTTTACATTTTTGTAAGCAGATTTCGAGAAACTGGATAATTTATGGGAGACTTCTTGCCAACTTCTTACCAACGGGCTAATTATAAGACGAACTTCTACGTCAAAGAGACTTTTGTTAAATATATATTTGTAAAAACAGTATAAAAGTAACGAAATGATAAAACATAATTTTATCATTTCTATATAATCCGAATATTCATTCATGTATACATGTTCTGAATATTGTGCATAAATGGAACGTAAGTTCATTAAATTATTTGTTTGTAAGTTTTTATAATCACATTGCCTTCCTGGTTTTCCAGCGAACATGTAATCTGCTTATGCATTTACGACAAAAATGAGGTGGTGTAATTTAAAACAATAGAGAAACAACAGAAGAATTTCAAAATATTGTTATATTTATTTTCAACCTGTTAAAAATATTAGAAAGGAATACAAATTTCTATTTCACTGCAGTTTGTTGCTATCCAGGTAAAGAATTTTGTTTTATATATTTATTTTTGTATACACTGTGCATATAATGTATACATTTTTATAGGAAAAGATGACGCTTGAACTCCGATCTTGTATCAGATAACAATAACTTCCCGCTATGTCAGCAACAATATACTTAAGATTATGAGAACAGCTGCGTCTGTCGTTAAGTTCACCGCGTTAAATTAACCCCTTACAGCCTATTATCGATTCTCGCTCGCTTTAACGGCCAGCTATACCGATATACAATATGAGGGTAAACTCATGTGTGATGCAACTGAAAATTGATGACGCAGTTGAGAACACACCTTATGGGCATTAGCATCCATCAAGTCTTGACGTCGCGAAGGAACCATTCGAAACAATTCTCCTTGAAACTAAATAAAATCAACTATGAATCTCTTGGTGATATAATTCTTCTCGTCGCGTGGTAACTGAATGAAGCTGCAGCTAGTTTTAAAAACACACATACTTTAATATTGTATAAGTGCAATAAAGTCGAGTTATTTTGCAAACACGATAGAAATCTCGTTTACTGTAATAGATTGTAGTAAACATTAATTGTGCGTGTGCGTCAAAAAAGATTTGTCGATCATATATGACTAGACAACGGATCTTTATACAAACTGAAAACTTTCTACCTAAATTGCAACAAACAGTAGCGAAGTAGAAATTTATTTTCTTTCTTAATACGTTCAATAAGTCGGAATTAATATAACAGTATTTTTAAATTCTTCTCGTCGCGTGGTAACTGAATGATGCTGCAGCTAGTTTTAAAAACACACATACTTTAGTATTGCATAAGTGCAATAAAGTCGAGTTATTTTGCAAGCACGATAGAAATCTCGTTTACTGTAATAGATTGTAGTAAACATTAATTGTGTGTGTGTGTGTCAAAAAAGATTTGTCGATCATATATGACTAGACAACGGATCTTTATACAAAATGAAAACTTTCTACCTAAATTGCAACAAACAGTAGCGAAGTAGAAATTTATTTTCTTTCTTAATACGTTCAATAAGTCGGAATTAATATAACAGTATTTTTAAATGCTTCTAATGTTTCTATTGTGTTAAATTACACCTGTCCATTGTTGTCATAAATGTATAAAATCGTCGGTGACGACATTTGTAACATTAAGTGTGACGATAACCTACACTTTTCTAATTAATCCTTATTTTCTATCATGCTGAACCAAGTTACAAAATAATCAATCAAATACTGTTTTTAAACAGTGTGATATACTTCAAATCATTGAAGAAACTTCAGTTGACTCCATGCAAGCTTATAAACGCCAATAAACGTATGGCTGAACAGAATCACATAGCCTTCAGGATAATTGCTGCAGGAGCTAGTTCAAACAATTATTGTGGTTCAGTGGTAGTGACATGGGATAGTACACAAAATGCATGCAGGTGTAAGAAGAGACCACATTGATAGCAATATTATTAGATGATTTGTATTAGCAACGTTCAAGCTCATGTAATACGGTACAGTAGGTTCATGCAGGCTCAAAGAAGAATGAAAAATTTGATCATTTTTTTATAATTTATCATGCGTACGACGGTCATTGTTTTTTATTGCATGTAGAGGTACGTCTACGTTTTAAGAGTCGTCGTTGTCAAATTTCCAGGCAGTCAAAGTAATTTACATATCTATGCATAAGTGGTTCCATACAGGGTGTCCCAAAATTTGTGTACTTCCCGGAAATGGGAGGTTCCTTGGGTCTAGCGACATTTTCCTTTACAAAAATGACGCCAGCGGTTTTGTTTAGGAGTTATTAACAAAAAACACGGACCAATCAGAGCGCGGCTAGAGCAAACGGAGTCCGACTCAGCGACAGGTCCCGCTTAGCGTAGCGGCGCCATTGGCCGAGCCAGAATCAATCCACTGTAGCCGTGCTCTGATTGGTCAATGTTTTTTGTTAATAACTCCTAAACAAAGCTGCTGGCGTCATTTTTGTAAAGGAAAATGTCGCTTCAAATGACCCAAGGAACCTCCCATTTCCGGGAAGTACACGAATTTTGGGACACCCTGTATATTTCAGTTATCTATTGCCAGTAAACCAATCTTGATTTATGATAGGCTTGCCCGCACCTTCTTCGATCACTAGTCACGGTGACCTAATCTGCCACCATCTCGTCACCCTCACCTAATCGCCTGAAGTAGTTAATTCAGTTTCGAATCAGCCAATCACAGAATCTTCATCTCCCGATCGGAAGCTAAATACGAACTAATACGAGCTAAATACGATTTAATTCTTCGAAGAACGTTTTGAGATTCAATTTTTAAATTTACATTTTAAATAAATTTTAACTAAATTACGGAGCACAGGTTCGATCCTAAGTTACTAACTAAGCTGTTTTACAAATTTATATTACTTTTTTTCGACGTTTCGGTCCATCTTGGGACCATTTTCCAGAAAATATAAATTGCGTCTGTAAGAGAAAGTGAATTATATTTTCCATGTTAAAGAGTTAATTGATAAACTAGAAAGAAATCTTTCTAACCATTAAAGAAATCTTAAAACAGCTTACACCACTTTAAAAACATATTTAATGTTATTTGACGAACCTTCACTGGTTAATATAAAGGTTAGACTGCGTTTAATTTGTGTTATGGATTTTTCTGTTCAAATTAACCGCCATATATCGATCATCCAATGATAGATCTTTATGTTCTCTGATTGGTTCCTTTTTCAAGCTACGACGTTTGTCGTCTCCTACATGCTAAATCGATTGTCATTTTACTATGTATCTTGCCGACACTTAGTCAACACGTGCTTTTTTGATGATCAAAAATATCATGCGTTTACACTAAGCAAGTAAGTTTTGTTATCAAAAATAAAAAAAATAGTTAGTTTTTTCTAGTTTATCAATTAACTCTTTAACATGGAAAATATAATTCACTTTCTCTTACAGACGCAATTTATATTTTCTGGAAAATGGTCCCAAGACGGACCGAAACGTCGAAAAAAGTAATATAAATTTGTAAAACAGCTTAGTAACTTAGGATCGAACCTGTGCGCCGTAATTTAGTTAAAATTTATTCAAAATTGGCGATCGTGAACAAACAAAACAGTTACATTTTAAACTTACGAAAACAGTAAAAATTGTTTCAAATAATAGTTTTAATTATTTCGATGAAATATTCAGATCGACATTCGTTTCCATTTTTAATAATTTTGATCAGTTTACCACTTTGCCACAATATTTTCAAATTTGTTGTTACTGTACTGCGTTTGATCTGCTCATCTGTCATAAATGCAAGAAACCGTAGTCTAGTAATAATTGACACAAACGTACAAAACTATATCATTTAAATGTACGTTACAGACACAGATTCGTTTATACATCCTGCTGTGAACTAATCCTTCTATCTTCTATAAAAACTTTGATCGTTTAGAACAGATTTTTAAAAAAAACTCGTCCTCTTTTGCAGAGTATTCTAATATTAATGGAAGTCGCTGTAACAAGAGAAAGTTACAGTGAGCTGCAGACAAGCTATTAGTGCGACTTTTAATGCTTTGAGCGTTGAAGATTACGATGTAGATGGCTAATGTAACGAGTTTCATTATTACTAGACTGGTGATTTTTATGCAAAATAAGACTGGCCTGCCTCTGTTACAAGAAACAGGAGTCACTTTGAAATTGCCTACTCTCTTTAATTATTTTTAAAGAACAAAAGATACGTCTCCGCTGTCTAACTTTTTTAATCTTTGCACTGTTAAAACTACAAAAGTGTATCAACTCAGTTTTGTTATAAGCGCACAAACTCTGCAGTCTAAGCACTCCATTTACTTCCATAGTTAACACTCTTCGACTGTCAAAACGTAGCCCCCAAAAATTAACTTCAAAGCAGTTCAATCAAGGAAACTTCAAATCCATCGAAGTAATTAGTTTTTTAAATCGTCTGTGCAGAGTCGCCAGATTAAGATTTGTCTTCCTACTCTAGCTTCCCATATCATAAGTATTTAAAAAAGCTATCAATATTTCCAATCTTCATCTGAATAAATAAGCTTCTGTTTCGATACTAATTCAGAAATATACTACTTTACTCTTAGATATCCTATACTTACATAGTGTGTCTGAGTAATCTATAATGTTTAAGCTTAATATTTTCATATGATTTAATTTGTCAATTATCTTTTTATCGATTTTTTTGTAAATAAGCGTCGCCCTAAAAGTAGAAACCAATTATTAAAATATAAGATATAAATGATTATATTAAGTAATTTGAATAAATGTGAAATTTAAGTAAAAATTTCGAAGTGTCCCAAACGAGAAAATGATATTTCTTTTTTTCGGTTTATATCCACATGTAGAATTACCCCGCGCCCGTTTGTACATGTTATTCGGTCGCACCCTGTCATGCCGCACCCTATTTCCAATAAACCTCGTTTGAACCATACAAAGCTGGTGTATTTCAGAAATTTCACATGTTGCGTATCGCGGAGTTAATTAGAGGTAGAACGTGTTAGATGGTTGACGTGGGCCGCGTATAAGTAATAGAGGCAACGCTTAACTTACGTCAAAGTTATTACAATCAAGCTCAAATTACGTCATATAGAATTGTGTTATTCGTGTAGGTTTCGATCATTTGATGGTCGCCCGAGTTCTCTTAGGTATTGAGGATATTCAATTTCGATTAGTGCTTAGATGCCAGTAGCACTGCGTGTAGAGGAGTGATAATGAAGATGAGGAGAGAATTCTTCGGTAGAAACTTTACTCGTAATATTCTGGTATCCCAGGACAACGACCTCTCAGTAATAAATTATGTCTTGGCAAGTTTCGGGTTGCGCGTGATATGTGGCTGTCCAAGAACTCCAGTTTATGACTTCTTGCATTAGCGGCTCCAAAGTATGATGATAGTGACCCCAGAGTACTTTCGTTGGATCACAATAACTCGATACACAATGAGACAGTTGATCAATTTAATTCTATTATTCTCGCGTAATTCGGAAAACTAATTAACTCGATTTTTATCATTTAAATTTGGTTAAAATTAGTATTAACTCTTTGTGATTAAATGGGTTAGAAACTGTCCCATCTTTTGCTCAGGTTTTTATGCATAGTGGGATATATTTTAACCCACTACGAAAGGTTGAAGTTATATTGATATTACAAAAATTCTAAGCAACTTGGATTTGTATTTTCTTTAAAATCGTGTACCACAAAGAGTTAAACAGGAAATATTCCTGCGTCATTTCGATATACAGAGTGTTCCAAAATTCTTGTACTTCCCGGAAATGGGAGGTTCCTTGGGTCATTTGAAGCGACATTTTCCTTTACAAAAATGACGCCAGCGGCTTTGTTTAGGAGTTATTAACAAAAAACACAGACCAATCAGAGCACGGCTAAAGCCGCTGGCGTCATTTTTGTAAAGAAAAATGTCGCTTCAAATGACCCAAGGAACCTCTCATTTCCGGGAAGTACACGAATTTTGAGACACCCTGTATATTAAAACACTCACTGCCACGTGAGTCTGAGAGTTTTTATTAGGATCTACCAGACACACACATGAGAAGGTCATAAAAATCATTGTCACGATTTTTGTCTTTTCTAGCCTCTATAGTATTTGCGACACTTCATTACTCCAATAAGAATTATTTATTTATTAAATGACGAAACGTAATTCTAAATTTGAGGTATGCTAAAGAAAAGTCTGTAAAAGAAAAATTTGTTAGAAATATTCAATGGGTTCGGCAGGGTTCACAAAAGAAAATTGTGATTTTTCGCATTTAACATTTAGAAAGTAATGCAGCAACATTAAATACCGAGGGAAGGTAGACTGGAGGCACAAGCTTTTTTTATGCAATTCGAATCTCAAGGTAGATTATTTTGAAGTACTGTACAGACGTTTAAATACCTTATGATACTTTATATAATACACTACAAATTACAAACAATCGTAGGCCACTACACAAGCAATTTTAAATATGTACTGTGCTTTCTTAAATCTTTAAATCACAGTCATTCATAAACGAGTAGGTCAGTTTACATATTTCCACCGTAGTTCTGGAGAGGAGTAGGACATTACATGAGAGCAGAGGAAAAAGATGTAGTTTCTATAATTGCTTGATAAAGATCTCTGTTCTTGAAATATGGGAAATTGCTATAGTGCACAGTTGATATCTTGAATTTTGTAGCCGCGTTGGCATTATGAATCGTTTATAATGCCAATTCGAGGTAGAGAGCTGGCAAAATTGTGATGTCTATTGTTTATCGTCGTTATAATTTCACGTTGGAGATTTTTCTAACTGATCTGGCAAGACTGATCAAAGACCAATCAAAATGCCAACAATAATTGCCACCAGGGTAGGTCAACGTCGACAACAACACGTTACAATGATTTTAAGAATGGCGAGCACGTGATCAATTACTCCGTCGGATCGGTGGTACAGTTTTATTAGTTTCGAGCGTGTTCGGGTCGACACGCGAAAATAATCTAAAGCTTCATGTGCCGGCGACAGTCGAGCGTAAGAAGCCTCAGAAGATGACATATGCAGTGTAAATGCAGCTGCGCGACACAAGCGTCATGCGGTATACTGGAACCGCAACATGACTGCGAACTTGGCACCAAAAGGAAACCGAGATTATGTACATCGATGCAGCTACATTAAAACGGAGCATAAACCGTGAGCCGACTCCGCACAGTCGCCGATGTTACGTATGTTTTGGTTACTCCCGTTACTTTACCTGCACGCCACAAATCCTGAGCACTTTCTCGCGATTACCGGCCTGATTAATGCCTCTGGAAGTGCACTTTGTGCCTCAGCGTTTAGCCCTTGCGCTACAGAACTTTTTAAAGAGTTCGCGATACAAGCTGTTTGTGCAGCAGCTGCATTCCATCGTGCATTTCGATCCGGACGCGTAAATATCATCGATAGCTCCAGGTAAGACAACAATGGAATAAAAAAAAGTAACGGCAAAACGGAACTGATAGAGGAATAAAATTGTTTATTTGAATGCGATTCTTGCAAAATATTTTAACAGTAAAACTACTGAGCACTGACAACGATTAAAATGTTTTAGCCGATTGAATTGACAAGCCTATATTTATTTGAAGTTCGTGGAATTTTTGTTACATGCATTTAGATAAAGAAATTTGTCGAATCAATTACCGTATAAGCAACGTCGTTATTTCAATAATTACCAAATTAAAAATGTAAGACCGGTCATTTGACGAACGCGGTAGGTTTAGTTTTAAAATCACAGTTCAACATGTTACTCAGATGATAATACCGCTGATGATATTCGCTAAACATGATAAGCAATATTTTATTCGAATGCATACAGAGCCATAAAAAACACAGCATGTCCATCTTCGAATTCATGAAGGACAATGTAGTTAATTAAATTTTCTAGAATGCTTCCCATCGTTCCATTCCCAACAGAAATTACCATATCGTGAGACCTCACGCAATGTGAGGACTTCAAAAGATTTATGGCTTTGTTTTACCTTGAGCTACAACCCAGTTTTAGCGAAGACACCCATAGCTTTCTATTGGATTTCATATGCACTCCACTCAATTGCATTTGCTTCCAAAAGACGTTTTAGAAAGAGAACTCGGATCGAGAGAATCTTTGCCACGAACAGGCAATCAGAATGACGTGTTCAGATTTGCAATTCGCTGTTGATGATCATAATACAGTAAAATATTGAGTGATTTAATTGTTTTTATTATAGCATTGTCCACATTTATTTAATTCAATCATCATTTATTTACTTGATTTTATTTTAAGATCATCAGCTAGATCTATTTGAGCAAATGAAAATGAGACACTATAATGATCAGCTAATGTAGTAATTTACATTTTCTTACCAGTCTTCTTTCTTTATTAATTTTTATAGGTATTGTTAGTTCACTGGACTTTGCCGACTCTATGAAATCCGTAAAATGGGTTTCAAAAAAATTTGTTAGAATTATGTTAGATGTGTTTTTACACTTCCGGCCAAAAGTTTACGACCACTTTATATTTTATTACATTTTACAGCGTAAGTACTGGAAAGTGGCTTTAGTGGTTCAGTAATGTTTTTCTGGGTTTAGGAAGAGTGCAACAAAGTAATTGTTTTATGAAAACTCTTCATCATGTAATAATATAATTCCGCGTGACATCTCCCTTATACGGTGGTCCCAAACTTTTGGCCGGCAGTGTATGTGCTGGAATCAAATAAAAATTGATGTCGCTATTATTCGAATTCACGACTTTGCAATTTTTAATGATCCGGTTAGAAAATGTTGAAACAATTCCAACGGTGAACATGATGGGAGTTTCAAGAATAAATAGCATTCTTTCGGTACATATATTCGAGCTTTGGATAAGCGCAAAATCAACTTGCCTATTTGTGTCTTTCTGATAAATTCTGGGGTTTCCACTCTATTTCGTCGTTGAAACGGATGAGTTCCCACTGGTAACGCTTCAAATTGATAGTCTGATCAGATTGCGGGGACTAATGATATACGACTCTAAATATTCCGCCAAGTGCACAATAATCTTTCCAGCGTGAACGCTAGGATTCGATGTTGACATTTATGGCTGACCAGGTACCATAATTTTAATATTAATGCCATTGTAAACGATAGCAAACATTACTAATGATCAATTGAAATGTTAACAAATTGGTGAACGCACATACTTTCACATGGAATTTAACCCTCAGCACTCGAATGGTGACTTTGGGGCGCCACTAAAAATTGCTATACCACTACTTAAAATATTGTTTAGATTATTATAGATATATTAGTATCTAATCAATATACTGTGGATTTTGTGCATTAATGACGAAGATGTGTAGGTGTAATTCAAAACATTAAAAATATTAAAAGAGTTAAAGATTAAAATAATAAATTGATACGAATATAGAACAACAAAAGATAAATAACAAAGGATAGATGAGACTTCGAATTATAAATTTTTCTTGCATGCATCCACTTTTCAAAGCATAGCGTTTACATTATTGGTCAACATGAGTTTACTAACGAAAAGGAAGTATATGCGCAAGTTTTTTATTTTATTATGCTGGCAGCATTTTAGATAACTGAGAGTGGAAAAGGAATAAATATCTTTTGTGTTTTCTGTTCACAATGAATTGTGCGAATTTCCACATTCTTTGCATCCGATACACGCATCCAGTCGTCTGTGAAATTATCCTCACTGTCTTTGTATAAAATTTTGCACATACTTCGCGTTTAGAATCATACGTACAATTTAGGAACGATACATTCTCTTCATGCACTATATAATAGTTGTTATTTCGATGCACTTTTTAACAATAATTTAATAATGACATAGTTAATAATGAAATAGTGAAAATGTAATACAGCAAAGTCTTGATGTAAGAAAAATCCTAATTTTCTTTATGTTAATAAATTAAATATATTAGAAGAATGTTCTTCATATATTAAAAGTAATTCGTATACATCTAACACGAAGTTACAACTGAGATGGTTTTGTAAACCTCAAGACATTTTTAATACTATTTTAGAAAGCATTATTTAGAGAAGAAGATAGTAAAAGTTCGAATAAAATTTGCATTTATTTTAGTTATAATAACTTTTCCTTCGCTTACTAATTGCTCGATGGACACAGTATACACACATAAAACACAGGAAACAAATAACTAAAAAACAGTTGAAATATTTTGTTACGTGTTTCTCCTGGTACATATCTGTTTTCATCAACGAACATATATATAAATACAACTTTGTTTATACGAAGCTTTGTTTTCGAGGAAATCGGGTTTATAAATTTGTCGAATGCTGGTGTGAACGAACATGGTTTGGTTATACTGTTATTTGAATAATAATCATCTGTATCTGGGTTAATATTTACAAATAATATTTAAAATTATGACATAAACCGATGAAGAAAGAAAAAAATACCGAAATTGATAGGAAGCAGATAACACGGTGCAGCAGTTTCTATGACAAATATGAAAACCGTACGAATTGAGAGATCGATTTCAATGATTTTTTCACGTCCAAAAATAACATTGTATGCATAAAAAAATTCATATTTGCAATTTTGTTTGCGCATAAAACTTTTCATTTCTCAGATGTGTCAGGTATAAGTTGCATTTAAGTTTAGTTTCAGCTTCTAATATAATTAGACTAATATGATTATATTATTTGTGACTTATAAAATTATTAACAAAAAGATAAATGTCTTTGCACCTCTTGTTTCTTGCAATTGCGGTATACAATTTGTAATTTGCACAGAAATCCGTAGTCTACTAAATGCAAATAAAGAAAATATTATAGGTGAATGTTGTGGAAGCAAATAAATTCAATTTTGTTTGTAGGATTGTACAATATTATCAGAAGGAGAAATGTACATCTCTTCAATGAAGAATTTTATTCTAACATATTACCTATTACTCTAAAATTGTGAATAAAGTAATGCGTATGTTACTGAAGTAAATTTGAACTTTTCTGTACTATTTTGTATTCTATTAGAAATTTATATGTAATTGATAAAGACCTTTTGCGACATTAATCCTGACTCCAAATCTCCATATCAGGAAAATGTCGAATGCGAATGTGATGAAAGCAGCGTGGTGTATTCTTATTTTTTGGGACGCGCGTTTCGCGACCTTTAAATGATTCGCAAACCGCGGAGTATTCATATTCGATACGCGTTTACGTAAAATGTCAAAGATGATGCAGATCTGAAGTTGAACGCGGCTGAATTATTGCGCGATTTACAAGAGGAAGAAACGTCTCTGCATATGTCGTTCGAGTGCGTTGCACTCCTTTCTGAAATACTTCGAGTAAGCTGAGCGACGCAGTATGTTTCTTCTAAATTCCAGCGTGTTGACCGAGTTTTACCGAGTTATCGTATTCGTCGCTAGCACGTGACGTTTTTCGTTCGTTGAAAAGAGGTTTTAGTGCCACCCGAGGCAAGGATTCCGAAATTACGGGGGTGGGCAGGCTGAAATTTAATGAGATTCTTTGTGTTGGAACTGCCACAGGAAAATACACGGGTGCGGATGCATTTAATGGTGAAAAGTGCTAACAGTAGTAAATTAAATGGACATTTCATGGCAACGTGGACACCAAATTGGTTAAAATATACTCCGAATCAAAGAAACTCGAAACAATCTCTCTTTCAGCTATCCTACATTATGAAAAATGTAATATTGCCTACAATTCTATGTTCCTCCCGTGGTAAATAAACAAACTGAAATTTCGGATTGTTTAACCCTTGTCCGTCCCTCATTTCACGAACTGAATCTATCCCTTGGTGTCAAATTGATACAGTGGTAAAAGATCGATGAAATAATAAGGTAAACAGTTATTTCTCTATGATTTTTTATTCAAATTGATAGGTTAAAATTTGTATCTTAATTCTCTTGGCTATGTGTTTCTTTGAAAAGATAGAACTCGCGAAGTTTTAAGCAAAACCTACAAATAATAGAACAGTATAATTTATTTCGGGAAAACTGTGTCTTTATACGAGGAACGGGTGAGGGTTAAATAATGTATATTTTAGCGACATACTGATTGTCCATCAGAAGATGACAGTGACAAACTTGTATCGTTTGACGAAGACGCGTTTTCTGACCACAATGTTTCCAAAAAATTTGATTTTTCAAATAAGTAATTCATTAATGTATTGTTATACATCTCTGTTTTAAATATGTACTCATCTAATCTTGGCACAAAAGTTAACTACATTTTTTTGTCTTAACACATACATTTTTTTTATACAAATGAAATGATTCCTTTATCCAATCACGAATTTTGTCATTGCACTAGTCGTTATCGTTGGTGAAAACATTTTCCACATCAAATATCCATCCATCAAAATACTCGAATAATAATTACGATGCTAGACGCTTCATGTGTTTAATCCGATATTTGTTGTCAGAGAATTAGATACGGTTGTTTAAACTATTATTGCGTGTAATTGGAATTAGCGAATGTAATCTGAAGGAGATAATGAATCTACAAGAATGAGTATGCAGTTTTTAGTGGTTTTACTACATTTTCTCTTTCGTGCTGTGTCATAAATATTAAACTGATTAACTATGTTTAAGCAGTTAAAGCCGAAAATTTATTTAATACAGTCTTGTTATATTTCGGAGTCAGTAATAATTTGTCATACTTTTCCAATGTTAATCTATTCTCAGGAAATAATTTGCTTGTCTTCTATTTATATGAAAATAGAGAAAATAATGTTCCTCGTGTGAAACCAACCGTTTTCAAAAATCCACCTCGTAAAAATCGACATAAACTCACCATTCTTCGAAATTAAAGAAAGTATAATTCCGTGAAATATAATTTTATATATGAATAAAAAAGTTTCGAAATGTAACCCTATTATAAGTTTCTAGCTCGGAAATCTCGAAGTTTCTTCGACCATAAAAATGTCCTTCTGAATACCAAATTTGTCGACATCTGGAAACTATTCGTTCGAGATCCCGATTTACGGATCCTCAAATAGTACGCGGAGTTTCGAAGAAGGAAAGAAAGAAAGAAAGAAAGAGCCGAAAATAATACTTCGGCATCAACAAAGAACTTTGCTAAAAAGAGGATACATATGTGTATCCCCAGAGAGTACGAATAACCAAGCAACGTATATACATAATACAAAACAACAAGGGAAAAGAATAAACGTGTGTATCAAATATGGAAAACAAAAGTGCTGGAGAGAATTTTCATATGATTGTGATTTTTCTGAGATATATAAAATAGAAAAATATTATTTTTCCATACCTCTTGTTCCATACGAAATGAAATCTACTAAGTAGTGATGGGCATACAATACTATGGCTTGCAAGTTTTTGAACAGATTAATCACCACAGAAATTCTTGAAAGTCTTGAAGTTTTGAAAATATTGATAATCTCAATAATATTATACTTTTTATAACATTAGTACGTTCATACTGTTATTTATTCAAATGCAGTTATGGCGTATTCATTGTTTCGTGATAGATGCAATATTTCAAGAGTTTCAATTCTTACAAACCTTCCAAAGTTCTAAGGCTTTCAAGATTTTCAAGACAATGAAGACTTTCTGATTTCGAATAAATATCGAATTGAATCGAAACTGTGTGGTGATATATTTGTTCGAAAACTTGCAATCAATTAGAGTAAAATTGTTACGTCACTTTTATTTGTCTTACGTTACGTCTTTTTAACTATTAATAATTGAAAAGCCATCTAGCTGGCAGCAGTATTTAATTTACTTCATTATTCTAGCAATTTTGATCATAAATGGTTCAGTACTTTTATGTAGAGAATAACGAGTATCATCGAGAACTGAATTAAGAAGTATACGGTTTCACTTACAGAAACAAATTCGGTCTTCATACGACCTCTACTCGTCCATATAGAGAAAAAACATCTACACGGAAAGTGTGCTCCCTACAAAGTGGACACCCTGTATATTTAAGGAAATACTCTATGCATCTTGTACCAGTAGTCGTCGCACGTATTGTTCATATTTATATGAACCGGAATAGGTAGTGTCTAAACAAAACGACATCTGAAACGAAGCATCGGTAAAAAATTGATATTAGGAGCATACATAAGTTGTTACCGATAAATGTAATTCAAATCGATTCGGCCAAGGACGCGGAAAAACCTGGGGGCCTTGTCGCCAATATATTCGCAATGGGAGCAACTCGTCGCCATTTCGTAGCCGCGGATGGCTACTTTTTCTCTCGGAATGTTGGCGGTCGTTTTCACTGAAAAATGAGTGCTTCTTGCGCCGCAGGATCGTTTGTCGAATTACACACCGTAAATTAGGGCGGGCTACTGCAGAATTCTCAGAGAGAGAGAGAGAGAGAGAGAGAGAGACAGACAGAGAGTAAAAAAAAATAAATAAATGCATCCACCAAAATCGTGGAGGTGTTCACGAAGGAAACCCATTGCCCCGGGGAAAAGGAAATGCATGTTATCCGAATTTTCTGCTCGGCTATTCCTGCAACTGTCTCAACTTGCTCAACGGTTAAAAGAAAATTTTCGCACATCCTATTGAATATTCTAGCTATACAATACTGTTCACTGATCGATCCTCAGTTTCTCATCCATGCTGTTACTAATTACTAGCTTTTTCATTTAGTATCCGAAATCTCGAAAAAGATTCATTTCAGGTATTCCAGAATAAAAGTAAAATATTCGATAATTGCATTGAACAGCTTGTGTTTATAACAAATCCTCGATCACAATTGTTAAAATTTATAAACTCGTGACACAAGCAGTGACATGTGGTCGAGCAAACAATATTTTTATATTTCATGCAACATTAATTTTACATTTTTGTTTTCGAATGTCACATTATTTTTCAACGTAACCGTTTTAAACTGAATCGTCGTTTCTTTCGTTTTCCTGCTTCACAGTATATTGGATTCCAAGATTTTTAATTGTATACCGGAAGCCTAGTAAGTACACATTTTTGTTCTATTTTTCTGTCTACATTTAATAACATGATTTCCTTATTACAAAATACATTTAGTAATTACAACATTTCGTAATTAATGAAATCTGAATAATAATAAAGTTACTTTTTTATTTGTATACCAAAAGACTAGTAAGTACACATTTTTATTCTATTTTTCTGACTACGTTTAACATGATATCCTGAATCCATGGTTTCTTTTTTTGTTGTATACCGGAAGACTAGTAAGTGCACATTTTCATTCTATTTTTATGTCTACGTTTAATATAATTTCCTTAATTATAAAATACACTTTGCAATTATAGATCCGTCGAATATAACATCTCATAATTAATGAAATAGTACTAACAATAATAATATATATATTTATATATAAAATAATAATTAAGCATTCTCGTGACTCCTAGGTCAGGCATACGTACCCTTATTCGAAATACGTCAAAAGTCGGGCTCGAGCCATCGTCTTATATTAGAATAAAACTATACCAGTGAAGTATCGGTGTGAGTCAGAAATGACCTCGGCATACGCTTTGAATTTGCAGGAGTCCGAGGGTTAATAAGCTGCAGATTTATAAATTTATGACAAAAAATTAATTGCTCCTCATGTTTCTAGCTAAGACTATTTGAATGCTTCCCGGTTGTTATTCACCATTAAACAGAACTTGCATTTGTAGGCACAGTATTCTCCTCTTGCAATTGCATCCCCGTGATTACCAGATTATGGGGTTAGCTAATAGTAGACAGGCTTGCTTTAGTGTTGCCGGTACGGCGACGAGAGAAAGAAACAGTAATGAGCAGCCGGAAACAAGCAAAATAGAAACGTGCTGGCTGCTAATGAAAAACGAAATGTCTGCAGTCCCCTATTCTACGGAAAGACAATTACTCCTATATTCTACAGACGCTGGCACAGTAAAGTTTCAATACTTGAGGGGCTTATAAATCCTCGTAGGACAATACTCCAGAAACACTAAATGTCGAATTCTAAAGAAATCGTCGATATTTAAACTGTGATAATTTCGTTAACAACAATTGCACCACAATGGACCTAGTCTCATTTGAATACTAAACCTTATTATGTTATTTAACAATTATTGAAATTGGAAAGGTGTTTTCGTGGAGGAACTTATTGAATACATTATTTGACTCCAGTATATATTATAGTAAAAAAATTGATCAAAATATAAATAAATTTAATCTTGTTCTTTTCATAATATACTATATTATAGTATAGTAATATGTTTATAATATAGTATACATGTCAGTCAGGTTTGATGGTCGGTAGGGTTAGTGTTAAATAGGGTGGCCGTTAGTTATATTTGGTGAAAATTTTTTCACGAGATTTTTTTTTCCCGAATCCTTAAAATATTAAAATTAATAAGGACCACCCTAGTGTTAAAGCATTTTGAAGCTGTTACTTTTACCAGCCGTTAGTCATTTTTGCTTAAGACAATATTGCACGACGTGACAGATGGAGAACCGGAGACTTTCTCTCGAAAATGTTATCAATTGAAGTCTCTCTACTAACTTTGAAAAATCTTTTTTGCGAATGAGTCTTGCTATATTTGATGATCGACGTCTTCTCTTTACAACGATTCAAACAGTTTGGTGTACGACATTTTTTCGTTGATTTATTAAGGCTTAACTGAACTTATTCGTTCGATAAAGCAGTTAAAAAAATTTTTAATAGTCGTTGTAAAGCGAAGGCTTCAATTTTTAAGTCTTAGAAAAATTTTATCATGTTTTACAGAGATTACAGTGTAATGCGTTTTTGAGAAAAATGGGTATTCACATCATGTAAAGTCTTAAAAGAAAGTGAATAATGTTCTGCGAAAGTGGAATCTTCAAGCTTTAAAATGAGTCTCCAAGTTTATTGCCGCACATTTGTGACAAAATAAATAATTATCGTAAATTTCTCGAAAATCTGACATTTTACATTTAAATTGTTCAGATACTTTTCAGGTCCACTGTAATACTAAATTCAATTTTTGTCGATATAAAATCCACTACCCTTTTTATTTAAAACAGAATTATTTGATGGGATACTATATTTTATTTCATTTCCCATTTTCATTGAAATTTTGTTCAGTACAATGCAGCTTTTAAATATCTATTCAATATTAAATTTAAAATAATTTTAGTTTTATATAATGATTTAAATTTAAAAATCGGAAATCTTTAATAACATACGTACCGTTGAATTTTATATATTTAATCTCTTTGAGATATATTAAGTTATGAACTGATGGATAAATTAGTTGTATGGGCTCCTAAAAAAAATTTTATTCAATATTACATTTTTATTCTTATTTTATTTAATTTTCCATTTACATTGAAATTTTAGTCGATAAAATACATATATAAGGTATATAATGCAATTGTAAATTAATATTTCGTATGAAAATTTGAAGTCCATCGATGTGAACAGAGAGCACTTGTTGAATAAATGTATTCAATTTAATTTAAATGTTACTACGTATCGATCGAATAACATAACAATTGGATTGGAAACCTTTTACTGAAATTCTAAGCAGTGAAATTAAGGTTTGCGTTTAAAAGGGTCCACGATCTGCGGCTAAAATCGTCCGCGGGATAAACATTTCTCTTCGTTCTTTCGATTAGTACATCGATTAATATAAACCCGTACAATCTTACCATGAAAACTTCGCAGGTATCAAACTCGTTTTTGTGCAACACTTGTTACAAATTAAAAACTAGTCATAAAAGAATTCCGTAAAAATTGATTATACGCAACTTTGAAAATAAATACTTCTTAAATTGAAAATAAATTCTTATTAAATTTTACAATTTTGAAGGTAACTTTCAAAATATAGCTAAATAATCTTTGCACATACACAGTTATCCAATTGAAAAATTCTGTATGCCAGAGGAATAAACATATTTAAATTTTACAGAATTTATATTTCGTCCGGATTTTAATAGTTATTCTAAACATTTTATAGATAATTTTATATTCCGGAGATGAACACGTTTATTGTAAACATTTTGATAATGAGACGTTTTTGAACTTAAATTAGGAATACTTAATTTAGAAACACTTAAATTAAGAATAGTTAAATTAAAAACACTTAAATTAAGAAAATTCATTCTAAAATCATCCAACTTGGATTCCACAATCGTGTTTCTCCTTCCTCGCCAGCTATTTTCTTGGTGTGTTCCAAGACAGCTAAAAACTTCAAGAAATTGCAAGAAGAAACTATTTCCAGAGCTACTGATGACAAACTCTGACGCCATTTTTCTGGTCGTTTCTAAATGTCCCGAACAAGTGACACCTATTTCATTTCTTCGGAGATCGAGTCTTGGAAGTTCCAATCAGTATTGTTTCAAAACTAATTTGAAATTTGGCAAACTTTCTTTCTTGAACCATTTTCTTTAATGCGACGTCATAACATTTTATTTGTTTTCTAAAATAATCGACGATCGTCATACAGTCGGTTTATCAAGGAAACTCCAGTACAAATGGTGTTCCTTTCATCCTAACTTTGCAAACTCACCTGAATTTAGGCTTGAAGCTTCGTGTCGTGTCACGTCTTGGAAAATAAACATAATGGAGATTTTAATACAGTCGGCCAAGCAGGGAAATTGTGGTAGAAATGGTATTCATTTAATTCTAACTTGATAAACTCATGTGAACCGAGGCTGGCTTCGTATTTCATTTCGTCGACTCGATACAATCACAACACACTCCGGTGTGTTAGTTTTAATACTCGTGACGTTGAAATTTCTAACTCCAACTTGCGGCCGTAGATAATTCACATACATGTGTACTCCACACAGTAAACGGACTTGACACTACAAGCAAGCTGTTGATTGTTTCCGTTTCAATAACCGCCCGCACTAAATTCATAGCGCACGCTCAATCTACGAATGTGTAACTATCGCACATTATTTATGTTGTATTTACCTCCTGGTCAATTTACAGTCTCATAATAAGAATTTATACGAGAGTCACGAGAGTATAATCTTATAATTAATCAAATTTTTAAGGCACAACTTGAAGTTAATTGTTTAGACGAAAAAAGTAATAGATGAATTCATTTACATTCAATTACAGCCTTAATTCTACATTTCTACCTTTTTGATACAAACAGAATATATAAACAAAAATAAACGTCTTGTACACTGCATGATATTGTGCATAAGTGATAAAGAACTTTAATAACAATAGGTGGTAAGACTTATAAAGAGGATATTTATGCAAAATGATAACTGTCTGATTAATTGCAAGACATAGGAGGTACATATACAGACAATTATTTATTTTTCAAATAATTTTAATCAGTTGAAAATAGTATACTATAGTATTTTTAATTTCTTTCCAATTTTTGTCATCAATGCATTTCGCAGTATAATAATATCAAATACATCAGTTTACTGTACACCAAAATATCATTTCTACAAATTTGAATAATTTCCTAACAATTTTTCGAGTTGACACTTCTGCGAGTGAATTTCATAGTACTTAGGAACATTAATATTCGTTTATTATATGTTATATTTATAATATAATCATGAAGTTGTTGAAGGATCCAACTTTCTTCTCAATTCTCGACATTTAACAAAATCCACAGAGACCAAAGTTAAGTTTATGATGCAAAGTAAAGTATCACGTAGCCACAAGCGGTGGAATAACATTGAAATTTAAATTTTCATTGATTTTCAACTCCGACTGCTACGTCTGCACGATAAATACTGACACGTATATTAAGGCAATATTAAACTTAATTAAATCCATGGCCTGCATGGAACGTAACGGATAAAGTAGACGTACACGTTTATTCATCATAATTGGGAACGCGTACCAGTTATATTTTTTTTATTTATATTATAAGTAAATCGGCTAGAACATATCAGTGTTTAATAAACCTCCATCGATGCAATTTACAGCATGCTAAACTAAATTCCGAATCTAATTAGCTCAGCAAATTATGAAATAATTAAAAGACCACATTAATTATACTGCAATAAATCTACGTTAAATAACATTAACCTTTTTTATGTTGAAACATTTTATCCGATTACATATTTCTTTACAATAGTGATCGTTGGTTTAAAATATTATGAGTTTGATAATATACTTCAATCATGCAGATATAATTACGTGATGCAATTAATAATAACTAAACTAGTAAAGCTCATTTGCTAAAAATATTGAAAATCACAATGTTTCAGAACATTTTTAGTAACAAAACTGAATAATTTTTATTAAATGATAGCTCAGACAATGTGAATGTTGTATTGTACTTTAAATATTTTTATACAGTGTACAGTAGTGTGTTTCAAAATTATGTCACTTTATAGGATACCTAAATATCTCCTCCAATTTCTAAGGTACAAAATACATTGTGTGCACTATTTGAATGGTTTGAAGGAACCGTTATGTTGGAAACAATATTTTTTTCCAAAGCTCATTTTTTTCGAATTTATCAAGATCATCGGTATTTTTTGATGCATAATTACATCTTTCTTTAATTGCATCGTGTAGGTGATCGAAAAATATATTCAGATATGTAGAGCAACATGATCTTGATAACTCCGGAAAAAATGACGTTCAGAAAAAAATACTGTTTGTAATATAACGGTTCCTTCACACCATTCAAGTAGTACACAAAATATTTTTCGTAACACCACAATTGGAGGAGATATTTAGGTGTGCTGTTTTAGACGAAACACCCTGTATAATAATGTATACAGGGTGTCCCAAAATTCGCGATAGGTCCCGCTTAGCGTGGCGGCGCCATTGGCCGAGCCAAAATCAATCCGCTGTAGCCGCGCTCTGATTGGTCCGTGTTTTTTGTTAATAACTCCTAAACAAAGCCGCTGGCGTCATTTTTGTAAAGGAAAATGTCGCTTCAAATGACCCAAGGAACCTCCCATTTCCGGGAAGTACACGAATTTTGGGACACCCTGTATAATCTAAGTAAGAATTATTTGACAAGACTGTGGTCACTTACGGCCACATAAAATACCTGTGTACAAACAATTATTTAAAAAGATTGTGTACAGGTATTGTATGTGTCCATAAGTGTACAATCTTTTTACGTAACAATTTTTCGATCGTGTTATACGGGAGTCTGCTGTAGTGTAAAATACGAGAAAGGTGAACCGACTGCGTGCAGCAACAAATCCAAATAAAGTTCGTGGCGGCGCGCGGCGGAACGGTGAAATAGTAGCGAGGACAGTTGTGTGCTCAAATTTCCTAGAGCAAACCAAATTTTCTTGGAAAATACGCAGCCGCATAACTTTCAATCGAAACCTCCGGAAATTCGATTTTGCTTAACAGGAGCTCGCCGTTCAATTCCCTTCGTCCTCGGTGAATAGCGACGCGCTTCTCCAACTATTTCCCCCAAAAAGTTTTGAGACGGCGCAAAGTGGAACGCAGCCGGCTTCAAATTGATAATGTGCACGTGCACCCCCACGAGTACACCGTGCTCCTATATTTGTCATTCCCGTACAATTCAGCCTGGCTTATCCCTGGTAGCCGATTTTCTCCGCATTCTGCGCCATCCTGGCGTATTTAACGGGCAAGAATGCACGCGTGACATAAATGCCGTGGCGTCGCCCGGGGCGTCTCTGTGTACGAACCCTGGGACCCACATAATCGCGAGGAACGATAGCAGACGACGAACAACAGAAGGGCAGATCGGCTGCAAACGCTTTATCTACTATTGCGGGGGTCATCAATGATCGACACTTTTAACCGTTGTGGGGGTACAATGTTTACTCAAATTAGGAGCTTTCTAAAATTCTATATGGGGGAGACTTGCTATAGTCGTAGTACCAAAGGGATTTTTTATA
>CM052334.1:17712354-17743468 GCA_028455595.1 Lasioglossum vierecki | reverse complement strand
TATGCATTACTAGCAAAACTGAGTAGATGAAATTAAAAATTGTTGGAAAATTGAAAAAGCCAATATATAATTCCTCCTCTATTAACATCAAAATTAATTAAGCGAAGAAGTATTACATATATTTACTATTTATATATACAATTTTTATTTTGCATAAAGATCTGCAGCCTACTGATAAACAATGAATGTCCGCAGTAATACATGCAAAATGTTATCGATTTTAGTTTTCAATATTTTTTAATATTGTATTACGGTTTTGAGGGCAACCAATTTCTTTCTATTTTGAAAACAAACTATTCTTCCATAAAATGCTTACACACATTACTATTTCATGATAAATTAGGAGTAATATTAACACTTTACCAACCGGAATATTAATAGGATTTTCAATAATTTAAATTGCAATCTTAAATGGTACTATTAGAATTACGTTATTGAGAGTGACTTGTTAGTTCACAATGAAAATTGCTGTTTCCATTGAAGGTTCCACTAAAATTTTTTTAGCTATGTACCATAGATTTTTCAAAATTACATAATAATCACCGGTCTGTAATGTGTTAAAATAAAGTACGATCAAAGAACGATACCGTACAGTTAGCCTATATCTGCTGAATGGCAGTGAAAACAATTTTTAAACTCCGCAAGGAGTCCTGAGGCTCGTCGTGTCGCGATCAGTAGTTGGAAGTTCAGTTCCCGTAGTAATTCCTGGCCTGCTATTTGTTTCAGGGGAGCATCCCGCGGCGATGCAACATGGGAACTCGAGCAATAGCGGCGCGGCGACGAGGACGCTCGCGTTGCTCCTGTTGCTTCTGCACGCCGGATCGTTCGCGAGGTGACTGGTCGATCACGGAGCTTTCCAATAAGAACACAACCGAAGGTCGTTTCCCCTTTATTTAATCGAGCAAAAAAAGGCAGAGACAGAGAGAAAGAGAAAAAAAAGAGAATGGACGGTGGGACCGCAGGAGCAAGGGAAGGAAGCGTCTCAATCAACAGTAACCACCTTGTGCCCCCATATATCACCTTTGATCTTTCTTTTACCTGATGAACCGAGCGACCAGGCAGATCAGCGGCCGTCAAGGAAACACTCGAAGTACGAGGTGACTGCTGGGAACCCCGAGTGCTCGTCGTCGGATGCCTCGAGGATTCTAGCTAGCGCTAAAGAGGATCGCCACCGGCTCGCCTCGAGGATTAGTAAATCTGCAGTGTGTCTAACAGCGATCAGTGTTCTCGGCTTCTTGTTTGTATCCGTAGATATTCCGCGCGCCGGTCGAAGCAAAGTGGGAACTGTTCTCCAGTGACTAGCACGGTTCTTTATGGCGACGCCGAATCTACAGACCCGCAGACTATTAGATTTCCCTCTTTTGTTCCGGGCGAGCGAGATGGCGGGGGAGGAACTCGACGAGATCTCCGCGAGAGAACTCGGCGACATGTAAATGGGTGTTTAGTATGAGACAGTTGGACTCGGTGCGGTCACGATGATCAAGGATCCGCGAGGTTTCAGGCTCTTATCGTTTAAGAGGCGTTCAAGGACATTCGCCAGATCGGTCTCGTTTTTAGGTAACGTTCTCGGTGGATGATATATCGCGCCACCTTTAGATCGTTTCGTCTCGAGGGGATAGTCTTATTGTTTCTCGCTGAACAAACGACACCCACACATTTTCTTGTTGCAACGAGTTCTGGTCAAACCAGGGGCTCTCTTACGAATTGGCAGGGCGACCGGTGTTCGCAAAACGATTTACACGTTTCGGAGAAGTATGATTGATGTGTAACAAATTTTTAATGATACGGATATAAAATAATTGTATTAGGAATTCATTTTAGAACATTCGACGAGAGAAAATTCATCCAGAATAGTGAAAATGTGTGGCTTACTTTGTCAAACATACGAGGATTGAGTTTGATCAATATCTTACATACTCTACTTCTCGCAAAGCAAACGACGCAAGCTAATTTTATTCACAAATTAATAATGATTTCGATTTATGTTTCATGGATAATGTTTTACCATCAATTGATTTGGTAGTCATTTACTCATTATGCGGAATAATACACAATTACACCGGAATTTCTTTTTCATTTAAACTATTGAACGTTTGTTTAACATATGGATGAAACATTAATAGCTCCCTAGAACAAATAAATATTCTACGACGTTCCATACTTGCAAGTTTTGTTTCAACAATTCTTAAACGCTGAAGATAATTGCTAAAGATAAAGAAAATTGTATTTTTGTGTTCGTTAGCACTTAGACAATTTCATCTAACAATACAGCTTATATTCAACTCAAATCATTTGTGAGCTTGTAACATAGAAATAAAATTTTCTGTGCACAAAAGGAGTTTGATTCTCTGATATGTAAACTCCACAACAACCTCCATCTGAAAGTATCTGCGATACTTACATAATTAGGTTTGAAACGGTTGGAATTGTACACACTGAGGGGCTAACATTGTGTTCGCATATGTGGGATGTAAATTTTCAGGTCAGATTTTCGTTTGGTTGAGAGAGAGAGAGAGAGATAAAACAACGTGCATGTTGAAACCCCAAACTGATTTCTATAAAATATGATTTATTCCTCAAGACATATGTGATGCATGTTTGATATGAAATTATGTAGGGATCGAAAATGTTTTAGTAAGTCAAATTCACAATTACAATATTCAAGTAATAATGTTCGACAGAATATAGTACAACTTTTATGTATTTTAGATCTGCAGAAGATACTGCTACTGGAAATAAAATTCTATTTTATTCCACATTCTTTAAATTTGTCTATAAAAATTGGAAATTTCATAAACATTCGCCGTGTATATATCAATTTCATATCATGAAAAAAATTATATAGAATTCCTGGTCTGAAGAAATGTTTAATACTAAATGTATCGAGCCTTAAAAGTAACTGGTATATGTTTCCTTACAAAACTGACAAGATCGATTATAATTAGACTTTGTGTAAAATAAAAAACCTGGAACTGGTCACATTCTGACCGATGTTGGTAGGTTCAGTGTTAATTGTCAAGTTAAAATAGAGTTCCGACTGCAAAGGGCTACTATATCAGAAAACACTTATATGATTTGAACAAAAGTTTTTCTGCAATCCACCCCGTAAAGAGAGCAATTTTTTCAGATTTGTAATTTTGACTGTACACCGCGTTTTACGCGTTTACAAAGCCAGTTCCGCCTTCTGTCCAACAGTATGCAAAAGACGCGTTTCAGCGTCTTCCGCAAACAATGTATTAACAATCAAAACCGTTTATTTCTTGTGAAACAGATTATTTTCAATTCCGATAAGGTTGTTAGAGGTAGCAGCTTTGAAGTTCGTTCCCACACGCTGCGGTGATATCACGATGAAAGCAGTCTTTCATGAACGCTACCTGCTCCATGACAATTTCACATGCAGTCGCAATAATTTTCCCGATCAAACGGTACACGGCGCCGCCCGGGGTAATAGTATCGCCTGACAGTGACAAACGACCAACCTACGAAAGGACTAGAGAAATTAATAGGGGCTGGTTTAGCACTGTTGTCTCCGTCGATCCTGAACCCTTTGTGCCCGGGATAACCGAGTTTTTCCCGATGGATCACTTTGAGGTTTAAGTAAGTCCTCCTGTCCGGCTGAAATGTCAACCGACTTTTGCTCGTTACGCGTCAGAAACCTAGTGTATTTCAGTCGCAGCATTTCAGTCCATAGAGCGAACACGAAAAACCTTTGAAATTATGAGAATTGATGATCTATTGGATTATATATATATATCGCTCTACGTTCTGCGATGACATTTTGTTTCCATTATGTTCATGGCTTTAAAAACTTCTTACCATCTTTATTTATGACTACTGTAGGAATCTACTTTGCGGGATAGCCTGATTTATGACATTTAGCAAAGAACCAGCTTAAGTTTATCGATGCCGCGACGCGAAACGACTAAAAGAATAGACAGATAAAATTGATTAGTCATTATATACAATTTAAGGGGTAATTAAAATCGTATTATTTTCCTCCTCTTGATGCATTTTATTTATGCAAAGCGACTATTTGCTGCAGAATCTCGCGATTCTGCTTGCAACTTTTTGCTGCATTTTTATGGAAACGAGTTTCTAAGCTTACGTAATTGTACGTCCAAAGATATAGAAAAATAATATGTTGTTGACCAACATTCCTGGAAGCTATGCGATGCTTTTTAATAAAGTAAATAATTATTTTTTCGTCAAATTAAAATAAAAATTTTGGGTCTAACTGCACCAATAATGATTTTCAACGACTCTGAAAGCTTACACAAGACTTTGACACAATGACCCTTGTTTATAATTAATAATTAAAAGTAAAATTACTTTTAATCATTAAACTTTCGAATCATCTTGCAACTTCCATGCCGGAGCATTTTTTATAATACAATAAAAACAGGTTACGCGAATACTTCCAAACGAAACTTTTTACGGCAGCCATTACTTGTTTTTATGAGAAGCCAGTATAACGCAGAATTTTTATACCCTTCCTTCATCATCCTGAACTGCGAACACACTTCAATAACTCTAGTTAACAGATTCTCAAATTTCAATGATTAATATTTACTATTTATTTCTGCAAAATAATTTCTATTATTACTCTGCATTGTACTTATACAATGTCCATTTATAAAATTACTGCAAGCTCTACTGTTTTCTCAGTTATAAACATGATATCATTGCTGGATTAGTTTTTCCATTAATAAGTTTTACAGGTTGTAGATACTTTAAAGAGGATTGTAATTCTTCTTAAAACTGTATTTTCATTTTTAATTAAAATTATTGTTTTTTCAGGGTGCGTATTAATCACTTATTTTATACAGTCCAATTCAGTAAATTAATTATAATTACCGTACAAAAATCGATTGATAAAATAGAATAATTACTTAATTTAATGATGCAAGAGACATTCCAAATTTTATTTCAAATTTCAAGATTTAACAAAAAATGTGAGTACTATCAGTAGACTGCGGATCATTATGTAAAATAAAAATGGTCTTGCATAGATTGCAAGAAACAAACCGAATTTTATTTCCTCCTTTAGTAATTTTAATGAAGGAGAAATCATATATTGACCTCTTCAATTTTAATATTTCGTCTACTCTATTTTGTTATAAACGCATAAAAACCCGCAGTCTAATTATCAGTGATAAGAAGATATGTACCACTTGATTTGCATTCTATTATTTACTTGTTATTATTGTTATTCAAAATTGTCCTATGTTATATAATTGGAGCAAGAGTAATAAAACATGAAAGTACTCACCCCTTTTGTTTTACGGTCACCGTTTTTATGCTTTGGCTTAGAACATTCTTAAACTTTAATGTCCTATTTGATATAGGTATCATTTATTCTCCGTCCATACGATGTTATATAATAAATTTTTGTCACCGGTAGCTGGCGTAATAATTATCGCATACAATAAATTGTTGATGAACTCAGTTAAATTCTGTGACGTGTTTCGTTGCCTGTAAACGGTGAATGGACGAACTAGTAGAATAAGTCAATGCTTGCCCAGCCAAGTAGAAAAAGATAAGACTGACTACTACTATCCCTTTGGAAAGTATTTGTGTTGACGTTTTTGTTGACGTGATCACTGTTTTAACAACTTTAGTATGTCTCACAATTTTGTGACAATATATTATTCTATAATTTTGTTCATTATTCACAACAAATGTTTTATTTCGATATTTCACTTTGCAAAATACTGGGTGTATTAAAATATCGTTAGACTCATTTTTACTGCTAATTTCATGTATAGATATTGTCTCTCATAAGTGACCGGATACTAATTGCAATAAGGAAAATATAAATTATGACATAAGTACAAAATGCAGCAAACGTATTCTTTGAACGTTAAATTCATTTGGAAAAAATAAACAGCTAATACTGAATATTTAACAAATGTACACAAATTGGTCCTAATAAAAGATAAAAGATTCATATAATTGACGAAAAGTTTAACCAATCTAATTTGAGAGTAGCGCTGTTTTGCACAGGACTAATTTGTTTTTATGATACATTAGCCAATGTAAGCATTCAGTAACTTATGAACAAGGATGTATATTTTTTTAGATATTTTATTTCAAGGCGATAAAGGTGTAAAGTAATACATATCTGTCCTAGATTTTACATAACATTCTCAACTTGGCGGAAACTTCTGACCTACAGTTGTAAAACAATGGGTTCATCCGTGGAACGAACATCATCCCAATATCCTATTAGGTTTCTCACATGAATGTAACGGACAATCATAGAAATGGGAAAAAATTTAATATCCGTGTTTGATGCTGCATAAAATCCTTAATTACCGAGCGTTTACTAATCTGCAAAGCATTCAGTTAATTAACCTAGCGAAACAAGAGTCGTTTCAATAGCTTGATTGCATTTCAAGCATGATTACAGTATAGAACTTGAAGAAGACTAAACATTTGATGGGATACAAAATATGCAATTAACATGTAATAATTGACAATAAAATGTCCGTCGATTCCGCTGGTGGGGGTGGGGGTGGGGCTATTTCAATATCTTAATTGCGTTTCTTTGTGATTCGTGTTCGCTTGGTCATAAATTCATTTCACCGTTTCACAGTGCTCGAGAAAAGAGTGAAATATTTTACGTATACACCCTGTATACGCGCAATAAAACAATTACATAAAGAATTGTAAAAATGAAATAATATATCGAGTGGACAAAAGTATAAGAAAGTAATACACAAATTGTCCTGTTTCAGATTTTGTTCAAATTTGAATATGTTGCAGTCTTTAGCGACCCATAAACGAGTCTCAAAGGATTTTTCGATATCTTAAAAATTCTTGATTTTACAGACGTGTCAAAAAAAGTGTCACCCTTCTCTTTATTAAACCATAAAACCAGGACTTACAAACCGATGAGAGGTTTTAGCAGCATATAGTGACAACACGAGCACTTATGTTGCAATTATTTCAAACAAATGCAATGTTTTCATGACAGAGAACTTTCTAAAAAAAAATTTAAATGAAGATGTACCCCCAAGTGCCCCTTTACGGACCAGTTTCTAAAAAAGCGGGCACTTTAAAATTAACAAAGTTAAAATTAATTCAAGTGAACGCTGTACCTCGAGAAATGTAACAATTTACTATAACTCTTGAACGATAAGAGATATCGGGATGAAATGTTCACTGTAATTCGTTAAACATTGATCCTATCTAGTGATAATTATCGTAACAAAAAAAATACGTATTTGTTGTCTAAATTTCCCGTCCGAAACTTTTCTTCGTGGTATCGTATCGAAACTTAAAAACTAGTTAGCAGTGTCCGGAGTTCAGAAAAGTCCAAGGTTTTTATGCCGTTCGTCGTGGGTTCGCGATTTTATAGATGTCAACCCCAATCACGAACGGAAAGGTGCACGGTATCAGCGCTTTCTGGGATTCCCGTTGACGATAGAACAACAGCGTCAATAGATAGAAAGGAAAATTGGCGAAGGGAACGTGTCGAACACGGGTATCCAATGGTAATACGCGAACGGCTCGTTTACTATCGCCATCAACGCAGGAAAGCATTACCCTGCTTATCCTCGGTATTCCTTTTGCCGGCCGTAAACACGAATCCCGAATGACTGGAAACGTTTATGCGGTACGAAGTTGAGAACAACGCCTGTGGTTTTCGCGGATTCTTGGATAAGAAGCAACGTATTTTCCGCGCTTCGGATCCACCGTGACCCGAATATTACGACAAAACCTCAGCCCGGAATTCCGCTCGAATGCCGGAAGCGGGGCTGTTGTCCCCTCCTCATCTCCTCCTCCTCTTTCTGTCCAACCCTCCGGCGCGGCGTTCGCCTACAATTCCGACAGACAAATATTTCGGACTTCATTGAGTTTATGTTCGCCGCAAGATTCGCCGATGAGCGAGCAATCAACGCTATACGCGTGGAGCACGCGCGAATTTTTCCTTCGTTCCGTTCTACCCGCCGTTTCTCCCGACACCGAATCTCCGTCTGCACTAAAAAAGATTACGATCTTGTCTTTTTTCATATCTGTGCATTCATGTTTCACAAAATTGCTGTTTAGGGGTCAAGGTTTCTGTCCCCACTCTACCTTCCCCTTCTACGACGCTGTACTGAGTGCATGTGTCAGAATGTCACGTGACTAATTCGGTACTGGCAGAGAGAGGGTAACTTCTCTCTTCCCCTGAGCTGGCGATTCTGGTTTCGTACCGAAAATGTTGATGCGAAAAGAAGCTCAACCTATCACACAGCCGATTTAGTATTTTTCATTTTACAATTATTCAGATTACAATGATGCTTTCATAAGAAATGATTTAATAAATATCTTTATTAGTGCACGTATTACAATAACAACCGCGCAAAGTCTAACTTAATTAAATCATGTCTTAAACGAATTCTGTATTAAACATATGCCTGTATATCAAATTCTAAGTGGTTGCTATAAAGGGGAAACGGCGAAACTTCCGTTTACGGTCCACCTCAGAATTCGATGAAATTTTGAAAATAGGTTCTTTTTTCACTAAAATGACGATTGTCAGAAGGATTTTTGGCGAGTCGAAAAAATTTTTTTATCGACTTATCGACTTTTTATTTTATATAGAATATCTTCAATTAATTGTAAAAATAGATCATCGCCAACCTAGTTCACCTCATAGCACCATAAAAATTCACACATATGATATATAAGCGAATCCTCTTTAATTTAGAGTGGTACATACATAAGGTAATCTTTCAATATTTAAACACTACTCCTGGAATTTCGTACGCGTGGTCAGTCCGCCCCCACCGCGACCTAACTCTAAGCTAACCACAACTCATTCTAATCGCATAAATAATAATATAACTAAATAATAAATAAACTTTTCGGGTTTGAAATTCGGGCATTGAAATGATAAAAAAAATTTCGACTCGCCAAAAATCCTTCTGGCAATCGTCATTTTAGTAAAAAAAGAACCTACTTATAATGTGGCATATTTTAACCCTTAGCACTCGAGTGGTGACTCAGAGTTACCATTGAACATTGATGTACCCTTATTCAAAAGATTATTTATATTATTAAAACTTGGTACCTACTTAATTAAAATAAAATGAAGAGAATCATACTATGGAGAAAATTGTAGAGTGGAGAATAGCATCGTAGATGGGGACGGAAGTTTTAATTTGGCAACTGTGGGTACGGTTAGTGTTAAACGCTCTAAAATCGGATCCACCGTGAGGGAATATACGTTAAATGTAAATGTTTACGTTAAATTAAACATTCGTTTTGATAGAAGAGCCGACACGAAACGAACGTTACAAGATTGTTATCAATGAACCGTACTAGCCACATGAACATCAAAAATCCGATTTACGGAAGGGAATTTCCACCAAAATATGACCAGTTGAAACGAAAGCCGATTAAATTGAAACCAAATGAAGGGATGCCTTCTGTGCTAGATCATTACACATAATCTGTTATAGTTTACGAGGTTAATTTGCTGTAATGTGAATTAAATAATGCCCCAATTTCTTTCGTTAATTGCTTTATCAGGCTCGAAAGTGTTTTACCACTGTGAAATTAATTCAATAAAATACTCTTTAAAACTTCTAGAAATGTTCTATACTGTAATGAATAACAAAGCTTAAATTGTTACTTTCCAAACACATGATGTATCAAATAATTATTTATTTGTTATTGATCAATTTTGATAAAATTCAGAAAATCTTTAGCAAAATGAATTAATTCATGATGATTAAAATGTTATTCTCTTTGGTGTATAAAATAATTGTTCTTCAAAGTAAAAATGCAGAAGGACTTTATCTTTGATAAACTTTCATATACTTGCGCTGAAACTGATGTACCAAATGATGAACTCAAAAGAATCAAAACATAAATATAAACTAAAAATGATGAACTATCAAACTAATTATTAGATTTCACTATTCATTTATGCGAGAATTTTCAAAAAATACTGATATAAAATAGAATTTCGTTCTATTTTTACTTATTCTAGATCCACAAAGGCTATTACTATAAAAAATTAGATTTTATTTCACCCCATTTTGAGTAAAGATTTGTCTATTTACTTACTATACTTATTATACTTTGATCAAAAATTATTTTTCACCAAGAAATGATGTTTTTAGTGCTTCCATTAATTTAATTTCATTTCCCAGTTAGCGATAATCCAGAAAACTGGGGAGCCTGTAAAACAGCTTATTCACTGGTCGAAAGTAAGTTTAACGCAAATAAAACGGTTTGGTTCCGAAAAAAGTCACTGTTCGAAATTCTGATTCATACCCGAAGCAGAATATCGGCAAACCACTATTTTCGTAATACACGGTGATCGTCGTTTTTCGTAATAAATTGCAAATATTCTTGTCCCAGGATTTTCGAGGAAAAATCCCTCAAAGTTTGCCCTTCATGCGGATAAACAAACTACAGCCTCGTTTTTCTGTAAACCGCCCGACGAGATAAAATTCGTAGAGTTAGTTTGATTTCTAGGTCACCGGTCCGCAAGTGTTTTTCCTTTTTGCAGCGAGCTGACGCGGGGAGAAATAAATATTGAGGGTTGTCCCAAATTCGCGCACGTTTTTACGGAACCTCAAACGTTCGAACATGTTTTATTTGATTTATATAATATGCCACGCATCGGGAGAGAATTTTAAACTGTGCCGACTATTTCCGCCGTTTCGCGAGAATTTTTGAATTTCCCTTTTGTGGCCTTGATTCGCTGAATTTTCGAAACACTCGTAATTGTACCGCGGAGCGATGTCGATGCAGAAATGGAAAGCCGGAACAGTTCCCGATGAAATACATAAAGAATTAATTGGACGAAGGATGAACAACGAAAGAATAATTCCAACATGGATCACGTAAAAATTCTTGCAGAGACCGGACCATCCAATAATTTTGACCAACAAATTAACTGTTTCCGTTACTTGTAATAATATAAAAAAATATGTATTCATAATATAGATAGCATGGTATAGAGTGCGAAATATTGCAAAGTGTACATTTTCTATATGGGCGAAGGCGTTTCCTTTGATTTCAAGGTCAAAATTTACTGACTTTCACATAACCTAAATCTTATAGTTAGGCAGCGGGAGTTTATGCAATTTGAAATTTTTTGAGAGGACTTTTAAGAAGGGGGAACCAAATAAAATATTATTTTCAGCGGTAGTAGCCTCTGTAAATCTGAAATATCTCAAAAGTTGACTAAATTCTGTCGAAGGATATATTCTGGCATTTTTAGAAAATTTCCAGAAGATATAAATGCGTAAATATTATCGAAATAAATTTCAATACATGCTTACTAAATTCCTGGGAGCTAGTAGATGCTCGTACTGATACCCCTCAGCTGGAATATGGTGAGTACATATGGAAAATTATTTGGATAATGCCTCGTTAATTATTAGATTTAGGACATGTACACAGAGGTGGATACATTTTCGCATAGAATTTAATAGTCTATCGATTCATTATGCAGATGATAGGTCATCCTATTTAATGAAATCAAGGTGACCTTGTAATTTTCGAAATGCCTACACCCATATAAAAGATGTATACATCACAATATTTCCCCCTCTGAGCCAGGCAAGTTTTGTATATAACATTTATTCATAATATTATGAATAACAGAAATATTTAAGGTGGTAAAAGTTATTGTTAAAGTTAATTTAAAAGTTGATGAAGAAAAAAAAAGAAATTTCAAAATAAATTTCAGTTGATGAAGAATATTGCACCACCCCAAAAAATGTTACTTGAGAAAATGTTATACATTGATTAAGAAACATTCAATTGCAAAACAATTTCAGTATGACAATTTATTTGGAGGGCTTTCTTCAATAATAGCCATTATATTATTTAAATCGAGATGGAATAATAAACTCTTGTTATTTGCTGAACTCATTTTTTAGTTTTTCTACTACAGAAATGAACAAATTTTACCTGTGTTATTTATGCAATAAAATACAATTTTATTTATATTACTTCTAGAATTATAATATAATTAGTATTCCAATATTGAGTAGTAATTAACTGGTGTATTTGCTTATGACATTCTTATAAGAATGAATGGTCATATTCATAAATACATGTTTCATTTATAATATTATTTTGTAAAAAATAGGTTTTCTCTAAAAAAAACGTTTCACAATGTTAATATTACATGTGTTTATTCCATAACCACTTTAAATCTTCTCCAGAGTTTAAAATTACGTCAATAATTAATTAAATTCATGCAAACAGTAAAATCAATTGCCTTTCAGAGAACAAACATCCTTAAACAGACGGCGATGATTATTTAAAATATGCAGAATGGTTACAATGAAACATATAGGCACTGTGAAAATAATTTAATTTAAAACATTGATTGTCAGCTGATCAGTTACATGAAATGTGATATTAATCTCGCGTAAGCTTCAAAAAATCATTTTAATTTTGATATAACAAATACTCCGAATTTTATGATTTTTAATTTTCTGGTTACGGTTTTATTTTTACATTACATTCATTTCATGGGAATTTTCGGGGTCGATACTCGACATTTAATATGCTAACAAATCGTCACATTACAGTTGCTCAAAGTAACTCTTCAGCCAGCATAAAATTTTGCACTTCATAATTACTAGACTGCAGTTTGTCATAAGCACAAAAATATTAAAAATATTGAAAGAATTTAAAAATCGCGTTACTTTACTTTTCGCCCACTGAAATAATTAAGAAAGAAAAATTTATTTCTATTTTAAACCAGCTTGCTGCAATTGATGTAAAATATTGTGCATATAGTCTCTAAACTAAAAGAGGAAAGGATCTTACATGTAGGTCCTATAAACCACAGAAATATTGTAGTTTATTAACATAACATTTATTGACAATATCTCATACAGTATTAAAAAAATTTCAAAAGTGTTGGTATTCATACCATATTTAATATACCTTGTTACTTAAGCAATTGGTTCCCTTCTATCAAAGATAAAATACCTTTAAAGAAAAATTGCAATATTGTTTATCAAATTCCATGTTTAAACTGTGAATTGACTTACATTGGACAAACAGGTAGACATTTGGATACACGTATTACTGAACACAAACGTAATATTTTTCTTTCTAGTTCACAACATACCGCTTTAACTAAACATGCTTTAGAACTTGACCACTGTTTTGATTATAACAATGTAAACTTGTTTCCCTAACTAAACAGAAAATCGATATCGATCAATCAACTAGCACGCTGTTTGTCCATATGTAACGCAATTCACGTCTATACCTTCTTGAGGTTAACACGTTGCCTCAGTCACATATCTACCACCATGTAGTAGACACAGTTTTTTGAAGCTTCTTAGTGCTGTTATAATATGTTCTTTTTTCCTTTTTGTCTCCTTTTGTTACACAGCATGTAAGTACAGCATTTATTGCTTTCATCTAATTACACATTTTGATTCTCAATATATTTCACTCATTAAAAAAATTTCTTTGTTTTCTCTTTTAGACGCAATATATATTCTTTTTGAAAATGATCCACATAGGGATCGAAACGTCAAGTTAATATATTAATAATTGCACATTTGCTGTTATTGTTGAATTGATCGGACCGCGCTGAAACCATAAATATATATTGTGCATAATGATCCGCGGTCTATTAACTATTTTATTTTCCAACCGACGTTTTAAGGCCCAAAGTCTACAACGCACAGGTACACTTGAAAGTTTGTACAGCAGAGTCGGTAGGGTGGTAAATAAAAATAATGGTTGCAAAACTACGTACTAGATTTTCGTTTTAATATCCTCTATGGTCGAAACGTGGGATTAAACGCGCAGGGGCCGAGAAAAATTCAGCGAGATTTATGGACTTACCTTAAAACGGGTTCACCGAGGCGGATCGTTGATTTTGGATCGACATACGAGGCCACCACATATCCGTGTACGTATAATAGACTCGATAAGTTCTAGGACTAGGCACGCTGCGTTCCCAGGTGGCGCGTCGAAAGGAATAAATGTTCCATGCACCATCAGCTACGAGTTCGACGCGTTCCCTAACGAAAGTTTCCCGAGCGCACAGTTGGACAGCAATGAGACCGTATGTTTCCGAAGATAACATTTCGAAACTGATTTCGAGACTGCGACTTAATGGAACTATCTAATTCCACGCGTGCATTGACCTTTCTCTTCGATAAACTCTCACCAACAAATAAATGCAGCGAGTTGAGGGAAGAATAGCCAAATATGGACCAACGCGTAGGTTCGATCCAATTTCTAAATCATTGTTAATTTTCATCGCTAGTAATACTTGTATTTTTCAAACTGCACGTTTTCGATTCGCGAAAATTGTCGATATTTCAATTACGATCATTTAACAATAAGCTGATTTAAACGCTAATTTCGAATCAATTAATACTATTATTTACTCTTGCTAAACTTTACTTTAGGAATCCAGAGAGTTTTAACTTTTTTCTATATAATCCTGCTGTTTTTTTCAAATGTCACGGGTGTTTAAAATTGATCGATTTTAAGGGTTTGAGACACGTAAGGGCGCCGTCAAATCCTCAGTAACTTTTCCCTCAATACATGCATTATATTGGGACATTTCTATATAAAATCAAGCATATTAGTACACACTTCAAAGACAGATTGTCAATTTTTTTAACCTTCATTAGCGATAACATCTACATTATTATTATTACATTATACAATATAGATTTTTTTAATGTTCAATCTTGAAAATGTGTCTACGAACTTGCTCAAAACTTGTATGTACTAATATTTCTGTGAATTGTTTCTCAAACATAAAGTTGAATGGAAACCGTATCTCAATTCGAGTGACTGAATTACTTGAACGATTTTGTCAATCAAATTTTAAAGCTTCTCTGGACAACGTTGAGAATGTGTCGACTCACCATAGTGCTTACGTGCTCAGAAGTTTGTAACGTTCCCTGACCATCGTTAAATCTAATCATTAGAACCACTGTCCAACTGTGTCGGGGAAACTACTTCAATGTGTTGGCGTCTCTCAGTATGTTTGTAGTAGAACTTCAATCACTCGCCAACGTCCAGATAAATGTGTAATTACTGACACAGTCAAAGATCGGATTGACTGATTTTAAATATTCATATGCATGTATAAAACAAATGCAAAATGGTCACCTACGAAATCTATAGGAAAAACAAGAGTCATCGACAAACACTACGAAACTGTTTGAAACGTTAATTATTCATTTTCGAAAGAAAGTTTACGTGAAATATAATTAACATTTCTTTGAATCGCTATTAGGCTGAGGGTACTGATGCTTCTTTAGACTCATGCTTGACCAATTGATTTTCAACATTAACCCTTTGCACTCTTTTGTCGGGTGTGACTCGATATCAGACAAAGAGAAATGTAAATAAAACGAGTTTTTATATGTATTTGGTGTTCTTCCTTTATTTATTTAATTTCTTATCGTTTAGTTAAAGAGAGGTATAAGTTATACTGAAGCTATAATATAAGTAGTAGACAAAATGGTGTAAAATAAGTAACAGTCAAAGAGCTGTCCTTTAAAGTAAATTTCATATAACACACTGAAAATAGTAGGGAATTGTTGGCAACAAAATTGGAAAATAATTTGGAGTGCAGAGGGTTGACGATTGAACAGAAACTGAGTTTCTCCATTCACAGCTTCGTTCACTCCAAAATGACATAATAGACATTAGTGAAAACTGTACTTTATTACAATTTTAATATTCAGATATGCTACTAATTCAGAAAATCCACAGTCTATCGATCAGTGTAATATCGATTGATATAACATTGAATACTAAGTTTTTTAGTTACTATTTCTGGAATAAAATATGAAAATACTAAGCCTACGAAATGCTGACTTCATGTATGCTTTAATTCATTTCGTCATTTCTCACTTGCGAGAGTGAGTATACAGAGTGTTCTAAGATATGTCGGTGGACCTTAAAAGAAGTGGTTCTTTAGTCATTTGAAGTAATTTTTTCCTTTTCAAAAATGTTCTTCGATGTTTTGATACAGGGTCATTAATAGACAGCGGTTTGTATGCATTTATGGCAAGAATGAGCAGGTGTCATTTAAAACAATAAAAGCATTAGAAGAATTTCACAGTACTGTTACATTATTTTCAACCTATTAATCGTATTAAGATAGAAAATAAATTTCTATTTCATTCCAGTTTCTCGCAATTCGGGTAGAAAATTTTTCTTTTGTCTAGTTATTAACGAAAAACACGGATCAATCAAAACGCAGTTATAGCTATACTCTGATTGGTCAATGTTTTTCGTTAATAACTGCTTAATAAAATAGATGATTTAAGAGACCACCCCTGACAAAGTTCTACATTTTTGGGACACCCTGTATATATTTTAGAGATTAATTTTCTTCCAAAAATAGATATGTAATATTAAAAACTCGAAAATTGGAATCGCAGTGTCTCAGAAACAAAAAAATATGTGTCTAGCGTCGTTTAACTTACAATCGAGTATTATCATTACTCCGATCACGTTATTGTAAATAAATTATTTATGAGTAGTAGTTGGGAGTAATCACCATTTCGCGAATTACGTTAACGTTGCGCAATGATGTCTATAAGAGAATGTGAAGCGGATTTCATTCTACCACGTGATTAAGCGTTGTACGATGGTACAACATTTTGATTTGTAAAATATGTATAAGTTATTAGGTTAATACAAATCATATGTATATAGAAATAAATATATTTATGTCTTTCCCTTACATTACATTGAGTTTTGTCACTTATGCAGACAAAATGTTTGTGTACATATATACATATACTTATTTAGATTTCACTTTTGTAACGTGTAATATTAATTTGTTGATAACGCGCGGCATGTTACAAAAACTGTTTCATGAATTCTGTAGCTGAGACTGACTTTTAATCCAATATTAATCCTAAAGGAAGATAAACAATTTCATTTCAATAAACTATCTTCATATAAATGTTTCCTCTTTGTAATAATAATTATATAAAATGCGTCAATTATTAATTTTCGTGTTAACATTACAGGATTTCTACAGCAGACAGCAATTTCCTATATTAACATATTGTACCCATGTATATCCTGAATCTACAAAATTAATTAATTGAAAAAGTTGCAATATCTATTTTTACAAAAATATGTTGCATGTTTTTGAGTATATTTAATTCAAGTACAATCGTTTATTTTGAAAATGGCGAAAGTCACTTTTCGAGAGGAATAAGTTGGAAGTTGCTTATGGTTACAAAAATTGTAAAAAGAATTTTAAAAAGGAGTAACTTATATAATTTTCATAATAAACGATTCATATTTCGATCAAGGTGATCGTTGTTTTTTACAGTTAAAGAGGATAGTTTATATTGTCGTGTAAATATACATTTTAATATAAAGATTAGTTCAATTTCACCATTGCTCAATGTTTGTACGATTTCTCTACTCGACATTAAACTGTATCTTTTGTTGATAAATATATCATTAGCATCATTTGTTGTAATATTATCGTTACATTACAAATGAACTATTATTAATTATAAATAAGTTTTGTTAAATCAGAACATATTGTTACAGGACATATATGCGACAAGAAAACTGTATTACGTGATATTTATTGATCGTTAAAACTGTTTTCAATACCTCCAACACGACACGATATTGTACCACTATAATCTCCAATAGATTGCGGATTTTATGCATTTATGGCGGGTGCAGTCTTGCAAAATACAATGAAATAAAAACTCTAACCCTTAAAATAACATTGAGAGTTTATTTAAAATATTCAGCAGCTCAATTAACATTTTTATTATTTATTTCTCCCAATTTAAATGTAAACATAATGAAGTAATAACAGTAATACTATCTTCAAATGGTTATGTCGATACATACAGGGTGATTCAACTAAATATGCCAAAGATTACTTGTGAACTATTGGTAAAAAATGGTTGAAACGAAAATTGTATAGTTTCGAGAGTACCATGTAATGTAATAATTAGTTTTTCCTATTTTGCTCTTTTACAGAGATGTAAAATTCGCGTTTTGTGTTTCTTGATCGTGAATGGTGAATTTTAATGTTGTGATTAGGGAAAGAATGGAATCCTGAATAAAAAAACAAGGGTATATGGGGTGAAAAACTAATAATTACCGAAATATTAACTGTCGCAACGATCTCTACCGTAACTGTTAAAATACTCACACTAAAGAAAACGAAGCAAAATATTACAACTTTTCTAACTTTGTAATTTAGTTTCAATGGAATCTTTACCGTCGCATTTGTCATTTAGCTGAATCGCCCTGTACTGAATAACTAGCATACACTTGAGTGAGGATGAATGAGAACTACGAGTTCGATGAGAATTCAGAAAAATGTTGAAATAATTCTTTTCGATTGCTGCTTTGATGCACGAGTGCTTGAAAATGGAAACATCCGCAGTCTAATCGTCAGCGTGACCATGATTGTCCGAGAAACGCCATCACGATGAAGTGATCGTTACGACACACTGTAAAAATATTGTAACTGTAAAATTAAGTGCATTCGTTGCGCGTGTGGGAGAGAAGTATGTTTGTGCACCGTAGACGAGTTGCGTTCGTGATGCAAGCAAGTGGACTACTCAAAGGAAGCAACAATTTCACTGCCGAAAAACTATCGAGCATTTTCGAAGACATTTCATTCACAAATACACTGACAGAACGATCGTGTTTCCTTTGACGCGTATGAGAGACGTTCGAGCAACGCGTAGCACGTTCGAATAACGTTTAAATTAAGCAAGTGACTAAACAAATCGTATCATACTGGTTTATCTGTGTATACGTTCTCATGTATCATTGACGATGAGTCGGTCGCGACGGATTAGAGTCGAGATTCTGCACTGATTCGCGCAGAACGCTTTATTTCATGTACAATACTCATGTATAAATTTCAAGTAAAGTAGTGAATGAAATCAAACGAGAGCTTTCTTTGAATTGCGTAGCTCACAGACTCGATGATTGAGGAATTCACCGCGGGGTCGTCCATGACAGTTCTGCTCGTTATTAATCCTTAACTGGTATACTGTCAATATTTCAATCTATTCATATTTTTTAACTTCTTTAGAATGTTTGTAATATTTACTCTTGAATAATATGCTTAAGAGTATCTCAAATAAAATACGACATTTTAGAATGAACCTAGAATGATACATCATAACCTGACTAAACACTATACCGCTTAAGGGTTAAATTAAACGTGAGACTATAGTTGCTGTACTGTGTTTGGACGTTACGTGCTTTGAATAAAAATGGTCCTCGTCATTTAACACTAGGTTTACGGTTCTAATATTTTTTTTATGATTGTTATATTAATAACGATATATTAGTTAATCATTAAATCTGTCGAGTTATGTCGCGAAAACTTGATTGCGTAGACCAGTACAGAATCGAAGAAACATTATTAACCCTTAGCACTCGAGTGGTGACTATGAGTCACCGCTGAAAATTGCTGTACTATAATTCAAAATATCGTTTACATTATTAAATACGTTGGGATCTAATCAATTATTAAACATTTCAATATTGTATGAGGTATTCTATTGATTTCTCATATCCACAAAATAAAAACAAATCACATAGAATGGAATTATTCTAGATAGGAAGACATGTTTAATTTTCCGAGTCAAATAGCTCCGAGTGCAAAGGGTTAAATGTCTTGAGGATTCATTTGTCTACTGTTCTTAAGGAACGTCTTCAAGTTGAAGAAAAGGGGAAGACGTTACAGTACGTATGATAAATAAATATGACAAGTTTTCTCGAACAATTTGAGATCTCTCGGAAGTAAATTATGCTATAATACTGATTTCTACTATCAGATAGCGTCACCAAAATATTTACCAAACAACCGGTTTTTAAAAACAGACCATCGATTACCCACTTAATGAAAATTAACAAGAAACATTTCTCTGGGACAATCTTAATTAGTTTCATTCGAATCTCATTGAAATATTGCAAATATCCCCATTGTGTCCGATTCCTCAATCACAATAACTTTATAATTAAAGCATACATCCGATGAACACGCACACAATGTTCATATGTCAATCAAACAAGCATAATCGAATAAAGAGCTCTCTAAGGAGGCCCCGCGATTCGCACAAATTGTTACACTTATTAACTGCGTACAGCTTAACATTTTAGGACGCTGCTCTACAGTGGGAGAACGATAGTTCATTGTTAGTCTCTTCTCTGAACAGTCCATGCGTGTAGGAGCGTGTAACTATAACAGCGCTGTCTATTAATGGGCCACCTGACCCACTTATGCCCCCTCTTCATACCGTATTCTGTGTGTATTGAACATGCACAGGTAGCACTGTTTCTACGGAAACAGAGGACCAGAAATAATAGAGTGAAACAGAGGAGTCACCGGTGACAGTGCGAGGGAAAAGCTCTAACTAACAATAAGCTTTAAAGATTATGCTTGCCGGCACTGATCAATCTATTGCCATATAGAAAAATCGCTCGATCCTCTCATCTTCGCTAGCTCTATGTTGTCGAGCTGCTGTACTACAGTTGTTTCATCGGTTTGAGAATTATCATAAGCAGGCTGCGGATTTCATGCGTTTATAACAATAACTGAAAGACTCTCCGAAACAATCTTCAGCATTTTTCCACGAACGTACAATACATATATATATATATATTGCCGATTTAGCTAAACAGAAATATTGACTGGTCGTTGTCCTGTTCGATAGAACAGAATAATTTGAACGTGGAAATAAATAGAGGAGAAGCTATTGTTCTATCGGTTATTTTGCTACACGAATGAACAACCCAATTGTTACTGGTTTTTAGCCACAAGTTTATTCGGATTCATCGGGTGCAGTCACAAAGCCGCCGTACAATAACACCGCACTCCAGCCAGGTAAATGAATTCATGGTCGAAACATTTTTGTTATCGTCGATAAAAATTCATCGTTCTAATTCAGAGCAGCAACCAGCCGTCGTGACGTCATACTGCCAAAGGAAAATTGCATTGAAAGTTTGTCCGTGTTATAACTGCCGATGAGATTGATACGATTTATCGTTCGTAACGGCACAGAATAATTTTTTGTTATTTTTCTGGATTGAACCATCCACTGCCTGAAATACAACAAGGTGCCACGTGTGCTATGATTATTGAACTTAGACCGTCTCGTGAAAAACAGCCGCGATAAACAATTGTAGACTGCTTTTAATATGATTTTGTGTGAAAGCAGTTAAGAAGTTGAAAATACTGTTACATTGTTTTCAGCCTGCCGAGATTATTAAGGGGAGAAAATAATTTCCATTTGATTTTATTAATTTTATTATGCATGCAAAGCTGCAGTCCAATTATTACATACGCTTTGAAGAATGTTATTTCACATTTTCAATGTGTTTACGTGTTTCTTAAAAAATACTGTGTTCATTTATATCATCTTAATGGCAAAAATGAAATGACAAACATAATACATATTTATTTGCTTACATTGTTCTTCCAACATTACAACGATGATATGCAATAGATTTTAAATTTATTTCTATTAATGTACACATTATTTATTAATCATTTCTTATCTAATAATTTTCGATGAAATCATTATTTTAATTCACTGTTTTATAAGTAAATTCGTACTTTCTAAAAGACAAATATATATGTATGTATACTTGACGTGGATCTACCTTTATTTATTTAATAGTCTGACTTTTTAGTTAAAAACAAATATAAGTTCCACGAATATAAATTACAGCAAAGTTTGAGAGCTGTAGTTAATGTAATTAGGGAACAAATTTGTTTAAAATAAGTAGCAGTCAAGGAACTGTCCTTTGAAGTAAATCTCAAATAAAACACTTAAAATAGTATAGGGAGTTGTTCGCAATAAAATTGGAAAATAATTTGGTGTGCAAAGGGTGAAAACATTTTGATAATATTGATTTAGAATTAATTTGTATTAACATACAATTAATTAATGAAATAAATTAGCTAACTAGTTGAAGCAATAAATAAAATCAGAAATAATAAACAATGGAAAGTAAAATTACAAAGAATGTAAAGAAAACACATTTTGCATTACTGAAGATTATTATTGATGTTTCATGTAATGTTCTTCGACAAGCATAGTGATAGGTGATTACATCGTAAACAATCTGGCCTCTTTCATTTGATCTACAGTTTTCAGGTTTTTTCACGGAATGTCTCCGCGTCGTGCCATCTTTTTCTGTCACCGAGTTGCCAGTAAAACACGTCTCTCTTTTCCCTTCATGTTTGTATTTACCTCCTCATTTTTCTTCGGTTGACATTTAGTTCGACAGTTGCTCTCGCGTGTTTCTTGTTGCGTTTTAAAAGGGAGAATAAAAAACAGGTAAAAGAACGGCTGAGTGACAGTATGTTGCAGCGTTCAGTCCCGTTCAATGAAACCGTCCGGGTCAAAACGTAAAGTTTAGCCACCTTCACGACGTCGAATGCAATCCTTCAGAACTTGTCATTTCTCCTCTGCAACGATAGCTACACCACCATTGGCAAAAACTATTTAACACTAAACCTACCACGAAGAGTCAAACGACCCATTTTAGAATTTTTATTTAACAATTATAATTATACTCAATATTGCGAAGAATTTGATACTTCAAATGTAAATGAATCTGTAATCATACAAGAATATAAAAGTCTACGAGTTTTGCTACTTATTAACAGAAATGTTAAAAGAATCCTAAACAGAAATTATAAAGAATGATTTTTTCAATTTCGATAAATTAGAATATCTCGCTGACATCGAATACATAAATTGCTAATACAGAAACAAATAAATTAATAAAACAATAAAATTGTAACACAGCTACGAAATTTTTCCACAATACTAAACAAAAACAAATGAAACTATAAGGTCACTACAGTGAGAAGAAAAATTAAACCAATTGCAATCGTTTCAAAACTTCGTTTTCACGAAAAGATTACTCGACCTACGATTCTAACAAAATTATTCCGTCTTGAATAAACAGTATCATAATTTGTGGTGCACAGGAATATTGATGCAGGTTAATGTACGTTACATACTGCTCCGTCAGAATCCTCGAAATTGGATGCCCCAATTTTGGTGACCTCGTGGTACTACTTAAAGGATCCGCGCAGGTTATTTGCACGAGAAAATCTGCTATCACTTTCTATTAGCCGATAGACGAAACAGTAAGAAGCGCGTGTATACGGAGTGATAGAGTACTCGCAGAGAGGCGAAGCTCTGTCCTTTTTCCGAAGCCAATTATGTGCATATCAGCGTGCACGTGTCACTGAGTAGTGCAACGGTGAATCTGGCCTTTGAATATAATCCGCAACATAATGATTAATTTACACGTTCGCTATAAGCATTCGGTGTGGCGACAGATTTCGTAGTTACAATTAGACAGCAAATCTTTATGCATTTATAAAAAAACTGAGTAAGTAGGTGTAATTTACAATGGTAAGACTTTAGAAACCCCCACCCCCCTTTTGTCATGTGACACACGTCATTCTATTCGTTTTGATATGCTGAACACAAAATGTACGTGTCATTTTTGGCTGAAATGAATAGTGTTCGAGATATTCGTGAAAAACTATAGTTACTACACATTGAATTTTGTGTATACGTGCACGTCCGTGCTGTGCGTGTGCATCAACACGATGCAACCGCTCGTCAACTGTTTACATAAAAAAATACATTATACATTAGTGATTTAAGAACTGTTTATATTTGTACATATATAAGATGAGCATTCAATTTTGAAAGACTACTCCTGCAATTTCGTATGCGTGGTCGGGCTGGCCTAACGACCAGCCCTCTCCGCCCCCTCCGCGACCTAACCACAACTCATTCTATTCGCACAATTTTTCCAACCGAACCTTCTTTTCAGAAACACTGGGTGGGTGCGTGTGGTATTGTTGTAATATGCACTCACTCTTCATCATCATATGTTCTAAAAAGTTCTCTCGGTATATATACCGTTCAACGATTGTAGTGATATATCTGTAGAAACAGTTGACGAGCGGTCGCATCGTGTTGACGCGACGCATAGAACGGACGTGCAGGTATACACAAAATTCAATGTATAGTAACTACAGTTTTTCACGAATATCTCGAAAACTATTCATTTCAGCCAAAAATGACACATGCATTTTGTGTTCAGCATGTCAAAACGAATAGAATGACGTATGTCACATATCGAAAGGAAGGGGGGTTTTCTAAAGTTCAGCCTTTACAACAGTGAAAACATCAGAAGAATTTAAAAGTTCCGTTATATTTTCAACCATTCAGCCGTATCGACAATAAAGAATCCCGCACTAATCATATGGGAAATCTATCCCGGTAAAGTCAGTTGGTTTTTTCATATGTTGCAGCTTATGATCTACTGAACAAAATAATGGACAGTTATCGAGTTATAATCAGTCAAACATGAGAAATTCCAGCTGCCGAATACGCAAATATCGGCAACTATTTATTTCTTAGAAAAATGTTTGAAACAAAAATAGTAGGGTTTTGTAAACTCTGTTAGGTGGTGTGATTATTTTCAAATTTTGAATGACCTTGAAAAGGTCTGTGAACACAAATCTTTCACAAAAATCTTTGCGTGTCACAGCAGAGATAAGAGCCCACGGTTCGTCACTCCAGTAGTATTTTCACCATGCTTATATTAGCTTGCCGAGTTGTCGTTGTTGTTGTTGTTGTATGCGTCAAATCTTTAAATCAAATTTTAAACCACTTCCCGATGGGCAAGAGACTTGAAATTTTCAACATAGCTCAGAACTGAATGACATGTAATATTTAAAAAAATAATTTTTAAAAACTGTGCGCTTAGAATGTAAACAATATTTTAAAATATTCCCCTTCGCCCCTCGCCGCGTCCAACTTCGACTCCGACAGAACGTAAACATTCTGTTGAGTGCAACCTATGTAGCCCCTTATGAAATATGGAAAAACATATCCAGATATAGAAAAAAGAATATTCGTTTTGAAGAAAGACTCGTCGAAAATCGAGCACAACGCCAAACCTAGAGAGGGGATTGTACCCATGAGTTGACGTAGGAAATGGGCCGTCACCTAAATAATACAATCAAAGAACAGTTCAGTTGTTCCCCGAACGTTAAGCGACACATATCGGATCTTGTTGACTCGCGATAGTGTGGGTGAAATGGTTCCGGCGAAGTCCTGGGTTTCCTTGAGCAGCGGCGGGCTTTGTGTTTAACGTTTTCATCGAAGCGGAAATGCTTACTACATGTAGTCAACTGTAGTGATATAATTTTGCTGTTTCCCTACGTCTTGTATGAAGGTAAACAAAGTGATTATTCAGTTCGGCGGCTTTCCTAAATAGTTTCATTTCATTTATTGTCTGGAGAGCTTTGGTTTTTGCGTCAAATGAATATTTTCTGCATCAATTACAAGCGACAGGAGCCAGTTACACTCTCTTTTCCATTTTTCTATGGTTTTGAAATATGGGGTGAGACCGATCTGGTGGTATAAGCCGCAAGGAGGTGAATCTACATAAAAAATTAAATCGAGAAAAAGTATAATCTATACGTATTTATATAATAATTTATACAAACGAAGACGTTATAGTTTTTCTTTTTTTACTTAATTTTGTTAAGTTGATTCATCTCCTTATGGATTGTACCACCAGATCGGTCACGCCGTGTATATTAAAATCAAAATATCGATATTCTTAATTTTTCTTAATACTTCAACCATTTTAAATTTCACCTGCTCATTCTTGTCACAAATGCATAAAATCAATTTTCTTTTATCTCTGTGAAATGTGTGTCACAGTTCTCATTTAATTCTGTGTGAACATCTGTGTTTACTTGTGTTTTATAGAATTTCATTACTTGCATCCATTTTATACGTATAATTCTGAGTAATTATGAAATAATTCTTTCAATGAATCAGATTACTGTAGAATTAAAAAATATTTCTGTTTACAACAGTATACTTTGAGAAACTGAAATATTATTATTCCGTAATTGTGTTTCCTAGTGTAATTTAATTATACGTTAACCTCGAACAGAAATACCTTAATTGTTCTTCGCTATTAGCTGATTAGTAAGAGACAAACATGTGAATCAGTGATAATTAATTATATAGTTAATTAATTGCGCATCGAGCGTGCAAATAATTTGTGAATGTTTGGCCGCATAATAATTAAACCAACTTACTAATGAAAAGTTGAATAATAAAAATTAACTATAACCTACACTTCGTGTTAATTTAAAATTGTTTTAATGTTTTGATTTTATATCGAATTAATATAACGAATGGATTTTAGATATAAATAAATAAAAAGGAATTTTTTTTCAATAAATACATAAAATTAAATAAGGTAAATATGGTGTTACAGGTGAATTACTTATCTATTTGTGCCATAAAAAGAATGACAATATCATGCAGGAAGAAATATGTTATGTTTTAGAATTTTATTCAATTGTTTATTAAATAATTATTACTAGTCTTGTGTCAACAAAATAGTTTTGTGGTTAAATAGTACAGAATATACTATTAGAGATAACATAAACAAATATATGTAACTATAATAAGGACCGTGTGAAAATTGAAACTGGAGTTTTTCTTATGGAATATTCGACATGATAATCGAATAAATAATATGAACAAAAGAGTGGAGGTAGTAAAAATAATAATAGAAAATTAAAATATAGAATAATTTTCACAACGAACCTTGAAATGATGGGTAAAAATGTTAGTGCTATGCAGCTGGTAGCATTCATTTTAATTGTAAATTTTTTTCTAAACTAATTAGTTAAAACAGCTCAAAGGAGAACGGTGATGTGCTTATCCTAACAACGTGCTACAATCTCTCAGAAGCTCATTAAAAAGTTCTGTTTAAACTCGGATTGTACTGAAATTAAATTCTACCTTTTGTGAAATTCACACACGTATTGCATAACAATACATTCTTTACCAGCTGAAAAATATATTTTTCTAATGGAAGATTTTAGTGTGAATAATTGTTATTCCGAGATATATATAATGACAAGTAAACACTGGGTTGATTGCAGTCGCCATATTAACAAGATCCATAGAACTAAATATAATGACATTGTAATAATTATATTAATGATAATAACAATAACAGAAATATAATAATCGTACGTTGAATATTTGAGATGTAAGATGTAACATGCATCTACATTTTTTTGTTGTATAATTTGTATAGTTCGTGTAATTAAATTTGGTTCATTTTAATTATGTAAAAACATTTTCTCATCATTCTTGTGATGACACATATCAATGCAATTCGAGAATTTCATAATTGCTGTTAGTTTATTATATTGGATGAATTGGTTAAAATCGTAAACTTAAAGGTACCGAACTGAATTGTGAATAATGAATTTTGAATAATGAACTATAATTGAATTTTTAATTTTGAACAAAATGCGACACAATAGTTTCATATTATAATTGATAACATATTTCAGTAGATCGACAATTACAATTATTATTGTTGCATAATTTGATGGAAACGCAATAATCCATATAAATTACGAGTTCACGTGCACAGTAGTTTTATGTTGCACTAATGTGGAGATTTGAAACATAATTGAAAATGTGTCCGTGTAAAGAGTACATATTTAACGTTGTTTTGAATAACTTGGCAGGGAATTTCACCGCAAAATAACGTTAACGATCTCATTATATTCCGCAGTAAGCATCCATTTAAAACATTTACCTGAAAGAGATGAAGTTTGTTAATGATCTGAATAACACAATTTGTCGAAGCAGCCGAGTGAAAAATGGAAATGCCACGTCCACTAAACCATGTGATTCATCTATGTTCTCGCGGTATATTGTTCTTGTAAATTATTATGTGGGTACGTCGTGGTTGAGAAGTAGATGCATACTCGGGAAGATAAAAATTACATCTTGTAGTAAGATGGGATGGCAATATTTTCTCATATAGGATAAAGGTTGAAAGCATCAGAATTATTATGTCAGAACCTTTAGCAAGATCGTTTACAAGAGAGTTGACAAGTTCACACTAAACCTACCACTGCTGGTAAAATGGCCGGTCTCATATTTTTTATTTCACAACGATTGAAATTATTAAGTTGCTTACATTTAAACAATAAAATATATAATAAACATAAGCAATTAAATATTTACCGTTACCCTCCGCGAAACGCTGTCATCGCATTCAGCGATCCCCACTCCGCGCGACACGCTCTCTATTGACTATGCGTGCGCACTTTGACGGGTCCCCACTCCACGGACCCACTTCGTCCCGACGGAACTCAGTATATGATAGTACGTCGCTGCGCGACGATCGGTAGTACATCATCACTTCGTTTACCAAGTGAAAGAACCGTCACACCGTTACTGCTTCCATTTGTTTTCAAAAATTTCACATACACAAACCTAAAAAGCAGAAAATAATTATGTAAATAAAAATAAATTTTTAAAAAAATACCACGTTTTTAAAAATGGACTAAAAAGTATAAAATAATGTTTCGTACTTTCATACAGATTCCTAACTCCGTACAGATAGTCCTAAAACTTTGTAATTGTGAATTTGAATATCTGTGAAAATACTTATAAGATTTAAAACGAAAAACGTGGGACGCAAGATAATAGTAAGGAGTGCATATCATTTGCGAAGCAATAAAATTTTTAATGATTTGTGTGGGTGAACCATTCATGCATCAGTTATCTACTGCCTGCGTCCCACGTTGTTCGTTTTAAAACTTTGAAGTATTTTCATAGCTATTCAAAATTCACAATTACAAATTTTTAGGACCATTTGTACGGGGTTAGAAATCTTTATGGAGCTAGGAAACATTATTTCATACTTTTTAGTCCGTTTTTAATTTAATCCCTTCGGGGAAAAATACCGCAGTGAAACGTACAACCGCATTAATAGGTACATTTACCCAATGCCTCGCAGCATAGTAGAATGCAGTAAAGTATTATTATACCGAACATTTATACGACTTACATTTTCATAGTGGGACATTGAGAGCCTCGGATAAAGCAGGATTTTATCGTGTGTATTGATAGATTCGGCAGGTTATCGATAATGTAAAAGAATAAAAATCCACGGGAACGTTTATTCCTGTCTGAAAATCATGATGTGGTATAATCGCATAAAGATTCGCGGTCTATTACACCGGCAGTATTGCGCGGCCATACACATACGATTCGTTCGAGAAAGATCGATCCCAGCGATGCTTTCAGATGAAATGGTGCTTCGCGTGGGTTCAATGCGTGCACACGGCTAAAAAAGGATGAATGTGTCCGAAGGGTTGAACTAATTTCATGGAAATCGAAAGCAGCGGTAAATCGCGCACTTATGAATTAAATTCTTTGCGTTGAAAGTCAACTTTTGCTTTCTGCTAGGTTACTTTTCGATCCACTCACCGGTCCACGTAACACGATCAACTAGTTCGGCCAGCTGAATAGGAGATTCGTTTATTCAGGTGCCAACCTGATAGCATTCACCCTGCACGGGCGAGAAAGCGCACACGATCTCATCCCGAACTGAACAGGTGCGCTACCAAAGTGATCCGTGCTTTTTTGTACGTAGGGCAAGCTTCGTTATTCTCGTTAAAAGTTATGGAACTGCTTTCGCGACACTTCTCGGTACGTTTTCCAACACAATCGTCGTAACTTTCGACACGAGCGCGAGCTAACTGAATGACTGCTAGCAACTAAGTTATTCGAAACTGGAATAAGATTAATTATTCTCAGTGCTCGGTGAACGTGCATTTAGTAACGCGACTCGAAAATGCTGTAATACAAAATGATATTCATGTGTGTACATGTGCACACGGGTAAATGCAAGCAATGTCGCCATCAGCATGTAATATTCAGCTTCAAAAAATCCCGATGGAAAAATGACGAACTCTAATTATAAATTTGATTGCGCATACGTTTTATGCCATTCATTATTTGTCGTGTATTTGACATACCTTTTCTGCAATATAACTGCTTGCAAAGCAAGGTAAATAAAAATTTGATGAAAATTCTGTGTTCAAAACATTTATTTAAATGACGTGTTACATACAACTTTGTTGGAATTGCAGACGAAAATAGTAAATACTAAGTACACAACTGCTTTATCCGAATTTGCAATGAAAATTAAGAAAATACATTTTGCAAATATACTTTTCCAGAAACTATTGCAAGTCTTGACGTGAAACTACAATAATACAATAACATTACGATAATAATACAATAATAATGTAATAACTATAGTTGTTGCTTCGCTAGTCAACTGCAAATACTGTGACAATAAAAAGAAATAGACAATGATTGAAACTAAGCAGATATTTTTCCGTTAATGGAACTAACTATATAGAAATAACTGGCCACAAATGGTTCATGTACCCTAGGATCAACAAATGTAGCTCGGTGTAGCTGCAGCGTAGGTGCAGTATAAGACACTTCTATGTATACAGCAGCAACATTGTCTAGACTCTACAGAGAAAAGAAATGAAGGAATAACAATAGGTCGGTATATTGCAATCCCACGTAATCTCTCTCAGGATAGCAATGCCCGAATACGTTTCCTTTGTCTATGAATATATCCTTGATGTGATATAGGACAGTCATTTGCATCCCTGTTAGTCCCAGGAGTCACGATCTAGCTTCACTTCTGTGTCGATAAACACCATCCTGGATACGTGTATAAGCGCGTCTCAGTACACAACGTTATCACCGTATCGGCCATTCACCTGTACTATCGATGAATACACGGTCATTCCTCATACCTTACGCGTCTACTTAGTGGCACTTAAGCAAATTCCCCGGTTCTTGCCGGGTATCGCTAAACAACCTCGCAGCATCAACGAGAACAATTTGGACATAAGCTCGGGCTTAGCTTAATAACATTGGGATCGGTTTAGTCGTTCCTATATGATGACGTCATGCATCCAGTAGACTCCCACATAACGGCATGAAAAAATTGTTTAAAATTATCGGGTATCTATATCTTCTGTGGTATTAAGTGAACAATACTCTTATATAAATATTTAAACATATACATTGGGATTGGTTGAGTCCCTCCTACATGATGACGTCATGCATTCAGTAAACTCCCACATAACGGCATGAAAAAATTGTTTAAAATTATCGGGTATCTATATCTTCTGTGGCATTAAGTGAACAATACTCTTATATAAATATTTAAACAT
>CM052334.1:17652107-17703472 GCA_028455595.1 Lasioglossum vierecki | reverse complement strand
CAATCAGAGCGCGGCTAGAGCAAACGGAGTCCGAGTCAGCGACAGGTTCCGCTTAGCGTGGCGGCGCCATTGACCGAGCCAGAATCAATCCACTGTAGCCGCGCTCTGATTGGTCCGTGTTTTTTGTTAGTAACTCCTAAACAAAGCCGCTGGCATCATTTTTGTAAAGGAAAATGTCGCTTCAAATGACCCAAGGAACCTCCCATTTCCGGGAAGTACACGAATTTTGGGACACCCTGTATATCATTTTTTGTTTCACTTTATGGTTTCAATAACATCTCATATGAGATGATAGATTTGATGTTGTAAGAAAGACGCATGTGGATCGGCTGCAACTGGGCCGATTATTATTTTACAACCACTGCGGTCCGATAATGTCAGTCCCAACAGGTAAATAACACGTGCGGCGATCCACCATAAATCACGCCATTGACGACTAAAGACAAAAAAGGAATTTCTTTGACAGTTGCCCCACTCTTCTATCTAAAATCCTTTCGGCACAATCGCGTCCAATTAACAAAAGCTACATTTACTCGCCCTTATTCACGAAAGAACCGAGTTGACAATTGCAGTAATATTTTGATCGTGATCGGAGTCGTTTCGTCTCGTTCGCTGTCGCGATTTCGAAAAATGAGTTGTGTATTGTTTAGTAATTGTGTAAACGCGGTATTTCGTGCTTTATAGTTATTAAGACATATTCGCGTAAATGTCAGTGGCCTGTGCACCCAACGGAGGCACAGTAGATTCTGAGAAATTTGTAAGTACCTATACTTTACATTAGTATTTTATGATTAAGATTCGCATTTTTATAACAATCAATATAACGTCTTCTTTCATATTTCGCTACTTCAATTTCCCTTTTAATTTCGTTTGTCTCGCGACGCGCACACGATTAATATTCCACTCAATCAAATTTTGCAAAAACTTCAACAACTTATATCTTAATAAGTGTTTGTTTACGACGTGTGGTACCTTCTTCAAACTTTTTCTCTTCCCGATGAGTAGAAGATATTAATCTAAAAACAAACTTTATCAATATTTTCTTTGATATAAACAATCTTGCGGGAAGTTTCTTTTACAAATGTCCATCGATTCAGAAGTGTAGATTCACCCCTGCCGGACGGATAATAATTTTATGTTACGTAGAATACGATTATAGTCTTTTTCGATAGTTTTTTAAAAATCGTGTTTTAGGGGTGTAAAACTCCAAAAAGATCGTGGAAGAGGAAAAATTTATATTTTTTGAATGGCTACATTTATTTCAATGCTCAAATATTCATATCAGACGAATCAAATTTTATTTCGTTTAAAAACAAAGGCGTAACATTTATATTTGTTAGACTCGATAAAACACGATAAGAGGTTAATGATTTTAACCGAGGGGAAATTATATATTGAAAACTTCAGTTTTGACAATTTTTCAACAATTTTGAATTGCGACTACTTAATTTTTCTATAAATACATAAAGATCCGCAATCTAGTAATTACATTTACATACTCCGAGATAATTATTGAATTGTTTGTATATTTCGCGTTCCTAATTACTTATGAATATGTATATACGAAGCCAATTACTAACCGATTTAAATATTTTACGAAAGTAATGTGCTATTAATCCACGTAAATGAGCGAAACGACCTCAAATAACAAATGATGTAAAGAAAAAAAAACTAAAATGTATAAAATAACTGAATACTGGAACATGTAGATTATTGTAGATTTTTCCGTAACAGACCGAGTAATATGAGATTATAGTAAACGTAATTAATCATTCATTTACCAGGTTTCTTTCTCCTGCGTTACTCATATTCGTTGTTATCCATTAACGGAAATGTACAACAATGCGGTGAATATTTTATTTGTGTCAATTACCTGAGCCCGACCTAAAAATAAAACTTAATGTCGTGTTTTCCGTCAAATTTTACATTTTGAATAAATTACGATGTCCTCCGGAAAATAGTTCGAGCATAATTACTGCTTAACAAGGAATAATTGACTTGTCAAATATAGTCAATTAGCAAACAATATTTTATGCCGATTTTTTGTAACGTATGCATACGTACACTTACATACAGAAAGGACATAAATATTTGATCAGTGATCAATTCCTTTGCATGGGAAATTCTAATAACCTATATTCAGGGTAACGAAATTTCGATATATAAATTGATTCTATTCTGCACTGATTGCCATGAAGATATAATCGCGCTATCTAGATTGAAATCTCTATATGTATTTCATTGGCATATTCATTTACCGTTGATTATAGTTAAACAATTCAGTTTTAGCTCGCAGTTTCTGAAAGTTCTTTTTCTAAAAAAAAACGTAAATTTACAAAACAGGTGCACTAATTTTTCCAGTTTTCAAATTCTTCATGATTATTACTATTCATGATTATTGTTGTTGTATGCGTCAAATCTTGAAATCGAATTTTAAACCACTTCCCGATGAGCTAGAGACTTGAAATTTTCAACATAGCTCAGAACTGGATGACAATACAAAATTCGAAAAAAAATGTTTGAAAAGACTGAGCGTTTAGGATTTAAACAATATTTTTAAATATTACTTAAATATTATTTTTAATATTTTTATTTTTAAATACTTTTTTATTTGATTATTTTTATTGTAAGTTATTGTTTTAATAAATTACTTTATTGTAGGGTGCATAGTTACGAGGAACGTACACTTTCTTCTAACATTCTTTTATTTTTATTCCTGGAAGAAAGCTTTATTTTTTAACGTTATGATTCCCCTCGCTTCTATATTTATATTAATGAACAAATGATGTGTTGTTATTTCTGAACGTTCGGTCACATTTTCATAGTCAGAGCACAGCTGCGTGAATTGCACGTTTGTACATCGAAATCGAAATTAAGTTCCCCTGGCAAATACTCGGAGAAGCATCATGCTCTTCGTATAGTATGATGAAAACTGGGACAGCGGTGGTGGTGTCGTGGAACATTTAAACGTTGTACCCCAACTGCCCTCGGGATAAAATTTCTGTGTGTTTTTTAATACAGAGGGAAAACGAGGAAAGGTAAAGAGACAAATCGAATTTCGTCGCGGAACGTCGGAATTCCTTTATGATGTTTGATTTGCGAATGAGTCGACACATACTTCAGCATGGTGAACTGTGATTTACTGCGCCTCGCTATATTTTATTGGCAGCAAGCCAGTTTATGAAGCGCTCGTAATAACGTTTAACCACGTTCAGCATAATTCTGTACGGAGATCGCACAATTGTAACATTTGTCACGAATAAAACGACGGTCCCGCTGGAAAAAGACCGATTAATTTATTCTGCTTCGTTTCGCTTCTCTCGAACGTAAATGGATTTCTCTTGTGCTGTGAAAAATTACAAGTTCGTCTAGCCTTCTTACTCTTATACATTGGATCCGAAAAGTATTTTACATTTTCCATTCTCGAGAAAATTGTCGATAAACAAATAGTATAACCTTAAGACCCTTTTTAAAGCTTGAACCAATTACTTTCTCAAAGCAGTGTTCTCGTTCTTATAAGATATTATTGCATGATGTAGCAGCTCAGAAATTGAAGATCCTTATTCAGTCCTTCTCCAGATAATTTAAATTACCAATATCTTCGGTTATACGTTTCTTTTTATTTTTTGATATATATTCGTCACGATATGTATATTTCAAAAATATACAAAGGATTGTACAACCAAAGACATCAGAGATTTAAAATAATTGTCAACGTACTGAATTAGTAACAGAAATTAACAATTTTAACCTTAATAATTGTATTACATTGTATTTCAAAATAATTCATTAAGGAAGTGAAACATACATTCTTGTTTAAACGTTGTACATTTTTCGTATAAAAATTATACGAATGTCGTAAATTAATTAGTTTAATTTTGTGAATAAAAAATCACGTCTCTACAGACGCAACTTTTTAAGTAATTATTTATAAGTAACTTAACTGCACATAGTCCTTCAATTGGTGCCAGAGACATTAAAACGTCACGTTTGTTTTGGAGAAGAGTTTGTAGAAATGACAAAAATAGAGAACTATTTCCGAAAGAAGGAAGATAAAGCATTTGGAGGAAGTCCAACGAAACGCTCTGACAAAAATTCTTTCCTTACTCTATAAATCATGGTGTAGAATTCCATTACAGTATGATTGTGTTTTTCTTGGTGTAGTTGGATTTGTTAAAATTATGGTCTGCATCGATTGCAAGAAATAGAAATTAAACTGTGTGAACGTTACTTCGTTTCTTAATTATTTTAATAGAGAAGAAATTATATATTGGCATTTTCAATTCGTTAAATTTTCCAACACTTTTTAATTTAATCTACTCAATTTTGGAATAAATACATAAAGATCCTTAGTCCAATAATTACATGATAACCGGTGAAATATGTAATTCTGTTAATAGTTTCAGACTGGTCGATACCATTTTTTTATTAGAACTTTTCAGTATACATTTTATAGTTTACTTTATTACTACCATTTATCGCCAACAGAGTTACAAACTTTAGCAACGTGGAGTTTGAGGTATGCTCTTGATTCTCAATAGCAGTTGTCGTGTCATAAACTAGGGCAGACATGAGACACATCTGCGGACCGATGTCGTTACCTTGAATATTTTTTTTTATTTTTTCTAAACCGTAAAAACGTGCACAGTATTCCTACATCGTGTATCACTGAAACCAATACATCCGGATTGAGTATTACTAAAAGAGAGAGAGAGACTTGAGAAATTTCCTGAGTTCAGCATTGCATTCGTAATTTTTGTTATTTTATTTGTAAAATCGAACTTAGTCAGAGATGATATGAGAGTGCTTACACTCCTCGAGCGCTTTTCTGCCACGCTAACGTTTCTTTAACCCTTCACTGCATGATTCTTTTAATTGGGATGAAGAAATTGAAAGAAGGTCACTTTTTGTGTTTTATTTAAGGGAAAAATATTTTAAAAAATTAAAACATTTTCAGAAAAATAAAGATAATTTCGAATGGTAAGAAAATACATTCTCAGCTTACGAGTCATAAATCTTTTATTATAAAATATGTTCAGTGAATAACGATCGTAAGACAAATAGTACAGTAATTGGCACAGTGAAAATAAACGGTGAAAAGGCTATTCGTTTTATAATTAAAAATATGCGCACTTATTACATCTGTAGAACAGTCCGAAATTAAGTTATAAATCGATAAAGTATACTTACTCGTAACGAAACTTTCAATGAAACTTTTACTGGATGTATCAGCGTTACTAACAAAATCTGTTATGAAAACTTACAACGTTGCTTTGACATATAAATAAGAGGAAATATAAAATGATTTTCTATACCAGGAGTACTGAATATTTACTGTTTAAATCGAAAGTGCCAATAAGTACTGCAGTGCCAACAATACAGTTTACCCTAACTTTGGAATAAAATGTTTGTGTCTGAAGAGGCTTCGCTGTAGCAATGAAGGTTGCTGATGGCATCGCAAAATGTTTGCAATCCTAATGATTGCAAAAATCTCTCGAGCAGCGACGACAAGGTGACTCCAATCATCAGATTCAATCTGTTTTCAACGCTTCCAACAGTGAAATAAAGTTAATTCGGTAAACAGAGCGCTTGCCAAATTATTCAGCCTTTATACATGAAGGATTAGGAGCAAACAGCATGTTCCAGTTGCCGCGAAATGAATTGAACTAAACAGAGCGCATGCGCTGCCTAAAGATAAGAGCGCAGGGCGACCTACAGATTCTCGTATCTTCTGTTCCGAGAAAATGATGGAGCAGAGGCTCTCACAAACAGCACCGCTTACGGTACAATAGCATGATATACGGCACAGTACTGAATGAGCACCTTATTAACTGCGTCGGGGTTTCCGCAGTGGGCAACCGGTGCATGGGGATGAGTAGGGACTCGCGCCTTTCTTATCTCTCGTCCAGTTCTACGTTACTCCTCCTCTTTTGGATCAATTCGGTAAGAAAGAACTACAGTGCCTCCGTTTTTATCCGGACGGAAATACAGAAATCCTACGACAGTCAATTAAACGATAGCGAAATCGTATTCACGGTCCTCTACAAAGTGTCCCAAAATTCGTGTACTTCCCGGAAATGGGAGGTTCCTTGGGTCATTTGAAGTGACATTTTCCTTTACAAAAATGACGCCAGCGGCTTTGTTTAGGAGTTATTAACAAAGAACACGGACCAATCAGAGCGCGGCTACAGCGGATTGATTCTGGAGCGGCCAATGGCGCCGCCACGCTAAGCGGGACCTGCCGCTGAGTCAGACTTCGTTTGCTCTAGCCGCGCTCTGATTGGTCTGTGTTTTTTGTTAGTAACTCCTAAACAAAGACGCTGGCGTCATTTTTCTAAAGGAAAATTTCGCTTCAAATGACCCAAGGAACCTCCCATTTCCGGGAAGTACACGAATTTTGGGACACCCTGTATAATGACGTTATCGGAACCGCGCGGTGTGATTATAGAGGATGATTCACTAGAAACAGAACACCTAAATATAGTGGACTATGGCTGGAATAAACGTAATTGGTTTCAGAACTTAATTTGTTAGACCATCCGTTCGTTTTAGCGTACACTGAAATATAAAGTTGCTCGCAAAAGTTTGCACACAGTCTTCAAAAAGATTTAGAGCAGCGCGTTACCAATTTCGAATTCAAGGATGTTGCAAAAATTATTACTATTTTCATTTGTTGAACACTAAACCGGGTCAAAATTCGTCACTAAAATTGGTCAAATGACCCATTTTAGATTGTAGAGGTGTTTTCATGGGAATTTATTGTTTGACGCCAGTATATTTTATTATAAAAATCGCACAAAATATGAATAAATTTCCTTGTGTTATTTTTATAATTCTATACACATCTGACACTGTTGATAGTCGGTAGGTTTAAGTCAGTAGGGTTCTGAGGCGATGTTTTAAATCAAATTACTAAACCGCGAATTTTAGTTTTGGTAAAAATTACTAGGTGAAGTGATTTTATTTATATTTTGTTTATTATATCCAACACTGCAATATTTTTATAGTAACCATCAGGAGACGTTGTATAGTAATAGAAAAAAGCGTTCCTCATAGCATTCTGATTTTATCAGAATAAACTGTTCCTTGCAGCATGTCCCATTGTAACTCTACTAGAATAGAAGATAGCAGATAATGTCCGAGAGAAAAATTATGCTGTTCATATGGGGACAAATATGGTGGCCAAAACAAATCTTAGGCTTGCAAAAAGAATATGGGTCCATGTAAATGTACTCGTATTATCAACTTCTCTATTCTAGAAGGATAAACTAACTTAACATTTCAGTCATTTCCTTAACTTAACGTATAACATGTAACTTAGCACTTTAATTATTTACTGCAACTTTATTATTCGTGGATTTCTAAAGGTGGTCCTAAAAATAAATTTAGGACGGAAGGAATATATTCTTACTCATCAATTCTTTAAATGGTATTTTTGTTTCAAATTAAACTTACACGATCCTGTTATAAATAGTCTGCGGATAATTAAAAATGCAACCACACTCTGTCATTGCCATATAATAATAAGGGTCGATCGAATTTATTTTAAAAATATAAAAGTCGAGAGATAGAAAGAATTTGATAATCGACATTTTTTCGCATACCCACGAGAGAAAAGGATTTAAATAGTCTTTAATTTTGTGAAGTAGGACATTTTCTAAAATTATACTTATCTAGATACATTTCTCTAATAAACGTTATCTGTTTCAGGGAACAAGGGAGCATTAGCTTGTAGGAGGCCACCTACTTGTTCACGAATGAAAAAACGGCGTTTCACTTACTTTTTAACACACCATCGTCTAAAATCGGATGGTCTGATGCCCCGTTTAATTTTACTGACCCGCTACAACTTTTAATTAAAACTGCTTCCTTTTAATTAAGCCTCACAAAGGAGGAGCATGTCTACCTTGGATACGACGATGTTTATGATATTGGAGTTAGTGAAAAATAATGTTTGACACGTACTTCTATCGACGTCTATCGTTCTTATGAAAATAATCTTCCATATTTAAAAACGATATATCTGCTTAAATATTTTGGTGTTTGAAACGAATGTGAAAGATATTTTGAAGAATGTGATCTGAATTCTGGAATCCTGAGTCGGATAACAAATCAAAAACTATTAGGTTGTCCAAAAAAGTTTTTCTCTCGGAATGTGCTCGTTTAAATAAATATTAGGTGGTCCCAAAAGTTGGTTTTCGATTTATGCTCGTAATGCGAATTCATGTTAAGAATTAGTAAAATATTCACGTGAAGATTAACATAAAGATTTATAGACTATTGAAAATTTATTATCTATTTGATATACCCCAAAAGTTGTGGGGATTAAATTGCAGGCAACTTCGTATATCGATTCATGTCAGGATCGATCGTCGTTACGCGGTTCGAATGATGCGAATTGCGAATTAAAAAATTTGTAAGCTGTGCGTAATCGTGCTCCTCGCAATACGCGCGCGCAATTTAAACCGTTTCATGCATCTGCACTCGAGCTCCGTTCATATTGTTTGTTCTCCCCAGACACCGCCGTTATTGTGAGGCTATGCAGAAATTGCTTTCTTGTAATTTATAGTTATGGGTATTTGTATATGCACTGTTGATACTCTCTGGACACAATTACACGCGAGAAACTGCTCGTTAAAACGGATGTTTACGGTTCAAGGGTTGATTGTTTGTTGACGTTCTCAAATTTCTATACGGGGATGTTATAAAAATTTATAGTGCGTTACGAAATTGGACGGCGCGAGAGCATCGTTTCGAAACGCGTGCAGCAGCGGCGACAATCGGTTTCATTGTTCTCCGAATTTTCATGGTAAATTATGTACCGGAAAACATGATTTTTCGTAACATGTTTAAGGTTAATGTTCGTAATAGTTTAATAATTTCTCCTTGAATTTTTAAAAAATTTTTTGAGAGAAACTATCGAGACGTTCGCACGCAAATTTCTTGATATTTTATGTAATGTGTGATTTTTTTCAAGTAAAACTAATCAAAATTACTTATGTGAATTCTATATTATCTATGTTTAAAGGAAACAAAAATTGAAGCTGTTTATTAATCAGTAGAAACGTATTAATCTGTGGCCTACCGATCGCGATTTTTCAATTTGTTTGATACAGCTACGATTAAAAAGAAATTGAAGTAGACCTATCATAAAGCATGATTTTTTCAGATCTTATTTTGAGCCCTCGAACGTTAAATAATTTCGACGGGAACATATTTTAAAATCGTTTGAAAGCAACCCCTTAAAATTCGATTATTATTCAGAGTTTTGCATAATGATCCGCTGTCTAATAATTATTTTATTTTACATAGATGCATGTAGAATAGAAAATTTTAAGAATTCATTTTTTGTTTTGATTTTAATAATAATAGTAGTACACGTGGTAAGTTAAGAAACGGTATTTTTATTGCTGATCCTGCCCAAAACGCGACAGGTTGTACACTTTTTGTTCAATTAACAAATGTATTTGGTTAGGTTAATAAATTATTATAGTTAAGATTATAAAATATATGTTATTATAGTTATTGGGTTGGAATGAAAGTTCGTCGTGTTTTCAAATTAAGAATCGAAGATAAAATTAAGATATTTATTCATATGTTTATTCAATAATACGAGAAGTTACCTCGGAAATGGGAAAAGTAATAGAACAGAATGGAAGATATGTTATTGAACAAAACTATGAATAAGCATCTGAATCTTAATTTAAAAGCGCTTTGAGCTTTCGTTCCAACCCAATAAGATTACAAACTATAATCTATTAGATTTAAGATAAGATGAACAGTACACGTTTGAAAATTTTCCCCTATGTGACGCCGCAATATTAAATACTGTATCAGCCATGTCACATGGAGCGGTACTTACCATTTGCGTTATCAGTGGCCAGCAATTGATGATGATAGCAGATTACTAACAAAATGTATTTCACTCACTGTCACTGTTTCTCGCTCTCATCTCTGACGTCCCGACTCAGAGGTGAGTAAGCCGAAAACAGATAACAGTGGTTAATTTCTGAGACACCTGTCGGTCCAGAGACTACGACAGTCAGTGAAGCATTGCTGGATTTCGATTATTCTGAATCTCTGCCATTCAATGTCAATCTTCTTCGCTTTAGTAAGATATCAACCGATTGCTGGATAAGTACTGTCGTAAAGGTTGGGAACAAGTTTCGCTTTTAGGTATAAAATTTCATAGGAAGAGAATCACGCAAAAGGAGATAGAGAGATTTATACCGTTGGAAAAGTATATTTGCCAGCTACATTTTTCCTACAGAAAGAATAATGATAGCGTTAACGGATAAAAAATTGTAGCCAATTTTTTCAAGAGAATATTTTCGGCTAAATAAGATTTTGAAAAACTGGAAAGGAAATGTTGAAATAAAGTCGAAACGTTTTATATTCAATGTTTATTGACTACTTATTTCTTAGATCATACAAGGATTAACTACTAAATCAAGAGATCGAGATGTTTCATAATTTCGAAACACCGTTTAAAATCAGTAGGATATTTTCACCTAAACATAAATAAAAGATTGCTCGATTCAAGTATCGGCGTGCATGCAAACGATTAATAAAAACGTGTTTATAGTGCAAACTGTTCGATCTTTCACTCCGAAGGCTCGAAGGAAATGAAAACAACTCGTGAAATTGAAATCGCGTAAAATAAACTTTTCGGAAGGCGCGGGTGGATTTATGTATCGATTGTAAAAATGTATTGCTCGATGAAAATAAAACTTGACGGATCCTCCGGATCACATAACTGTTTCGAAACCCTTGAAAAACTTCTACACTACCACGTTTTCTTTTTTTCAACAAGTTTAGCTCACACATTATTTAATGGCACTGTTAAATGAAAAATTTCCATTTACATAGAAACTATTTTATAAAGTAATTGTTTGATGAAGTTATGTATCATTTTTCTGTTCGTAGCAGCTGCTCGTCAAATCCAAACATGAACCAGTAAGTTCACATAATATTGCAGCAATTTTATCACGTTATTGGTTTTCATGGCCATATTCTTGTACATATATTTCAGGCACGCTCAAATGTATTTTTCCATCGACTACAAATTGTAATTGCGAAAAGGCACGTATCTCAGGTAAAAAATACCAGTGACCTCGAAAAAACCGTAAAAACAAACTGACAAAATATATTTGTTTCTTGGGATAATTAAACGAAAAACGGTTATAATGGAAGGCGAAAATTTACAGACGCAATACGGAAATTTATATATTCTTGAAAATGGTCTGTTGACGAAACGTTGAAAATTAAATTTCCTGTAATATTTTGCAAATTTGCTATATTTCTACAATTGATCGAACCAGTGCGCCAATATCATATATTGTAGTATAATTAAAAATGTAAAGAAACATGCACATGTTTCACGAAAACTAAAGAAGAGCTGGCCTCCTTCACCTGAGTCACCTTGTATACTTATCGGTTTACTTCGCACAGTGTTGCGTAAGTTCCATGCGAGGATGGTATCCACAAGAATTTTCTATGATAACGTTTCACTTGGTTTTATGTAACTCGTAGAAAATTTCTCTTTTCTCCGTCATATTTCTACGTTTTTTTTTATACTTTACAGCGAAGTGAGTGGGGAAGTTGAATTGACAGTCTTCCCAACGTGCCAGGACTGATACGGAATATAAGACTGTTTTTTTCTCTGTTCTTTGTTTCCAGTTCGTAGCAAGAATCGTGAAACGTGGATACGTGAATAATGTATCTTTATACAACACTTCTTTCAGCTTGAAATCTCTTTGAAAATGCTCTGTAAACGTTTGCCCATATATAAATTTCGCATTAGTTCAAAACACAAGATATAAGAATTGTCTTGCAACGTGTTGAAATAGTCACCGACGAGATACTGTTAAAGACTGCCAGCCCCCGTGCTATCTCGCGGGACCAAAAAGTGGGCGCAACGGGCGGGGTAGTAACGATGGAAATTACAGTGATCTGAAATATCACATCGCTAAAAGTTGCTCCACCGACGAGAATAGTATTAAAATGGGGGCAAAACATCGTCTGAAATATGGCGGAGAATGTAACATTTAATAATAATCTCCTCAGTGGTCTTTTGCACCGACGAAATGCTGTCGGAGGCATTCTGGTTTTTTGGTTGAAGCCAGAATATATCCTAGAGGGCGTAAGAAACACCGAAATTTTCGTGGGACACGTAGTCCCGTAAGGCTGGCAGTCTTTAATAGTATCTCGTCGGTGAAATAGTCACTCTTTTGACGATTACTCAGTATTAAAACAACAACGTTTTAAGTAGTCTCAATTCTGAAAATATAATATTTTATTTGAAGTTATTATCTAAGACTGACATATTTAAGAAAATTGCTCTTGCCATTAATTTCCACATGGCTGGATTGGTAAATGTTCTAATTATTTCTACGAATAGTTAAGGGCCAACAGAAAAATGTGGGCTCCAGGACTAGAAGCTCTTACTTTACTATGTGTTGTCTTGGGCTACCTTGGGGTACCTTTCCCCCTTGACAAATTCACCCCTTGCTATTCTTTGAACCTAACCTGACCTTTAAGTAGAGTCGCAGAATAGGGAAAAATTGGCTTAGTATCATTATTAGTATTACTCGGATTAGCCAGAGTATAGCGTAGGCATGGGTACTCGAACTTGGTACACTTAACATGACACGTAGGTGAAGTCGGGGGGAGCCAACAGGCAGGCGAGGCACCCTGCAGGTCCGAAGGTGAGTCGGCCCGACGTTCGCTCCGAGCTCTAATCCAGCTCAAAAACTTTTTAATTGATTAGGTAGTATGGCCGATCTCATTGATGACGACCGTCCCGTCTAGTAGGTCAAAGACTCTGAAAGTGGCCCGGGCCTAATAAAACAGAGGAGGGCCGAAAAACGAAGGATAATTGCAACCCAACTTGGGCCGAGGTCGGTAGCGCCACTTGTGAAACTGGTGTCTAAAAACCGGTGTGCCTTCAGGAAGTGAGGGGTGTCCGATACACCCTTCCCCGACAAAAGCATTATCTATCTATCTATCTATCTTGGGGTACCTTGGACTAAGAACATGAGTGGGGAGCGCCTGGGATAAGCACGCAGACGGGAGAAATGCGAATAGTGGGCCCCCGTCTGCGTGTGGGCTGGAAGATGGAAGAAAAATAGGGCCTCTGTCCTTAGACGTGTGATTTTTTAAGTGGCTATTGTGGATACTGACCCTTGTGTCCCTCGAGTCCCACACCACCAACTTTAATCACACATTATATTTTATGACACCAATCTACTAAGAAATACTAAGAAAAAATGATTTAACATTTTTACCATTTCAGGAACTTTCTTCTGAAATATATTGCAAACAAAATTCTTGAAAATGATAAAAGGTTGTTGCGAACAAAAATGAACAAAAAGTCGTAGTGTAAAGAGTTAAGGCGACCGAAACCCTCTCAACGCTTTGCGTTTGCTTGGGGGCAGGTCCGCGGGAGAAATGGTTACTGGATGGAGGCGTTGCTTAGCCATCTTTCTTCATGATGAAGCGACTGGTACCGGGGCTGGTCAGTTCTAGGGGCTTGCAAGCACGGTACGCCCCACGTTTCTCTCGAAGCAGAATTTTCTTTTATGCTTCGTTTAGTTTTCTCTCGAAAGAATCAGAGACTCCTCCTTTGATTTGTTCTTTCTTCCTCGTTGTTCGAAGACTCGATTCACTCTTGTACCACAATAATTGCCGCGTACGCGTGTTCCGCAACAATCGTGAAAGATTGATATTTAAGAAACAATTATTTGATCCTGCAATTGACGAACATCTTCGTATAAGAGGGTATATGCCAACATGGCATAGCACAATTGCAAACTCGTGTATACAGATGAAGTATTCTGCCTATTTTGGTCACATTACCATAAACACATTCCATGCAGCGCACCATTCGCTGTACCCACCTTAGGTGGGCTTTATTCTTTAGACCAGTATCACACTAGCAATTTCCAGGCGACTTTGCTGTCGCGTGACAATCGTTATTATCGTTCACACTTATTGTCGCGCGTTTCTCATGTATGTATCTTTGACACCACAAAATAATCGCCTGTGTAAAACGTTTGTTAGACGACGGACTTTATGCATGTGTAATAAACTCGACGGAATACATCGGTGAAAGACCAGCAAAATTTCAATAAAATGTTTAATATTGAGTTTGGCAACCAAGTTCGCCACCATCACGTTTTCTCAAACAATGTCATTTATACACTACTGTGCAAAAGAAAGAAGCACCCAGTATAATTATAAAATATAATAACAAGCAATATCTTCATGTAGAAATTGTATTGTACAATTATTGATTTATTGCATTTAAAGTATTAGATAATCCGCAGTAACATATTCTCAAAATTATTCAATTAAACAGCGGAATCCTTCCTCAAAATTTTCTGTTCGATTTTCTTATTTGATTATCTACTCTTTTTTATTGGATATGGCCGAGTGTTTCTTTTTTTCAGAGATATACAGTTCAAAAGGAATGGTCATTGAATGAGGTTATAATGATACAATAAAAGAATTACGAAAGAAAAAGTCGCTTTAGTTGCCAACTTAATAGATGAATTCAATTTCACTTGTGCAATATTTTGGAATGAGCATTAAACTGCAAACTTCCTGCTATGTTTCCTGTAAAAGGAAAACTTTTCAATATATATTAAATTTTTATTATCATTTAATTATTACTTTATTTTAATTTCATTATGACGTGAAACTGTTGTGTCTAAAAGTAAATTATAACTTTTAAAAACGCGATAAATATTCAAACGAAAAAATAGAAAGCATTAATTATGCGTAATCCCTGAATGAGGACCATACAGCTCCGAAGCTTATGGAAGCATCAATATTATCTTTCTGGCTTCAAAATTTCTGGCTTCGGTACATACTCCTCGTTAAACGAGAACTGCAGATTTCGGTTTAGGAACATCATCTTACGCGTGAATCTAAGTGTAATAATTAGACTGCGATCTTTATGGAAAATAAAAATTGTTTGCATATATTGCAAGTTGCAGAGCTAAATAGAAACTTCTTACGAAAGTAGGACATGAATTAGACATGCACACACTATAAGAGGTTACCAAACAGGAATCAAGAGTATTATAACCAATTTAAATAACCCGGTTGCACGTTGTTGCTATCTGTGTAAAAAATGTAAACAGTAGATGATCTGAACCTAGATGCTTGTAAACATGATTTCGCAACACGAGCAAGATGGGAGAAACATAGATATGATCGTATAGATGTGATCCTGAAGATTCGAAGCTGTGGGAACATAGTACAAATTCCATGGTACGCGAGTCATAATTATAGCCTTAATTAAAAGAGCATTAATTAAAAGCGTGCACTGTTGCGTCTATAATTAATAACAGTCCAACTTGTTCCCGCTGCTCCAGTACACGCACGCCACAGGGACATTTACCAACTACGTATCTGAAATGACGTGCCAAATGCATACGAAGCTGATTCCTCTACAAACCACTACACGTTACTGCGGGACTCACACAATAAAATTGAACTTTAAATACACATTTTTAATGTCGCCGACCCATGTCGCCGTTAATCCATTCGATGGCCGTTATTTTGTTAGCTCACCGTACACAGGATTCACCATTTAATTTTCTGTAAATTAAGAGACCTTTGTGCGAAATTCAATTAAATTCAATAAGGTAATTACCGTCAAATCTGTAATGCACAAGGTAAACGACATTGAGACATTCTGACTCAAGTGGAAAATACATTTTCTCTAATGTATTACCTAAATACCTTCGTTAGGCTTCAAGAAAGAGGAAATTGTTATTGTCGTTTGAAGGTTTTCGAAAGATCATAGTGTTGTACCTGATTTCAAGACGAGTTCAACAATGTTGAATTAAATGTTTAAAATTATGATCTGGAGCAGTAGCAGAAATATTTAAACGTTTTCAGTTCCACTTTCAATTGTTTCTGTTGAAATTGATCTACGATATCTAATTATTCTTTCTTGCAAAAAGACCTTAGGAAAGACAACAATCGGAATATTTGTTTCTGTCACCATATTCGCCTCCTTTAACAACACAGTTTTTCTCTGTAACATTTTCTACTGTCTTCAAGTCTAACGGAGTTATTTAGGTATTCTATTTCTCGTGAATCATCCGGTATAGAGAATGCGAAGTACAATTAATAATTACAGTATAATAATTATGCAAAAATTAATAACTTGGACCCTATGAAATTAATGAAAGAATTAAAAAAGCAATAATTCGGTTCGCAGGGCTTGCGTGTGATTATTAGATTGTGTGGATCTTTATGGAAAATAAAAATCTTCTTTCTGAATTGGAACAAGCTGGAGTGAAATATATATATTTAATATCATAAAATTAATATAGTAGAATATGCTTATCTGGGAAGTTAACATCCCTAGATGGGTGGTTTTGGACATCCGGTATATGGAATCTCCAGGACACCAATGAAATTTTATTTTATTTGAAATCATAATATAAAAGGGGTTTCCAAGATTTTCTCTCGCATATCACAATTACCGAAAACTCTATTAATACGCTTCCTAAGTAGGTAGAGAGTTCAAACTATTTTGGTAAATTTTTATCGACTTTTAGAGAGAGAAATTGCGTGGTACCGTTCACGGATTAAAAGACTACTAAGAATTCTTTTTCTTATACTTTTGGTAGGAATTGGAACCCACAAATTAGTAGAAATTTTTAAGTGTAATCGGACATTTTTTATCATTACTTTCCAATCGTCTGCTTTTTTCCCCATGCTCGTCTATTCTTGTTAATTGCAATTAATGCGAACACCACGCGTATTGCCACACACAAAATCAACTAAACCTTTCATATGTATATGTATAGGTGGCACAGATTGCAATTCTCGTGACGTTCAACTTCCTCTTTGATCTCCGAAAACCTTTGTATTCCTCGAATCCGGTTCACAGTCCTATCATCGCTTGTTATCAATGTTATCACTGATGCTAATTGTGTTTCTCTGCAATATCGCGCAACGGTTACTACTAATTTCGATACGTAGCCTTAATAACCCCCCAGTCCACAGTAATTAATTTAATGGGAAAGGACATATTGCTCATTAAATGATGTCCAACTTGCTGGCGTTCAATTTTCTTGAATCTCGGAAAAATCGAGTTCGATGGATCGCGTGAAAAATTAAATCTTAAACCGAACATAGTATCACTTGAATAAATCAATGATTTGAGTAGATCATTTTTCAATCAATCGTTTGAGTTGTACCTAATAGGACATAAAAATTTTTCACTTTAACGATAGTCTTGGAGACAATCGCATTTATCGATTAAAATAGAACACCCTGTATAGAAATTCAGTAGAAATAAACTTCAGTAATAAAATGATTCGTGTAGCGGTCTACATATTTACAGGTGTAAATGACAACTCGGTAATGAATCTATAAAATACTGATGCTCTAACACGGGAATCAAGTTATTGATTGACGAAAATTACACGCGAATCGAGTTTCTATTTTAATCTCCACTCTCCAGTAATTCGCAATCCTTAATTATTCCCATCATTAAGTAAGTTAACAATAAATATAGAGATTCTCTTGAGACGACTATAAATAGTAACGACTATACCGCGGATTTTTATGAAAAATAAAAATGTTTTTTCATTGATTGTGGAAAGCAGGGATAATATAAAAATTGATTTGATCTTTTAACAAATTAAAAATAATATTACAGCATTGTTGATTTTTTAAAATCTTTTCCCGTTTTACATTTCATCCAACCAATTTCTTCATAGACACCTAAAGATCCACAGTGTAATAATGACGATTACGTTTGTAATTATTAACACTTATGTGCAACATACATTTTACATTCGAATAAACGTTAATTCTTATCAAATTGATCAGCGGAAATGAATCTCGCATTTTAAATACAATGAATAGATGTCGGATGTCTAAAAAATTTTCAATTCTTGTTAAAAAGTGTTCACAGGATGGAATAAAATAAAATGTTATTTTCAGTGGCAATAGTATTATTTTTTAATTCATCTAATACCTTTGTTCAATTTTCATGAACCATTAACTAATAATGAAATTGACATTGTTCACAAAATTATTTAAAGGATCGTGCATCCTTTTAGGAGCGATTTTCAATTAACTAAAAAAATCAACAATTTGCTTTGTGCATCTAGAATAAACCTCCAAATGTTCAATTTGATTTTAGGAAATACACACATTAATTTCGATAACCTACATACACAATAAAAGTTCAGTGCAAATATTTTTATTGCTTAGGCATAAGCAATCGCGTACCCATCACGTCGAACGCGTCGAAATTCATTGAAAATATAAATCATGTGGGCAATATGCGATACACGGCGCAATATTCGGTAATGTTACTATGTTTAAGCTGCCGGACGTGTATCACGACAATCATCTACTTTTACGGGCACGAATAATTAAATAGTTGAAATGAATATCGTTTGTTGAACAGTGATTACGCCCGTTCCGAATATGTGACACCTATTACGAAGTAATGAATCATTTGCATCTGTAATCCACGGCAACCATAAGCTATTTACTAATGTAGCGTTTTGTTTAATTCATACCGAATCGATAACTTAACTACTGCATTACCACTACCGCGTAATCACTGCAAGATTATGCTATTAGAACATTTACAAATGAATTAAATAACCTTCCAGTGTGGCTACGTATATTAGTGTATCTTCTATATACTCTATACGATAAATAGTTTATTATAAATTTAATAATAAAATTGGTAAACACAATCTGTTTATTGTTTCACTTGCCGAACTACTGAGTAAATATTTTATGAAAATTAAATTCACGTATCTGCATACGTGGAATAAGTATAAAATCTAATAGCCATAAAGGTAACTTGATTTGTTACGTAAGAAGTTTTTATATATACAGCTATAGACCATGGTAAAAATGTTCAACATTGTCTTAAATAACAATTTTACATACTCATCTATTAAATTCAAATCATGCACTCCTCTTGTGTCATAAATATCGAGAAACTCATTAGCTTAAAAGCGTTACTTTTATGGCATACAGAATGGGTAATTCTGTGACGATAAAACTAAGGAAGCGCATTTTATCTTCGTGAATCCACTGAAAAACTAGCCGTATAAAGTAAAACTTTCGAATAAATTAACAGCTACGATGCTCTAGACGCTATAACAATTCTAAAATGATGATATTGGGTTGGAACGAAATTTCCCGTAGCGTTTTTTAAATTAAAACTCAAACATAAAATTAGGATATTTATATTCTATCCTCTTCTATACTTCTTGCAAGTTTTTAGGTGACTTATCATGTTATTCAATAATCCGATGAATAAATATTTTAATTTTATCTTCGAATTTTGATTTAAAAATGCTACGAACTTTTGTTCCACCATACATATTATATAGCAAAGCAGCGGAAAGAAGAAAGTTTAAATAATATGTAATGATTTTTTAGAAACATATACATCATATAAAATTAAGTGGACTTGAACAATGAAATCTATATAAATCGATTACTTTGACAAAACTGTTCCCGTTACAAACTGAATTATTCTGCAGAAATACGTAGTCTACAGTTAAAGTTTATATACTCGACAGTGTAATTATAATTTATTAGATTTCCTTTCGTGAATCCACATTCGAAATCCACGTGTTTCAGCAGAATTTTAATGACGACATTAAAAACTCGATGCCTTGACGAGAAGATTGTTTTTACAGCGTTACGTCACCCAATTTCAAAGATGACTCTGCGATTGTTTTCCACGACACAAATGGTGGGCGCAGGAGTACAAAACTGCGGAATGAAAGGGACCGGTCTGACGCAAAAATGCTCTCGGCCAGGTACGCGTGAAATCGTTAAAAGGAAATGCCGTGAATCCGTGGTCGCGGGTAAATGGATTGTTATAACAACTTTGAAAACCGCTCGGCAATGACGCCGTCAGTTTACGCAGGTTCGCGTGGGGCATACATAGGAGAACCAACGAATGAAAGAAGAAAGTCTTTCGTGAAATAATCCGTTTGCATTCCACAACGAACGGGATATCTGCTCGCATTGTCAGACGCATTTAATTGCGAAGCAAACATGAATTCTGCTGGATTTTAACTGGATGCGGTTCTCGCATCTGTGTTTGCAATTATGCTGCTGCTGCTGCGATTGCAAATTCAAAATTCTTCCTTGTAACCTTCGTTTCGACATCTTTAGATTATATTTGAAGAAATTCAATTTTATCTTATAGATCATAATCAGAAACTATACTGAGTTTCTTCTTGAAAATGTGATTTACCATTTTGTATAACGATCACTGATTTTGAATGTACTTAAAATATATTTCTTATATATTATGTATATTATATATATTTCTATTCTATAATTTCGATATAATTTTACTATATTAATAGGTAAAATTTATATACTAGTTTATATGCACTTAATACAGTATTTTATCCATAAATGTCCCAAAAGTCTGACCTGCAAATGTCCCTGACTTATCCCCACTACTGCTGAGTATATCTCCTTGAGGGGCCGTGAAACTCGAGAGGCTTCGATCACCGAGAAGTAAGACATCATGCGGCTCGGGTATATAGCTGAGATCACCTAATCAGAATTTCTAACTTCTTTATTTTTCATTATTTTTTTTATAGAACTTTCACCAACATATTCGTGGCATTTTTCTAATGCAAAATGATACCAAATATGGTATAATTCCTATGACATTTATTTGTGTAATAGACAATTAAAGTTTCGGGCCAAAGGAAGAAGAGTCGCAGGCGAGTCTGACTGCGCCTCTTTCTTTCCTCGCGCTCGAAACTTTAATTGTTTATTACAAAAGTAAATGTCATAGGAATTATATCATATTTGGTATCATTTTGCAGTAGAAAAATGCCACGAATGTGTTCATCGAAGTCCCATAATTTGGATTAGCTATGTTTACATTTCTCGGCGACCGAGGCCTCTCGAGTTCTGCTGTCCTTCTCTACGTTCGGCAAAAGTTAAAGAATACTGTCCCTGGCGCATAAATGTCCGTCGGCATACCCGTGCTGGGGACTTATATGGATAAAATACTATATATATTCTTTTCTTACCTGACTGTAAGTATTGTATTTTCGACATTGGGAAATTTATTGTTAAAACACATTTTGGTTCCATTGTATTTCAAAATTAAAAACAGGTATGGATAATTTAGTCGATATTGTTAAGTATTTGTTATTGACTAACAAATACTACAGCCATCCAATGGTGATATGATAAACGAAACAATGTTACGGGTATATCGACGATGAAAATGGTAGTACACTTTATTTCTCATAGATAAAATGAAAGGTATTTAGTATACCGGCGGCTTTTCTGTCTAGCCACCGAAACATGTCGCTCCCTAAGTTACCGGTAGTTACCATGTCGATTATCATCGAATGCACCGATGAGATCCAGTTAAAGACTGCCAACCTTATGGGAGATCGTGTCCCTCGAATAATTCGATGTTTTCTTATGCCCTCCAGAATGTATTCAGGGCTGCCAGCGAACTCGAAAATGCGAGCCGAGTTCGAGTCGAGTCGAACCGAGACTCGTTTGGTCGAGCCGAGTCGAGTACTCGCACGAAGCGAGCGTTCGCACAATGCGGATAGCTCGCTCGATGCGAGCTACTCGCATGACGTCATCGACTCGCATCGGCTCGATTCATTTTTTATTTATATCATTACCCTCCTTGCTAACCCTGTCAACAACGCGTTGCTATGGGTTGGGAAGGTTAAGATGCGAGCCAATCGCACGACATCGTGCGAGTACTCGACTCGGCTCGACCGATCGAGTCGAGCTTAGCTCGGCTTGCATTTTGCGGGTACTCGCACAGCCCTGCCATTTACCCTGCCGCGGAATAGCACGAGAGCTGGCAGTCTTTAACAGTATCTCGTCGGTGTCGAATATTACAAGGTAATACCGATTGCCCAGGTGTTACCACGACCAGGTTGCTGCCTTAGACCATATATACTAATAGACTCGACGCAGATAGTTTTTCCCTCTACAAAGATAATGAATCGCGTGACGTCACATTCTCGAAAGATGTACAAGCTATGCTCATCGATCGAAACCTTTGAGGTTTTTAGTTTCAGGCTTATTTTTCGAATATTTACACTTGTAGATAATATTAAAAAATACGAAAGTAGAATAGTTTTATTTATTAACAACGTGATCTTTTTATATTTGTGTGTAACACATTTATTTAATAGAATATATTGCTGTTTCAGATTTATCTATCGGCATCTGCAGTACAATCAAGGTATTGCAGTATAGTAGTGGAAGTCTGCCGGTGAGTCGGGTCTCGCGGAGCAACTCGACAGTCTTGTTATAAATGATTAGAATATAATTTATAAAACAAACACTTGTTGCATGAATATGAAATGAATAAATAAAGAATAAATAAAGTGAACATATTTGCGTTTTACTTGTTGAATCCCAATCATTTCCCGAACATCCGATTTGTCGTTGAGTTCCACCACTGAATTTCGAAAATTTTCGACCATCTGACTTGCCGTTGACTTGTACTACTGAAATTCGAAAATTTTCGAGCGTCTGACTTATCGTTGACTTGTACTACTTTTCGAAATTTTCTAAGATTTTGTCAATTTTTCTATTCCAGTAGTACAAGTCAACGATAAGTCAGACGCTCGAAAATTTTCGACCGTCTGACTTGCCGTTGAGTTGTACTACTGAATTTCGAAAATTTTCGACCGTCTGACTTGCCGTTGAGTTGTACTACTGAATTTCGAAAATTTTCGACCGTCTGACTTGCCGTTGAGCTGTACTACTGAATTTCGAAAATTTTCGTGCATCTGACTTATCGTTGACTTGTACTACTTTTCGAAATTTTCTAAGATTTTGTCAATTTTTCTATTCCAGTAGTACAAGTCAACGATAAGTCAGACGCTCGAAAATTTTCGGCCGTCTTACTTGCCGTTGACTTGTACTACTGATTTTCGAAAATTTTCGAGCGTCTGACTTGCCGTTGAGTTGTACTACTGAATTTCGAAAATTTTCGAGCGTCTGACTTATCGTTTACTTATACTACTGAAACTCAAAAATTGGAGAAAATTGTAGAAAATTTCGAAAAGTAGTACAGGTCAACGATAAGTCAGACGACCGAAAATTTTTGAAAATCAGTATTACAACTCAATGACAAGTCAGACGTCGAAAAGTTTTTCGAAAATTCAGGAGTCCAATTCAGCGGCAAGTGGCAAGTTTGAGAAAAAGGTATCGGTAAGGAATAAATAGGCAATTTAATTGATATATTCGCAGTCGTATTTTACAATATTCTCTTTATTAATTCATTCTACACTTATACATATACATATAAAATAATTGTTTTTTAAAAATACATATTGTGCGCAATAATGTTGTGTGAAAAAGAACCGCGTGCTCAATCGAACTCTTTAACAGTCTTTAACAGTATCTCGTCAGTGGTATCTCGTCGGTGATCGTGCTCACGAACCCGGACAGTAAAGGGGCGTTTACTGTACCATCAAACAACATAATCGACATAACTATCGGTAACATAGAGCGCGACGTACGTCGGTACATTGAAAAGTTGTCGGTATACCAGATACCTTTTATTTCACCTGTAACAAATAAAGTGTACTACACTTTCATCGTCGGTATATTAGATACCCTTTATCTCATCTGTGAGAAATAATGTATACTACCAATTGCATCGTCGATATACTTGTACTAATGTGAAGTTTTATTATATTATTACTAGATGGCTGTAGTATTTGTTAGTCCATTCATAGTTCAAATTTTTCCTCCGGAAACATGAAAAATATACTAGTACAATATTATACTGTTGCAAATTATATGCTGGAAAAATAATTAATCTGAACAGCTAATTGTGTTATTCTTTACTATTTGAATTTATCATTTATAAATATTATAAATGATTATATAAGTAAGATGATATTAACTCTTAGTTTTATGAACACTTTATAATGTCATCAGCAATTTCAACTATGGTAGTACACCTCAAGAGAACTGAAAAATGTAATCCTTTAAAGAAGAAATTAAATTAAAATTCAAATTGTAATTACAATTATGTATACACATTTTATTAAAATTTTCTTGATTCAGCTAAAGTCTTCACTATTCAAAAATATAATTTCCAAATCTGAGATAAAACTTCTAATCACAGTGTTGAATAAATTTTCTAAATTGAACCAACTACAGTCAAACGAACCAGAGCTGGATCAATTGTAAAAACAGTATGCTAATTTTACATTGGATGTATAATTACTTTTATGAGATTTCAGTAGTAGTTCTCGAGTTGTGATAAGCTTCAACGGAACCGTCTAAAATCCTGTATCTAAGAAAATATGACGGAACTGTTGATCGGAGATCGTCTCGCCAGGGAAAACAATTATTTTGAAATTTTGAAAAATACTTAAAATTCATGCATACGCGTATCTCACGCGACTCGCAGAACATTTGCAAGTTGGTAGCCATCCAGGCACGTTCTTCTGAATGAGTCCTGGCTCCTTTCCAGCAAACAGCCTATCCTTTTACGGGATATCACGGCGCGGCGGCCGGCCGGCTGCTGAAACTTGTCGAAGCGTCCAAGTAGGACCGTTGCCGGAGCTTCTTGTCCGGGATTATCGGCGGCAATTGCGGAAAGTGCATCGAATTTGTGAACAATCGTCCCCGAAATTGCGGTAGGTCGCTAACGCCGCTTAAACAACGAGCCTGAAGCTTGTTCTCGCGGTGACCCTTCTGTTACGTTATCCAAGCGATACCCAATTTGTTCCAGCAATTTATTCATAACACATTCCAGTCAACCGATCAAAAGGACACTATACAAGGAAAGGTCATAGTGGCGGAGTCGTCGATTTTAATTAAGATACGATAATCGAATGATTCAAAATGCCATTTTATATTATTAAATGTGTCCATATCTAATCGATTACAATTCTACCAATTTCATATCCATAAAATTTCAAAAATCACAGGGAATAAAAATATTCTAGGTCGGAAGAATTGTTTAATTTTCAAGTTAAAATAGCTTCGAGTGCAAAGAGTTAACAAAATGAAGTACATCCAGATATTATCTGGATATCGTAAAATTACATGTGACTTATCTTTATAAATAATGTATATTGTCAAAAACGCTCGGACATGGGTCTACTTATTGTTGCTCTAGATTCTCCAGAAAAAGTTTAATTAAAATTGACAACACCACATTAACATTGGCGTTATTTTTGAAGATATGAAGTTGATAAATTCTAGATGAAATCAGAATGTACAATTAAATCTCGGTGACCAGTCGACGATTTTCGACTGGGGCAGAGGATCGATTTTGAATCTGACATCCGGTCGCCGCGGAGACTGTTCGTAACCGAGCTCGAATAAAAACTGTCGTTTCCGCGATGGAGTACCGTGACTGGAAACAAGTCGAGATGGAAAGGACTCGATGGAGCATGCCGGAGAGATCGGAAATCCGCGGTTTTACGTCGTGGCGACAGTCCGGGCCGAAATCGGGCCACCAGAGCCCGTGAGTTGGCTTCGGACAATGAATTAGCTACGTCACGGTGGAGACGAGGAAGACGTATCCCGGAACGAACCCAGACTGTGTCGGGAACACGAGATTGTGCGAGTGTCGGCAGTGCATGTTCGTATCGGCGTGTCGTCAGCTTTTTGGCAGTCGCGCCATGCCTTGCATTCGCTGTGGCGCGCCTTTGTCACCCAAAAGTCGTAAGCGGAATGCACTTGACAATAAAGCAGCCTGCGCGTACGTACGTGCACGCGGTTAGACGCTATAGCACCGCCTATCGCACAATAGGCCCATGAGCTTTTACATTATCCTCCCGTCTCTCGCTGTCTCTCTCTCTCTCTCTCTCTCTCTCTCTCTCTCTCTCTCTCTCTCTGTCACACACACACAGCCTCTTTCTCTTTCTGTTACTCCACCGTCTCTGTCTGTCTTCCAATCTCCACCGTCTTCTCCTAGTCCCGCCTTTGTCTTGACTCCTCTACGCTTTCCTCCCTTTTGCAACGTCTCTCTCTCTTTTTCTCTCTCTCTCGCTCCGCTCCAGTATCGAACTCCCTTTGTTGCAAACCTCTCTTGAGCTGTCTTGCCTCTGCGGCACTCGCTTCTCTTGATTTCTGCGCGACCAAGTGTCCCTCTTTGTTCTGATATTCGATCACTCGATCATTAGCGGGATTCTTACTTCGTTTTACATCTAGCCAGACCTCTCTTCTTTGTGCAACTCTTTCTTCGCCCCACCCTCTGGAATCCTCATCCTCTTTCCAAAATTTTAATGCTTTCGGACAACCCTTCCTCTGTCTCTCGCGGTTCTTTAGTCGATACCTGCGGTCTCTCAGATGTCACTTCAGAGAGACAGTACGCTGTTCCCAATGCAGTTGATTGAAATTAAAATTTTTAATGTATCCAAACATAGAAATGGTTAGCTAAGTTGAACAGATTCTCTGATATTCATCATTCTTCCTGTTCGGGTTAGGAATTACGGAAATGTAACAATCTCTAGATCAGGGGTCTGCAAACTACGACCCGTTTACATAAAAAATTGAATATAAATCAAATTACGTGAAATAAAAAAGTTATGTAGCAATATCACTTTCTATTACAAAATATTTTCAACCCCTGGTTTCTTATCGCTCTATGGCGCACCAGGCCTAAAAATTTTATGATCTAGTCCTGATCTAGGTCAGGAGCAGACCTGGGTGAAAAATATTTCATCTAAGAAATGCAGATATTTGCAAATACTATTTCTCACGACTGTGTTACATATGTTTAATTTGAAACTAATACTAAACTACTGTTTCAAATGTCAGCATATGTAACACATTTGTGAGAAATAGTACATTGGCAAAGTACAGTAAAAGCTTAAAACTGTCCGGGAGGTCATCTACGTAAACGTTGTCTAATGTCTACTCACTCTACTGCCGGGTAACACTGATCCGTATTTAATTCTGTCAATCTCTATGTTCGGCTCTCTATTGAAGTTTCGCTCGGCACGGTAGACGCAGCCATAAATCAAAAACTAAGGTCATCTTTGTAAACGCTGTCTGCCCAGAATACGCAAATTGGACAGTATTTAAGGATTTATTGTATTTCCATTTCTTAGTTGAAATATTTTTTACCCAGTTCTGGTCAAGAGTCACAAACGGAAACGTCTACATAAGTAACACCACTACCATTTAGACGATATTTAAATATCAAAGCATCATCCCTTGGACGTAGCTCATTCACAACCCGATTTCAGAAGCTCTTCTTCGTTTCAGTCCGAGTACGTTACCATGAAACGATGGTCCCAACGTAAGTGATCAGGGGCATGGTCGTGGATCTGCGTGAACGAACTTATACTGCGTCGAGTTTATAGCCGACCAAGGGCAACTGTTTCGCGAATACGATGCAATTTCCGCAGTTAGAGCAGCCAGTCTTCACAGATCCAATAATCGGCGCACGTCGACGTCGAAGTAAGAGGAATTGAGCCGTTCCACCGGAATTGGTTACATTCAATTCATGGATTGAAAAATAACTAGGAAGCCCTGTTTGTCGATGAATATTGTCTCTCGGCTATGGTCGTCCGCCGCGAATTACTTTTTGACGGATGAAAGTAACAAGCTCCACTGTGTCAACGCTGCGAACGAGATTAATCCGTTATCTTGTTACGATCTGCGGACGACGGATGTTATTTTTGTCTTCTGTTTGAATAAATAATAGGTATACCTCTTAACTGACGACAATATATTTTTTGCCGATCACTCGATACAGTTGCCCTCGGTTCGGTTACAGTATATTATATATTTTATTTAAATTTCTGTAGATGTAGGTATAAGTTTACCTGCATTACTAGTTCTGGATTAGGTTCGTCATACTGAAATCCATATACAAGTTAGCTCCGAATTGTTAGACCCACTATACTATATTAGATCTGGGTTAGCATGGATTAAACAAGTATGATTAGATCAGCATAGTTATTAGTAGATTGCGAATTTTTATACCATTTCTTACTATATAAAAACACTATAAATCTTTGCCAAAGAGAATGATGGCTGTTATTAAATGTAAAGGAGGAAAAGCAAAATATTAAGCATTCAATATCATTCTTGACTTATTGTTAAACATAATTTTAAGTTAAATGTGCTATCATTTTGTCCCACCATATTTCCTTAAATTTTTTTTTAATCAGATTGTATAGACTGGTGAAATTCAATTCAATTTCATTCGTGTCCCTTTATAGAGGTATTTTTCATGAATGTGTAAAAACAAACCTTGGTTATAGTGTTAAATAAATAAATATTACGTTAATTTTAAAGTGTGCTGTCTTTTTGTCCCAGAGTGTAGGTAAGCATAGATAGGTCTACATGATAAGGTCAGCATAGATAGGTGTACACGATTAGACTCGCCTTATAGTAAGTATACAATGTCTGTATACAGTATTAGACATATTAAACGTTAGGGAATGGGGAATGATGCGATAAGTAAGTAAATAACTAGCTTAGTGATAATTAGGATACTAAAAGAGTAGGACATAGTAGGAATGAGTGAGACAAAGAAAAGAATGAGAGAAGGTATGGGGCCGAATGTGTGAAGTAAGATAGATTTGTAATGATGGGTTAACGTAAACCAAGTCACATTTCTTAACTACAAGGCTGAAATAAAGCAAATTCTATTCTATATCCAACATGGTTAGGAAGCGAGTATAGTTAGGACAACGTAGTTAGTTCAAAATGGTCACACCTACTATACAATATATTATGTCACCATGGTCAGGTCCCACCGTGAGACCCGCTACGTGTTAGCCCCTTATGGATCAGACCTACATTATTAGACCCGCTATGCGTTAGATGTCATGGTGTCACCACGGTTACGTCGACATGATCAAATCCGTACGATTACACCTGCCTTGTGTTGGATCGATTATAGATCAGGTCCGTACCTAATCCAAAGCCACCGTGCGTACCTAATCCAAAAATCAAACATGCCTCATCCATATCATACATTCTAATTGACCCAGACGAAAGCAATTCCTAACGCGCAACCGATATCATCCTAGCAGTAGATCACTTCTAGACGGAGAGAATGTAAGAGAGGCAAGAGTGTTACCCGGTTCTCGAATGGGACTCGGGCCAGCATCTCTAGGTTCCCATGGTTCGTTCTGCGTCGGGCTGGCTGTTTCTGTAGAAGTGCTCAGAGCTACGTGCCACAATCCCGCAAGTGTAACGCACACGTATTTTCCCGGCGACCTCGTCGCATCGTTTAGACTTTCCACGGCCGAGCAACACTTCACAGGCTGTGAAAACGGCGCGGCGTCGGCGTCGCCGACGGGGCTGGGTGATAGGAGGAGGGTGTCGGGGCAAGAGGAGGCTGCCGGAGATTCCGCGGGATGTCTGTGTTTGTCCATGGAAATCGGTAAAGGAGGTCAGCGTATGCAAATAACAGGGTCGCGAGGGTTGCCAGAGCCAGGAGGGTCCCGTAGGTCAACGGACAGGAAGGCGTAAGCCTGTCTTTGTCGGTGTCTCCGTTGCTCTCCGTTGTCGCCTGTCCCCTTTTCATCCTCCTCGTTGTCTCTCCCTCGGCCCATGCACGAGCTCTCGCACCAGCGACCGTTACGGCACCATATATTTCTAAAGGCAGCGGTGGCGGAGGGACTGGAGTCACGTCTATAGATATAAAGGTGGTTCTAGTGCGCCTCGCGTGTGCCGGCGCTCGCCTACGCTCGTGGAAATATTCGATTTTTACGATACGAGACGGGAGCGTACCGGCGCGCCACTCCGCAACCCGCTCCGCAACCCGCTCCGAACCGTTTCGAAGCCAGAGAGAGCGTACGTCCCTTGTACCTGCCACCGTTTTTACGTCCTACTCCCTTCCTGATTCCGCTGGAATCGCTCTTTTTTGCTTTTTCCACCGTACCTCACAACCTCCCTCACTCGCATCTCTGCCCGCACCGCCGCCGCCTTCGTTTCCTCGACTTGATCGAGGAATTAAATTACGGGGATGGGAAGCTAGAAAAATGGCGATACCGGAACACCGCGTCTGTGCCAATGGGACAGCACCGTGTGTGTGTGGGTGTCGCGTTCATCGAGCGGGAAACGGAGCTACCGAGTTCCACCCGCCCGTGTTTGCTCACGGCCGCGAGAAAATCGTCCTGCTTTACATTTCCTAGCTACCGGCCCTTGCACGCCCTTTGTCACCCTTCCTAAGGGAATTAGATGAGGAAGGGATTCCGGTGATCCAGACTTACACGGATTCCTTCTTTTTTTAATTCCACTACTTTGGTAGCTTCGGGATTTTAGTACGAAATTTTTCTCGACCATTTTTGTAGTTTGTAGTCGTTAAATTTTTCAAGGTGCTACAGTTGCCGATCAGTCCTAACCTTTACAGGTCGAGTGCGACTCAGAGTCACCACGAAAAATTGTTACATCATTATTGAAACTATTGTTTGGATTGTTACATATGTTGCTATCTATACAATTATCAATTGCTGAATATAAAATGAACAAAATGATATACAATGGAAATATTCTAGATCGGAAGAAATGGTTAATTTTCGAGTTAAAATAACTTGGACTGCAAAAGGGGTAATCGACGGAGGCATTTTAACTAAGATCATCTATTTTAACTAAGAGCATCAAGATTATCGTGTTCAATTAACCAGACAAATAAATTTAATGAACAGAAATGTCTAGTAGCAGTTGTACCTTTAAAAATATGTTTTAAAAAATGAATAAATAAAGCTATGAATAGTCCTGAAAATCACTGTCGAAACGTCAACTGTTCGAGGGTTAAGCGTTGTTATTATCAATATTATGACATCGGGCTACCCATTGGAAGTGAGGCTGATTATGCAGTCAGTGGAATATATAATAATTTGTTAGTACATATTTATTTTCAAGTGATTTCTTTTGAGCTGATTTTTAAGTAGGAACTGAAATAAGTCGACTGTAAATCTTTATGCAAATATAAATGTTTTGCAGTGGGAATTAAATAATAAATTATTTCATCCCTTGATCATTTGGATTCATTAGGAACAACATGCCAATATTCGTAGATTTTTCCAATCTTTTACTATTTTGTATTTCGTTGAATTAATTATTTCATAAATGCATGAAAATCCACAGTCTAATTATGACCGTTCACGAACAAAGGAAAATTCTTCAAAGTTAAATATTGGAGCAAAAATGATAGAATGAAATTCTAGAAATCTCCTTCCATTTTCACTTATACTTTCCAATATTCCGTTCGAACAGAATTATATTTGATATTCAACTAAAACCTCGACAGCTAATACTAACAATCCAAAGATATAAGCGAAAAGCAATGTAGAGAGAGCACAGGTGCAACAAAAACGACGTATGCAAATATATTATTTCACCCGCTTCTTGTTATTCGACCCTCTTCGAATACTTGATTGTTCCGTTAATCGATACTTTGATAATAAATCATTCCTCAGCTCGCGTTCTTATAATCGAGAACGTACCGTCTGCCAGGTTTCACTTTCTCTCGTCTGACCCAATTTTATTAATTAAATGCATGCGAAGTGTCATCGTAATTATTCAAAAACCAAGACCCAAGGTTCATTGTACACTTCGATCTATCGCGATTCTCTTATCCGAACACGTCGTCCGCGGTCGTTGACAAATATCAAATGGCATGAATGAAAAGTCCAGTAAAATCGGCTTGGCACGGAACGTGTTAAATGACATCTACTTATTTCTGCTATAAATGTATAAAATCCGGTGTCTAATTAGCAAATTCTCTTCGTACGCAGAACAAGCGTTCACAAGCGTTTTCGCAGAACGCATGTTGCGCCGGGTTACACTCTACATTCGATTCCAGATCGCGGGGGGCTCTAACCGTTTCGACGTTTGCTGACCTTTTTTGTTTTTAATCCATACCGAGCGGATCGTTAATTTAATCGACGGCGCGGGGTGCACCGCGGCTATATTTTCCCCGAACATTTTCGAACGGTCTCGGGACGTGAAACCATTTTGGTTGGGAGCGCAGTTCGGTGCCTGGCTCCCGGTCAGAAAATCTCACCGGAAGCAGCCGGGAGAGAACCGGCCGGGCCTGGGAGAGATGAGAGAAGAGGAGAGAGAGAGAGAGAAGAGAAAGAGTGAGAGAGCAACGAACGCCGGCTTTTAACTTGTGCCAGTCCTTTTTTCACCGTGGCCCGAAGTTGTGCCGAGGCAGAAAGAGCCGGTACCGTTTCCTTTCGCGTACGCACCGAGGAACATTCGAATAAACGTGTCTACGCATTCCTCCCTCCCTGCGCCCACTCTCCGCACTCTCTCCTCGTTTCCCCACTTTTCCTCCCGCCCCCCTTTGTTCCTACCACGTGGTGCACCGATGTCCTGGCGCGCAGCGTGAATTTTAATTAAAGCAATTAAGCATGCGTCCATAGGTAGTCGCATTAACCAGCACATCGCATTCACGGCTCTGCCTGGTTCAAAAACGCGACAGCGATGTGTCACGCGACCGGCTACGGACGAACCTGGACATCTGGTTGGCCCCGCTACCATCACCCTAACTGCCCCTTTTGAGCAAAGAATGTCTGCCAGAAGTAATGACATTTGAATAATATTAATACGTCAATCAACACTCCAACATTTTCATGCTTTTCGTAACGACGTTACCACGTAACAGGAAGAGTTTTGTGAATTTTGGGAGATTGTTTCACCCTTTCGTATTTTTAGACAGGCCCGATGCATCTAACTTCATTAAGGAAGAAGATTATGTACGAGCTTAAACAGCTTAAATTAACAAGAAGGGGAGATGATGTTCTGTGTAGATTTGAATAATTTTGTTCGAGAATAACATTGTTTTTAATTATTTATCTTTCTTGTGAAACCTCTACTAACACATTTGTGACAGTTTTCTGAGTAAAACGAGACCAAATATTACACGATTCGAAGCATATCTGTTCGTTCAATTGACAATACTATAAAACTCGATTAACCGAACCGATAAAAGACTCTAATCGAAAGAGACCCATACATGACATGATTCAGCGTAAAAATGAACAAAGTTGAACATTGCCTGGTTATCCAACCTAATGAGTTTTGATAATCTAGGTTCTATGCTATGGCAGATTAAAAGAGTAAATATGATCGAAATTGTGTCGTGTTTGGTGTCGTTTTAATCAGAAAAGTGTTATGAATATAATGTATCTGTAAAAGTTTCATAAGAAAATTATTAAAGAAAGAAAAGAACAAATGGATTCTCATCTGCACGATTACTACTTTCCTTATTAATAACTTTTTAGTGAGCAAAATGCATTTATCTGTGCCTATAAAACTTTTGGATTCTTGAATTTTGCGAAGATAAACTCACGAAATAAATTTCTATTTAATTCCTTGTCATAATAAATCACTTGAATTGAACTTACAATTTCGAATTTTCTCTTTGATCTGAAAAGATTTAATAAAACATTTATCCCATCAATAGTTATTATCAATTACTGGAATATTCGATGGCCTCTAACATTTGCGAAATTCATGTCATTATTTTGATACATTGATTTACTGTTACATTTGTACTCCTGACAATTCAATTTTGGAACCATTACTAAACTATTTATTTAAAATCTTTAAAGAACGTATACTTTTTATTTTGATTAAAATTTTTAATTATTTTACGGCAATTGCACTTTTGTAAAGTATTATGCTAGAATATGATATTCGATAGAATTTAGTAAGATTTTTATTTGTGTTTTGGATCTACAACGGCTGTTCCCATTAAAAATAGAATTGTATTTTATGCAAATTTCTTTAAAACATATTTATAAAAATTGAAAATTGCATAAACATCCGTAGTCTAATGATAACAATAAACATTATGAGGAAGAATATACTGTGTAGAATCATAAGTAACAATTCACAATGAATAATACATTTTTGTTTCTTAAAATTCAATTAAAGCGATACAAATTTCAATACACGTTCTTAACTTTCTTGAAACATTGCACACCGAAGTCATGTCATTAGCAGACATTAATTTCTAACCTGCGGTCAAGTCTACCTTTTAATTAACACTCGGTAGATTAGCGTGCTTGTCGGAAATCGCTCTTCCTCTCTTCGTACTGGCTTTTTCGCCGACCCTTCACGCCAGTGGTTGACGTCGTCGAACGAACCAATTCCTCCGTGGGGGATTAATTTGTGATACGGGTTCGAGAGAATTTCCGGGGTGTTTCTTTAACAACGTGGTCCCTTAATCAAGTTAAATTATTTTCTTAACGAGTGACTTTACTACTGTGCAATATAAGATCGTCTGAAAACAAGAAGTACAGAAATATCTCGATACAAGTAAAAGCGATGCACATGATATTTGTGTTGTTTAATAAATGGTAAGACCTTTTTTGATTATCTTTTCATGAAACTTTTACTAACATATTAGTGACATTTTTCCTATTAAAACGAGCCCAAACATGCCACAATTCGGAGTATTTGTTGGTTTAAGTGATGATTCAATAAAACCTCGATTATTAGAACCGAAAAAACAGCCCAACCTACAGGAATCGATACACAATAAGATTGTCATATTTCCCTTGTGTAACACTTGTCTGGTTAACAGGTTCTGATTAAAAGCTTCACTGGTGATTCATTTATGATTCAGTGGAACTTCGATTATCCGAACCGATGATACCTAAATTCTTTATATTCACATTTAAACTGCTTAAAGCGATTCATGTATGTAGAACGTGATTTATTGTACAAATTAGTAAAGATTTAATCTATTGTTGTAGGTAGATAATAGTTCGAATAATCAAGGTTCTAACATATCGTGAATTAAACTGGTAAATACGATCCAAATTGTATCGTGTTCGACGACGTTTTAATTAGAAAAGTGTCGAAAATGTGTTCGCACAAGTGAAGAATGATTAAAAATAGAGAAGATTATGTTACATAAGTAACGTGTCACAGTATCACTTGCATGAATATTTGCAACTATGAATTCGCAGAAATATTCATCGTTATTATTCTCCATATATTTATAATAAATGTAATTAGTACTGCACGATAATAATTGATTTCGTAATATTTTCTACGTTCCGCAGCTACAAAACAGATGCATAATTATGTTTCCACCTTTTCACGCAGAGCAGGCAGAGCACATGGAGAATACCGTCGCTTCCCTAAAAAATAGTGTCACAACCACCAATTAATGAAGCTTTCGGAAATACTGAACGTATTTTCATGAAAAAAAATGCGAACTAATGAAATAACAACACTTGAAACCGAATTTTCAGGTCCATAACAACTCCTCTACATATTCGCAGATATAAAAAATATTTGGTCTTTAATTTTTTAAATTTGCTGCGGTTCGCTGTCCGCCTAAAAGCATTCAACAGTTATTCCTTTTTTTATTATTTTATATCGTGCACACCGTCGATTCGAAAATCTGATTGTGTACGAAACGAATTTTAACTTTTCGAGTTTTAACCGTGCATGATTCAGACATTATACATGTATGTATAATAGCTAGAACGTATACACCACCATTTACCAACGGCATTATTAAGCTTGCTCCACTTATAATGTACATTTTGTTTGAGTACAAAGGCGTTGTGATTTTTTACGTTTTCAATGTTCCACTTAAAAATTGATATGACCGCTATGGTTGAAATGTACATAAAAATGTCTAGATTGAAACTGAATACAACTCGAAGGCATTTAGATGTATCTACGGTTTTGCTAAACAAATCCAACAGTTTACTGAATAAGCTAGAGACCCTCACTCAATTTGTAAGCTCGGCAAAATTATACCGAAGACTGTATGTTGTCAAATTGATATGACGACCTCTATGATTGGAATGCATTTAAAAATGTGTAGACTGAGACTGAATACAACTCGAAGACATTTAGGAATATCTATGTTTTTGTTAAATAAATTCGTGTGCATGTCTCGAGACAGACTTTAAAAAAACGTTCAGATGATAAAGAAGTTGCAAACTATTAAAGAAAACGTTCTATCCACTGTTATACATAATAAGAATATGAATCATGCATTATCAAATGCTAATGTATAGGTACTTACAAAGAACCTCGCACTAATCATATGGAAAATCTATCCCGGTAAAATCAGTTGGATTTTTCATATGTTGTAGCTTATCAATAATGGACAGTTATCGAGTTATAATCAGTCAAACATGAGGAATTCGAGTTGAATACTTAAATCTCGGGAAGTATTTATTTTTTGGAAAAATGTTTGAAACAAAAATAATAGGGTTTCACAAAATCTGTTAGGTGGTGTCGTTATTTTTGAATTTTAAATGAACTTGAAAAGGTCTGTGAACGGAAATCTTTCATAAAAATCTTTGCGTGTCACAGCAGAGATAAGGACCCCACGGTTCGTCACTCCCGTAGTATTTTTTTACTCCAAACCCTCTTTGCTGTATGTGTGTTTGTGTGCGTGCGCGTGTATGGAATAATAAAAAGAAATGGCAAGCGTGTAAAGTAAATATACCACCCAAGATTTGAGTATTCGGCAGCTTGAATTTCTCATGTTTGACCGATTATAACTCGATAAACTGTCCATTATTGAGCTTTGTGCCCATTACATCTTTTGTTCAGTAAATCATAAGCTACAACATATAAAAAATCCAACTAATTTTACCGAAATAGATTTTCCATATGATTAGTGCCGGGTTCTTCTTCCGAATCTTCTGCTCTTATGTCGGATCCACAGGACACAGCCAGGCTGAACTTTAGAAACCCCCCCGCCCCTTCCTTTCGATATGTGACATACGTCATTCTATTCGTTTTGACATGCTGAACACAAAATGTAGGTGTCATTTTTGGCTGAAATGAATAGTTTTAGAGATATTCGTGAAAAACTACAGTTACTACACATTGAATTTTGTGTATACGTGCACGTCCGTTCTATGCGTGCGCGTCAACACGATGCGACCGCTCGTCAACTGTTTCTACAGATATATCACTACAATCGTTAAACGGTATATATACCGAGAGAACTTTTTAAAACATATGATGATGAAGAGTGAGTACATATTACAACACCACACACACCCACCCAGTGTTTCTGAGAAGAAGGTTCGGTTGGAAAAATCGTGCGAATAGAATGAGTTGTGGTTAGGTCGCGGAGGGGGCGGAGAGGGCTGGTCATCAGGCCAGCCCGACCACGCATATGAAAATCCAGGAGTAGTCTTCCAAAATTGAATGCTCATCCTATATATGTAAAAATATAAACAGTTATTAAATCACTAATGTATAATGTATTTTTTTATGTAAACAGTTGACGAGCGTTCGCATCGTGTTGACGCGCACACATAGAACGGACGTGCACGTATACACAAAATTCAATGTGTAGTAACTGTAGTTTTTCACGAATATCTCGAAAACTATTCATTTCAGCCAAAAATGACACATTCTGTGTTCAGGATGTCAAAATGTATAGAATGACGTGTGTCACATAACGAAAGGAAGAGGGGTTTCTAAAGTCTTACCCACAGCCGTTTACGCAAATACGTCTTGATACTTGTATCAGTCATAAAATGGGAACACTGTTTTCGAAGCACGAAACACCACGCTTGTTCGCAATCACTACACGCTACACAACACAGGTTCCGAAATCGCGACAGCGAACGAGACGAAGCTACTCCGATCACGATCAATATAGTACTGCGATTGTGAACACGGTATTTTTTTTGAACGGTTAAGGCTGGGCAAACGTAGCTTTCGTTAATTGGACATGGTTGTGCCGGAAGGACTTTAGATTGAGGAGTGGGGAAACTGTCAAAGAAATTCCTTTTCTAATTGTCTGCGGTCGTCAATGGTGTCATTTATAGTAACTGTCGCAGCGCGATGGTCCTTTTTATGACGTCCTTTTCAGGTATATATAAGATTTTCTTTCACTTCCTTTTACAACTGCAAATGTATAATTTGAATGAGCAGGGAAACAAAATGACCTGTTTTTTGTTAAATAAATGACCTGGTACGGGCCTAACGACGAATGTCCTTTAACTCTTTGCCTTACGATTAGAACTTTTTTTGTAGTTCGTAATTTCCTAAAAACGGAAAAGTGATATCTATTGTATACCTACGTGTTCTCCAAAATCTGCACATTAATAAACCAAAATAGAATTTCATTTCGGTTTAACCCTTTGCACTCCTTTGTCTTTCTGCTTGGTATTCGGTGCTTCCTTCATTTATTTATTCTCTTGGCTTTTAGTTAAAAACAAACTTAAATTCCACAAATATAAATTACAAGATAGTTCGAGAGCTATATTCGATATAATTAGTAAATAAAATTGTTTAAAATAAGTAGCAGTCAAGAACTGTCCTTATTTGAAGTAAATTTCCAATAAAACATTTAAAATAGTAGGGGATAGTTGGTAATGAAATTGAAAAATAATTCGGAATGCAACGAGTTCAAGCAAATTAATACCATATACAATATAATTTATTAAGATCTGTTCTTCATATTCAACACAGGGCAAGGGATTAAATTTCGTTTGTCTCGAGGCACTCGCGCGATTATGTTCTGTCTCATTGACACGGTCAGGTGGATAGTAGTAATGGGCTTTTGTCTGTGCGCATAATTGCACACGATCTAATTTTGCAAAAATTTCAACAGTCTATATCTTAAAAAGTATTTCTTTACGACATATGGTTTCTTTCAAACTTTTTCTCTTCTCGATGTGTAGGTGTTGTGAAGAGAGAATACAGATTTTAACACAAATTTTCTTTGGTATAAACAATTTTGCGGAAGTTTCTTCTACAAATGTCCACCGATCTAGAGGTGTAGATTCACAGCTAGGACGGATGACCACTACTTCTTTTATATTCTGTACATATAATATGATATGATTTTCGTCCGTGCAAGAGCAATTTGTTTCGACTAGTTCGTCGAGAGGCTTGTTCCTCCCCCGCAATATAATGACGGCAGATTAAGAGAAGAAACAGAGGGGAAAGACGTAGAATCTAGTAAGTCGACCGCAACCAGCATCAATTTTTCCACAACTGGAAGTCCCACTAATTCTCCTCGGGCCATAATTTACATCGGCTCTCCGTGACCCGTGGGCAACCCTTGCTGGTCGGGCTCTAACTTCGTCCAAAAATTCAATACACCCTCGTCTCCGTCGGTGCCCGCAAAAAGGAAGGAAAAAACGAGGCCAAAAATCCAATACATCCGGCGGCGGGTTCGGTGTGTGTTCGGGCGAGCGAACGGAGAGTTTCCTTGCCGCTCTCTCTCTCTCTTCTCTCTCTTCTCTCTCTCTCTCTCTCTCTCTCTCTCTCTGTCTCTCTCTCTCTCTGTCCCGGGCACGCGATCGAAAAGCGGCAGGCGTGGTGCGTTAAGTTCGAGGGTTTTCTGTGGATCGTTGCTCGGTTTGATGGCTGGGGTTGGGCGGTAGCCACAAGTGTCTGCCGGAGCGCCCTCTCTCATTAATTCTCCACCCTTGTTGCTTGTTAAGGTAGGGGTGGCCTGCCCCTGCCCTCTAGCACTCGCGCCACGACCCACCCCCGTCTTTGTTTCTCCGGGCCAACTCACTTTACTCTCGCCGGCGTGGGCGCGGGATGACGGGGGCGGCTGTGAGCGTGGGCGGCGGGTAGGAGTGGGGCGGGGAGGAGGAGCAGGAGAGGCAGCGGGGAAGGGTTCTCACGGGGAAGGGGATGGGTTGAGGGGGTAGAAATGCTTTCTCGAGTGTGGGTGGTAGCCGCTCCAGGGAAAGGGGAAAGCAGCGAGTCGCAGACAGAGAGGATGGAAACGTGCCGAAGAGGGACGCAGACGCTTTCTCGGGAGAAACGGTGGCAGGGGAATGAAAGGGGGATGGAAAACCGACCGGTTAGAGAGGAGGGGATGGAGAGGGATGAACGGACCAGGGAGTGGGACGAGGCGGAACTCGTCCCACTTGCGTGGGTGAGAAAAATAGAGGGTGAGCGAGAAAGACACGAAGAGAGCGAGGATCGACGAGGGTCCAAGCGGTGAGACATCGAAATTGCGGTCTCCGTAGCCGCGATACATATATTATGTACACCCGTTAAATGGCCGATGCAAATCGAACGTCACAGGCGAGCGGTGGGCGTGCACGTGACTGTAAACGAGCCGATTAGCACGTCGTTTCTCTTATTCGACGCCTTTTCCACTGCGCCGACGATAGCGGAACCAGGCCGCCGGCAGATTGCAATTTATGGGGACTTTTCCTTTTTGCGTGGCGGGGCGGGACGGGACGGGACGAGACCGCGCGGGACGTGTTCCGGGGTGCCGCTAGAATAGCGGACCCGCGGAAACCGCTGTGAAGATTCGTAGTCCCGATCCAGGGCGTAGACGGGCTCTCAATCCTCTAAAACCACGACACGAGTTCCAGTGTCGACTATTTCTAGTATAGCTTTATTGATCTACCTTAGAGAAAATCGAAATGTTCATGGACAAATTATTTAACCCAAGCTAGTTCCCATTTCTTCATCATTTTTCGTTGAAGCTTCGTCTTCACTGGATATACGCTTAACACCTTCAAGATCTATGATCGCATGTAATTAACGGTTACGATCATTATTAACCCTCTGAGGGCGAACGCCAACGTATTGATGATACCAGAACTATACATCTAATACCTGAAGCTGTGTACTTTAATTATGTACATAACGTCAATTTTTCTATTTTTTTAATACTTCAATATACAATCTGGTTTTCTATAAAACTTAGACAATGTAAAGATTTAGAATGGAAAGGAGACGATGAATAATACAATCAATAATTACTTATAAGAAACGATTACATTTCAATTGAACACTTCAATATTCCGCAAGACGTCAGGGGCCCAAACTACGAGCACATTTCGTTAAATTAGAGACTACAATATGTGATCAGATTTTTCAAAAGTCCAAAACACAATAAATCAGATCAGAGAAATGAAAAACCACATAATCGATGGAGAATTAAAATGAAAATGGACTATTTCCTTATGAGAATCATTTTGCGATGCCTCCAAAATTTCAGATCGTGTGCTTACGTAATTAACAACGAACGCGTGAGCTATATGTATTTATTTAACTGCGTGCATGTTTCTCCAAGACGATGCGTGAGTTAGATACAGGTACAGTGCACCTGGTCTAGATTAGTAGAAGAAACGAAGAATAGAACTATATAGCCCCGGAGCTCTTTTTTCACATTGACGTTCAATGAGTTAATTCTGTTAAAGTGTTGGATCAACGGGGGAGGAAAATGATATGCAAGGCGTCTCGCGTGAACGTTCCATTGGCAAATATAATAAAGACATTTTACTGCAGCTTCGAGACCGTTTGTGGCGCGATATGTCGCATTTTCTACGTCATTTATTTATCTCTAAACATGGTAGTGGAAGCAATTTTCAGTGGCGAGACGCGTTTCCTCTTTGGGAGCCGGGGAAAACACGTGTTCGCAGATAAGGGGGCCCCGATCCGGGCCCCTTCACCGAAGCCGTCGTCGGTCCACTTGATGGGCGTCCCTTTCCCTGACCCCCTCCGACGTACGGTATTTCGCCACCAATGTCCCCCTTCCCCTTGCCGTCTCCCTCTCTATCTCATCCCATTTTTTTTTGTATCATTCCGCGAGCTGCCAGGATCCCCGGGCGTCCGTCATCCCGCTCTCTCTTTTTCCCCGAAGCCCTTCGTGCGGCGAGGGCAAATTTACGAGCGAAGAGGGTGGCTTCTATGTGTCTGTGTCCCTGCCTCTGTGTACGCGAATACGCGTGTACGAGAGCGCGCGTGTGCTCCGTGTGTGAGTGCGTGCACGACAGAGAGAGGGATGAGCGGACGATAGAGAGGGCAGAGAGAGAACCGAAGGAAGAGAGAGCTGTGCGTTGAATTAATTCGCGCTTGGCTGAAGGTCTCTCGTTCGAAATTCTCTCTGCCCGTTTCTCCCGTCTCCGCCACCCCCATCTCACCCTTCCTCATTTCCCTATCCTCCGTATGCCCGGTTCCTGCGAGAATGTCGCGGCTGAAATTGCTACTCGTTCGGCTAAATACCACGAAAAGGCTCCGCGACGTAAACGAACCGTTCGGGAATCTGGCTCGAATCGTTCGACTACGAATTAAAGATACTCCAACCTCGGCGGCGTACCCCGCCTCGCGCTCCACGCCCCTCAACCACAGCAACTTTTTCCGTTCCAAACCTCTGAGATTTACCTAGCACTCTTTCTTTCTATGAGCTTGAAGTTGTATCAACTTCTCAGGTTAGTAGACTGCGAATCATTTTGCAAAATAACAATTGTCCAGATCAATCGTCGGAAAGCGAAATTGAATAAAAATGTATTTTGCCTCAAATTCAGTTTGGGCTGTTTTGTCGTAAATGAATGAAATCCGCAGTTATTAGTGATCACATAGAGATTTGTTGTTCGTAGGGTTTATCATTGATGATCACTGTCATTAAATGTTTTTTGTCATTGAGAGCTTCTATTAAATAGATTTGTACTACTTACAGTGGAATGTCAATTAACCAAACCACCGGCGCTACCCCCACCACTTCTTGGAACCAGTTTAGTGGTATCGATTGATGCAGCAATCCCATAATTTCCCATAATACCCACACGGGTTGGAATCCTTGTTAGGCTCTTCTTGTCAACTTTCCTTGCCCTAGGTAATCTTCAATCAAATATTCTCGGCTGAACTATAAATGTGCAACATTTCATCTGAATCGATGATTGACACTTGACAGTGAATGTTCCTCTTCAGTCTAAGTCCCCTAGCTCAGTTTAGATCCGCTAGCTCAACCTGTGTATCTCTAGCGTCAACCTTCTGTATGCGCATAAAACAATGATTTACTTTCTCAATAAGTCCCAAAAAATAATTATACGATGAATTTGCAATAGTTAGAGCACATTGTGCAGGAAATTTGATCATTTCTCTACTTCACTGTAAAATTAGTACACATTGTGCATTATTAATACTGTCTCTAGGATCAGTATTTGCTATACAAGGCACTATGATTTATTTTCTAGAGAAGATGTCCACCCCATTCCTACAATTAATCTGTTACGAGCCTAGAGCCTAGATAGGACCAAACTGGGTAGCTATCATGACAAATTGTTTCTTCTCGATCTGGCTGTAAAATCAATAAACATCATGCATTATTCTATCAATAGTATTAACTTTGTTTTACTAGAGACACATCTATTTTTAAAAGATATTCATCCTAGTACTCAACAATAAGTCTAGGGTTTAGAGCGATTGGATAAAAGTGGGTAGCTACCATCGGCCCACCCCTGGTCCATCTTCCGCAAAACAGGCGGCAATTTTAATTGCACACAGCCCGGGCGAAAGGCGAGTGGAAGTTCTATATGCACATATTTCTCCGCCAATCAGCATTTCGCCAGACCAGTGGACTCCGCTCCAATCTAGCCTTTTTGTTGCGTTCTTAAGTCCTTAGGATTTTTTATATCTTTTTTTAACCCAGTCTAGTTTCAACCACTCTGTCCTGTCTCTGCTCTCCTCCCGGTTTCTATCCCGGGCCCTACTTAATCCGTCCTCCCTTGCCGCCTCTTCAACTTTCCCGGATTCCTCTCTCGTTCTTCCTTCGGCTTTACTTGTGTCCTCCTGGCTCGACTTCTCGTCTCCTCTCGCTCGCTCGACGGTCTCATTGTTATTTGAACCTTTTTCTCGTTTCTTCTTCAGTTCCTGGTTCGTCCCTCTCTCCTTCTCTCTTTCTCTCTCGCGCGGCAGCTTCAGCCCTTCTTTTTAATCCCCCCGTGCGTCCTCTCGGTCGTTCTCGAATCGCGTCGCTCCTGCTCGATCCCTTATGGACCTGTTCTCCCTTTCATTCCTTCCACCGACACCCTTTTTTCTCTTGCTTCCTCGACTCCACTCGATCCCTCTGCTCCTCTCTCTCTCTTTCTATCTCGGTTCCACTCTCTTCGGCTTCGATTCCCTCGGTCCTCCTCGTCGCTCGTTTGCCCTCGCCCTGTCTCCGGCAGTTCCTTGAACGGTCTCAGTTTCTTTTCTCTCGCTCCGAGCAACGATCGCACACTCGCGCTCTTTCTTTCTTCGACCTGTTTCCCGGCCATATAGCTGTCGCTCCCCTCGAAGAATCACCTCGGGGATAGACGTCCGGTCGGGCAGGTTCCAGGAGAGGACTGGTCCCGTCCCAGGCGGTTCCTCCGTCTTCCTCGTGGCCCTCTCGGAATCCTGTTATCGTCACGGCTATCTACCCCGGGACGAGTGACTCGACCCGTCCCGCGGAATGCCTAGGATTAAGCCTTTTTCGGGACACGCGATGCGTGTTCTCAGGGCCGGGGGATTCGGTAGCGTTACCGGTCCCCCGAACAAAAAGGAGAAATCGACCGATGCGATGGGCGGACCCGGCGAACGTTAATCGCGGGACCGATCGCCGGTATCGAACGCCCGGCGACGCCTGGTTACGATCCTCACGCCGTTTACAAGCCCTCCTAACTTCTTTACTCGTTTTTCGAACACGCTCACGGGATCTGGCCTTTTCACCATTTTGGATAACTATTTCTTCTTCTTTTTTTTCTCTTTTTGTGCAACCGGCTCTTCGGTTTTCTTTTCCAGTTTGGGGGAAGCGTTCTTCACTTTTCTTGACCCTCTGCCAACTGGAGATGTGGCCGGCGCTTTCAGAAGGTGTCACTGAATGGAGGTGTGTCTTACTAAGTTCTATATCTGACATCTTCGAATTTTTATAGTAAAAAAAATTGGGCTATGTGAGAAATATGCTTCTAATTGTTGCTACTTTATATTTATTTACTTTTACTATTAATAGTAGAACTACTGGATCAGTCAAAGTCACTCATTCCTAAATGTTTATTCTGGAATTATTGAAAATTGTGAGAACATTCTCGTGAACTTTTAGTAATTCTGAATTATTTCAATATTATTATGTATTATGTGATTCAGTAATTCAATAATGATACGATTCAATAGCCGTATTTACATTAATATTTTTAACAATGCCATGCATACAATTGTAATAAGATCGTTATTTGTTGGTAAATGTTTATATATTAGTTGATCAAAAGTCTATATTAAAGGACCACATCAGTTGAACACACATTTCAAATCTGCATGTTCGGTTGAAAAAGTTATATTGTACAAAAAATATAAATTGATGTTCATAATGCATTGGACTTTTTTCTTTCGCGACTTCAACACATAATATGAACAATTTCGTAAAGAGTTATAGTTTGAAAATATCATTAGCAATACCTGGCATAATGAGTTCATATCATTTAATTCTTATACGGAAAACCTGGGTCTTTTTTGACCCACATTCTCAGAGACTTCATCTAACTTCTCAGCTTCTGGCGGATAAGTTAAATTGTCAGTTATCTATAGTTGATCTAATAGGAGGATGGACGCAACTCAAGGAAGTTTGTTCGAGAATGTATTTCTAAAATTCGTAAGAGAATATTTTTAAAAATTCTCAAAAAACACTTCCTTTTCCAATGATTATGTATATATACGATACTGAAATGATTGACGTCCACCTGAGTATCCACACTTCTTTCCAACTTTGAATTGACATTAAAAAATTGCAAAATCATTGTTACTTTACATTTCTTTCTGGCTATTTTTGCGTTGATTTAATTTGCAACGTGAGATAATATAGACTGGGAACTTCAAGCTCGTTAGATATAATAATATCGTAAAGAATTGTGGTTATTGATATAAGGGTAAAATGATAGGACTTGCTTTAAAGGATAATTACCGGTTCTCGGAGATAATAGTACAGTTAACATGTAGATGGGGCCGTTTCATGTTGAACGAATATTAATTTTTCGCATAAAACAGATAAGCAGGGACAGTCGAGGGTCTTCGGAGATGCGTTTTGCGCGTGTTTAAAACGTCCAATATGGATCACCGTGTTCCTGACCACCCGCATGCAAGACCTCTTAACGGTCCCGACGAAATTCAGAGAATGACAAAAATTCCATTAACGCTTATCTGAGTCATTTGAAAGCTGATATGCCATCCCGTTCAGCTGACTTCCGAATACCTGCGTACCTTGCCGAGCCGAATAATACAGTTATTTACAATGCTTCTTGTGTATCTTGTGTGCATCTGTCGAGATTAAAACATGGAGAACCGAGTTTGTTTAATGAAACAACCATGAGGTTGCGAACTGTTACATTCAAATTATCATAAGTTAAATATTTTCTAAATAATTTAAAACCGGTTCTCGCAGAGATTATACTCGTATAAATATTGCTAAATTATGTTTTTCATTGGAGCTACTATTATAATGTAGCTTTTAAACAAATCGAAGTGTGTTTAACTAATACATATTTAAAATGATTATTAATTACAGTTCTATATTTTTTAAGTGTAATACAACAGTATAAAGCGTAATATAGTATAACTGTTTTGTACAGATTTACAGCTTCGATTACGGATTAATAAATACTCTCTAATTTAAGACGAAGTTTGCGGCGCATTAAATAAATATGTTAGCGTGTACCCTCAAATGGAACGTGTTAAATTAAAATAAAATGAATTTGAAGTAAAGCATTTTTTCAACGACCTGTGCACGGCGACATATCGTTTAGAGATATTTGTTTTTATGACTGCGTCTACCGAGTCGACCTTGCCGGGAATAGATACAATCAAAGTCGAACGTAGAAAATGACAGCATGTAAATACGGATCGCGCGGCAGAACGACCCACTAATCGAATTACAAAACTTCTTTATTTTTCGTTATTTTTTTATTCCTTGCCTCCGAAACTTTCATCGTCGATTGAACCACTAAATACAGTTGAAATTATATCGTGTTTGGTGTCATTTGAATCCGAAAAATGCCAGATATAATATGGCGAAAATCGCATAAAAAATAATGAAAACTAAAGTAGTTTTGTAATTCGATTAGCAATGGTTCCCACCGATATACCCAGGCCGAGATTAATCATCGCCGCTCTGCGGCGTTCGTCAGCAATGGAATGGGTTAGGCACTGGATAAATTCTGGGTAGAAGGTCGCAGAAAAATATCGCGCGACTTCACTGTATTTATTTTAAACACTAATTCATGAAAGCATCACACTCAAGTAGCCAAGGAGCCGCATGTGGCTCGTGAGCCGCAATTTGCCGACCACTGTTCTAGCGCTTCGAGCTTTTTTTTTATGTTGTTTTAAGGACAGCGGGTAAATGCATTTTACGCACACCCCCTCTCCGATGATGGTCGAGGGGGTAGTGCGGGGCTCATCCATCCGAAATAAAACTAAGGATAGGACATACCTACTGAAAGCCCGGTGTCCAGGACCCCAAAGAACCCTATACTCTCCTTTCCTCTAGCCGGAAATATTGTCCTCTGACCCGCTTTTCGCATTCTACGAAGACAATTCCTTCGGCTCCTGACCACACCTGTTCTTGGCTGTAATCTAGCGCTCCGGGCCTACGCGCAGGGTAATGGTATCCCCAGAGTATCGCTCTCTTCCGGGTCCATTATTGGCTAGCATGCCAATTCGAAATCACGTAACTTGAGCAGGTAGTCTTGATAGGTTGGCGCATCGCGTCGGCTATACGGAAATCGTTGGAAATTACGGGTACCGAAGAGGGGCTGGAAGCGTAAACACGCGGACCACTCCGCGACGCGGATGAATGGATGGCGTTAAGCCTGTATTATTAGCAGATGGTAGATTACATCGATCTTTTTTTATCCTGTCGTTCGGCCCCTTTATTCCCGCTCCCCCTGCACTTGGACACCCTCTCCTACTTCTCCCCCTACCCGATTCCCACTCCTCTAGGGCATCCCTTCCGCAGTTTATGCGCCCTACGAGAGGGCGTCGTCGCGTTGCCAATTACTCCGCGACGCGGCCCGTGCTTCGCTGCTAATTAATTTCTAGCGCGCCGAGCGGAAGCTGGCGCGGGTCGGGCGCCGTTTCAAGATACAAGTGCCGCTGTTAAGCGATATCGGTCCTTCGATTTTCTGTCCCGGCGACTTTTAAGTTTAACAATTAATTGCGAGATGTAACTGTCTTGGCCTTCAACCTCGCGTGGTCTATATTTTTGACAAATAAAGCAAAGAATGAAAATGTGATGCTCGGAAATAATAAACGAAATTGCAAGGGTTCCAGCCCGATTTGAAATTGTGACACGAGTGGTTACATTTTGCAGTAACTGATGTATTTTAACTCTCAACCTACCACCAACGATCAAAATGACCGGTTTCAGGTTTATTATTTTACAATTACGGAAATAATAAAAATGATTTACAAGAATTAGTTACATAAATATCTTTGGTAGAACACGTATTATAATAGAAACCGCATATAGTCTAAATAAAATCAATCTTGTTATTTTTATAAGGGAACGTGTATCAGTTACTTTTAAGACTCGGTAGTTTTAGTGTTAACTCTTTGTAGTATGATTTATTTTACTAATAAAAAGTACTAATCAGCGGATTTCATTCATTTATAAAACATTAGACGAATTTAAATTTTAACGTTTTAAGAAGGAAATAAATTTTTATTTCAAACTGCAGTTTGTTGTAATTCAGGTAGAAAATTTGTATTGTCCATAAAGATCTGTCATCTAGTAATTAATGATACTGACACCAAGGGAGCAGTAATTTTAATGTGTGATTTCAGATAGTGTAGCATTAAAGATCGACAGATATTGAAACTGGTTGTTACAAATGGACACAACAAGAAAAAATGCATAAAAGTATGAATCAAAAGTAACATGTATGATAATTGTGCACGTTTTACTTTTGTGCGATTGATCGTAAAGTCATCTTTTTAATTTTGTTACATACGTTTGATCTACGTTTTATCATACCTGGCTGGATACCAGAAGTGAAAAACAATAACGATGATTTAACTACGCGTCACTGTCCAGCAAAAAAAAATCGCAATTTATATATTTTCCACCATACAAACCCCGTAGTTTTATTTCTTTCGCTTCCGTCATTTTTAGTCTCTTTCACACGAGTAACTTCGAAAAGTGCATTTAGTTAACAAAATTACTCTATACCCCTCGAATTGGCGTTCACAAATGATCCAGCAAGAATATATGAATTTTCAAGTTTCCAAACTCAAAAAGACCTAACTTTCCAGCCCTGTATAACGAGTATACTCATCACTGAACATTTTTCATGTAATTAATCCTCGTGTGGCATTTAAAATTGTTGCGAAAACTTGAACGTATTCGTAAATTATTTCAACCCTTAAATGCACGATATTTTGCATATCGCGCATTTCCAAGCCGCGCATATCAATCGTGTATAAATATGCTGATTCTTCCCAGACGAACACAGATACATCGAAATCGTTTATCAATTTTTATCGTGGAAAGTAGACTTACAATTAAATTCAACTAAACTTTAAAAGAGCTGGGGGACTAAAACTTTTCAACTTTTCTTAACCCTTAAATGCATATAAAAAATTCGCACGATTGATACAATATTTACGACTTTTTGTAACACACTAAATATACAGCTACATAGCTGAGAAGCTTCTTCAGAAGACTTTCTCATATTTTGCTAAATTTTTTTTAAAAAATTTTGTGACGAATTAATATTGCTACTATGTTTGATCCTTGAAAAAATATTCAGTACAAATTATTCTACACTTAAACAGAAGATTTCTTCGACGTCTGAATCATTTAATTTTTTAGAAATATTTAAAGTTGCTTGGCATATGAAAACAGCTGCAATTTCTATAAAAATTTCTGTGCTAAATTCTAAATAGCACACTGTAGTTAATAAAGCACTAGGAATTTTCCCTTCAGATATTCCAGTTCTTTGCAACAATGGCGATCAGCAATCGATGTTCCAGATAGCAAGGTTTCGAAACAAACAAATAGCTCAGACGTTTTGTAGCATTTTCACTTAAAGGATTGAAATATTAAGCTGCTAGTTCCATTCCCATACCTAAAAAGTTTAAAATGTTTCAATCAGTAATTATCTCTGATAAAAATAAAGAACTTACTTATTGTATGTACTCTATTAGGAGGTTCCCACTCTTAATAGGGTATTCTGGTCGAGGCTATTTTGTAAGAATTTTTAGGATCTCTATACAAAAAATATTTAACCCATTTATAAACACAATTATAAAAAAGTAAAAAGGATATGCTTTTAGAGAGTACGTTTTAAGAACATATTGATTGGGAATGAAAAATGAATTTAAAAATATTTTTCGGCATTTAACACGATCAAAATTTTAAAAATATTGCAACATTAAAAATCTTTTAAAGATGGTTTCGAGAAAGAACCGTTTAAAAATTCAACTCTCAATATTTCGTACGTCCATAATTACATTAATTTTACGGATTCAAACAACTCTTTTTGCACATATATTCTGCACCACGTAATACTTTAAAAAAAAAAAACGAAAAAATGGATTTTCCGGAAATGAAAAACCAGAAACCCTTAAGAGCTTCGCAATTTAACGATTACTCAGACAGGTTTGATAAATTCCGCGGGACGATCGCCGTGGCAACACGGGATTAACGACACCGGCGAAAAACGCGGCCGCAGGAATAGTTTCGAATCGCGCTAACAATGGGTCGAAAAACCGTATCGAGTGGTCGGCGAACGACAGAAATACGGTTTTACAATTCGAATTATCGGGCGTGATCGGTGGACGAAAACGTCACGGCTGCTCGACCCGGTTAGACGCGATAATCGATAATCATACCTGCCTGAACGCGCGCCAAACTGGCACCTCGGGCGACCGTCGAAAATCAATGAACGATGTGTCGGCCGGCTCTGTCTTTTACGATTGCTAATCACCGTGTGCCAGCGAGTGCCGGCGCATTTAATAATTAATCGCGATCGTTCTGTCGCCAGAAAATTCCGTTCCGTGGAAATTATCGACGGGGGCAGATCTGGGGATCTACGAGCCGGCTGGAACGCGGCGCAATTAGCTACGCTGTGAATTAACGCGAACAAAGCAGTTGCTTCGGTATTCCTTACTTCGCTCACTCTTTTCCGCAATCTCTCGCTTTCGACCCACCGACTTTCATTCGATCCTCATACGAGTTTTCATGAAATTTCTTTCGTTCACTAGAACATTTCAGGCTTCTCAGAAATGTAAGTTCTTTAACATGCTGATTCCCAAGGCCATTTGAAACAACTTTTTCTTTATGGAAACGTTGAATACCAACGTCATATCGTTTTACATTCTATATAGATATCCAGCTTCCTGTTTTTACTATACAAACTCATGATTTCATTCTTGACTCATTCTCGACCACTGTCCATGCCACATCACATTCGAACCTTATCCTATACCTTGCTAAATATGTTTCTTATTTCGATCGTATTTATTGTTAAACAATATAATTTTAATGCTTTCGGCGCAACGGTTCGATCAATTTCTACATCAAATAAATATAGCTGAAAGAGGCATGAAACGTTATGGTTCGAGTGTGAACCTACTAACGTTTCCGATTCGGATTTGAATCAGTCAGAATGCCGGTGCTATTTTATTGGACAACA